>JBBPBP010009777.1:31492263-31505911 GCA_037974735.1 Cicer chorassanicum | reverse complement strand
TATATTATAATAGTTAGTAGGTTATTAGTTAGTTATATATATATATATATATATATATATATATATATATATATATATATATAATTAAATTAGTAAGTATATATATTGTTTAAGTGTGAAGATTAGGAAACAGAGAAAGAAGTAAACGTGATCCTCTGTGCCGCGTACATCATTCTTCTTCTATCTTTCTCACTGTTACCAAAACAAACAAAGTTTTGGTTTTTTCATAAACAAATCTCTATTTATTTACTAGATCTAAGCTTCATCTCGTGAAGTGACAGAAGAGAAAGTTGCTCACATCTACGTTGCGGTGCTAGTGAGCTAGTTTTTGAAGTGACGTGCGAACAAAATATTTTACCGGAATTTATCGCGGTACCGTAATCGGTTGTTTAAGCTATCGTTAAGGTAAGGACTCCTTCCAAACTTTTAGTTTGCATTTAAGACATTATATGTGATTTTATGGAAAAGAAATTTGGTGTATTTGATGTGTAAAATGGTGAAAATGAATTTAATTCGTTTATGCGTGAATTAGTGGAATTTAAAATTGATGCGGTTGAGGTGTAGTTTGATGCGATTTGTGCGCGATTTGCTGAGATTGAATTAATGTAGATTATTTGGTTGTAAAAGTTTGGTGTGTGAAAAAGATATAATTTTGGATAAATTTTAGTTGTGAACAAATTGTTACAAATATTTATGTTTATGTAGTTAGCTCCTTGAGTCTCGAAAAGGAATCGAGGTTGTTGGCACCGAGTTAGCGGTGGGGAGAACTCTGAGATATTAATGTTGTTGTGGTGATTCATGTTTGGTGTGATTGATGTGTTCATAATTAATATTATGAATTTTGAGATGTATTTTATGTGTAGATTGGAGGAAAATGAATTTAATGTGTTTATGGGTGAAATTGTGGAAGTTGAATTTAATGTGTTTGAGATGTGGGTTGTGGTGATTCAAGTTTGGTGCGGTTTATGTGTTCATAATTAATATTATGAATTTTTGAGATGTGATTTATGTGAGGATTACGGTTGAAAATTTTGGAGATTAAATTTGGTGGTTTATGTTTGAAAATGTGGGGTTTTAAATTGGTGATTTATGGTTGAAAATTTTGGAGATTAAATTTGGTGATTTATGGTTGAAAATTTTGGAGATTAAATTTGGTGGTTTATGTTTGAAAATGTGGAGAATCTTTTAATAGTTGCATTTACTTAATGGTTGTGGTGAAAAGAGTCAGAGTATGCTCATGCATTTCATAGTACATGGTGACCACGATGGGCCATAGTGATAGTGGTAACCGTGATGGGCCACAAGATGATGCCATGTGAATAGTTCGTTCATCTTATCCTTGCAGGGATTTTCACGTCGTCCTGATCTGTGAGAGATTGCACTCTTGTAAGTCGTGCTGATTTGTGAGCGATTGCACGCATAGAAAATTAGTATTGGTCTGTGAGAGGCTGTATGATAGTAAATTATGTTGATCCGTGAGAGATTGCACCTTGATAATTAGTTAGTACTAGTCTGTGAGAGGCTGTACAATTATGATTTACGCCCTTTCGATGAGGGTTTTGGTTTGGAATTCCGGAATCATGTGCATTGGCATATACGCATTTCATTAGGGTGCTTGGCACGCGAGTCATGTTTGATATACTGTGATGGTTGTATATACATACTCGATTGTGGTTTTTAATTGTGCCGTATTTGATGAGTGTTATTGATTGACTTTATGTGGTAAGCGTTGAAAGATATCGAAACATTTTCAAAACTGAAAATTATTCCATTTTCACAGTTGTATTCGGATACAAGGATGCTGTATTCGAATACGACAGTGCAGTTTGTTAAAAACTTCATTTTTCAACTTTGATTATGCATGTGTGGCATATGAAAATCCTTTCTAGATGTATGCTAAGTTGAAAGGTTATTTTGTGCATTTAAAATTTAAATGCTATGTGATATTTGTTAATTTCGGTTGGTGACCTTTACAATTATTGTGGAAATCTGGACTTTGCCCTCAGATGGGAATCAGGATCGTCCTACCAGTTAGTACTTTGGAGATGGAAACGGAGTTAGACTTACCTGACCACTGCTGTGTCAGAAGGATTTGTGCGGGGCGTGTGGAGATCACTTAGGTTATAGTTTTTTTTTTTGTAGCATGATCAGATTAGATGGTTGTATAGGGGCTAGATGTCTATCTGTTGTGGTTGTATTTATTTCATTCTAGAAGATTGTACCTATACCATATATTGTCAGCTTGACTTTTATTTTGATGGGTCCTTGTACCACTTTTTGATGTGACGTGGGCAAGTTAAACTTCTTGGGGCAATGCTTTTGTACAGGTGTCTGCCGAGAATACCCCAAGGGTATGAGCTACGTTGGATAGGTCTCATAGCCCCAGTTTATTTTTCTGTTTTAAATATTTTGGATTTTCATTTCAAAACCGTTTTCGCTGTTTGTAATTATTGTTGACTTTTGTCGTTGTGATACGACTTAAATATTTTATCCAAATGTATTTCTCTCTTTATTATGAATTTTAATTTGTTTAAATAAAAAAATCGGGCTGTTACAAAATTAGAATAAAGAGTGTCCAATTTGTCATAAAGAGGCCTAGGGTAAACATTCGACTCACATAAAATATGAGAAACCACTCTTCATATCATCCTAACTGCTTGAAGGATCATAAAAAAATTTAATCTATTTGATGGTATTGTAAATGAAAAAAAAATCATACAACAATTTCAAAATTCGAAAACATAATAGAAATATAATTAGTAAATGTTAATGTGTTATCAATTTTAATTGTACGTATAAAATGATATAATTTATGCTGTCTCCAAAGTTTTTCTTAATGATAATTATATTATTATTTGCGTAAAAAATGATAATTATATCATTATATTATCAGTTATATATTGATGTACTTTTTATTCATAATTATTTATAGGTAGGGTCGTCGATCAATCCGTGCAATTAGAATATTGACACAGTGCCTCCAATTAGGGAGGCCCCAAATTTGTTTATAATATACTCTAACCTTTGAAAAATTACATTAAACACTCTAAAATTTTATATCTACACCTCATGCCTAGAATAAATGGTCAAATAGCAAATTTTTCACTACTCTGAGAGAGTGGCTGTAGCCTACCACACCCCACCACGCACTATCAAATGTTAGAATCTTAAATCTTAATGTTAAAGTTTTGTGATTTTAAGACTCATTATTTAGATTCGAAGACGTACAAAAACACTAAAATGAATCTCTTTTGTAAGTGACATATGATTTTGTCTTGGCTCATCCAAATATTTAGATATGTGACTGGAACTAGTTTGACTTAGAAAGATGGTGGAAAACAAAGTAGGCAAAATAAAAAGGAGAATGCAAAAGTTGGATAAAACAGAAGCTAATCGACATTTTCTCTCTAAAACACTAATCTACGTAACTAGGATCTTATTTTAGGTTGATTCAGGAATGAAAATTAGTTTTTGAATAAATTAATTAACTAAAATTTATTTTAGTTAAAAGTGAGTTAAATGCAAAATTATGTTTGAATATACTTATGTGAAAATGAATTCAACAATAAATTTTAATAAAAATCAGATTTAAACTCAAAAACTATAAATAATAGATTCATATTAAAATCAATTATTGGGACAAAATCAATTTGATTCGAAGGGTTCCAACTATATCAGAAAGTATTTTAAACCTCTAAAATGGATTTCAATTTTTAAAAGTGAAATAAAAAGTGGTGCTTTTACATTTATAGTAATCTTATGCAAAGAAACAAAAAAGATCCCTTCGGCAAAAATATCCCCATATACTTATATACAGTTTTCTTAATTTGAATATTTATGATGTAGTTCGGCTGCAAAATATATACTGCGAACGATGAACAAATAGCCTGGAGCACCTACAATGTGCCGCTTATGTTTTTAATTACAACTAGTGTATGAATTCGGATCCCTCTAGAAGCTATAGTGAGTGAATTAAAAATAATAAAAATTAAGAGTTGTTATTTTAATATATTAATTATATGTTATATTTAATAAATAAAAAATTATTAAATATTAAAATGTATCTATCATATTTATAGTTGATTAATTTGTTAATCAACTATTAATATTTACTTTGAGAAGTTCTATCACTAATGTATTATCTCAACGGTGTCCGAATTAAATATATATAAAATTATTATTTATATATATATATATTAGGAGTGATAAGATGGTGGGTTGATTTGAAATAGGAATATAAGAATTAAAATGATAATGAAATCATTAGTTCAATTTTTCTAATAAAAAATCCCAATTAATATTGGTCATTTCATAATATATATATATATATATATATATATATATATATATATATATATTCATATTCGATGGTGATTAAACATTAAATAGAATAAAAAAAGTAATTAAATGTAATTTCAAATAATAAGCACTCTAAAATCCTTAAGAAAATTCACCAAAATATAAGTTTTAAGTTATATAAACATTTTTTTATAATCTTTAACAAGTAATTTTAAGACATTTATTAGTAGAAGTGTTAATTTTACAAATTTACTGTTTATTGGTCTTAACTTACATGTTGGAGGGGACACGTGCATGTGTAGCAGTGGATTTGAGTGCGTTTTTTCCTTTATAAAATTAGATACTTTTAGGACACACCTCAAAAGTCATACCTCCTCTTTATAAACACTATTGTGAAATATTCCTTCTATGTAAATTTTCTTTATTTTTTTTATTCACATCACACTAACTCTAAGTTCCAACACTTAGGATTTTAGTATTACTTTTGAAAACCCTCTCATTTTCATACCTATGCTCTTTAACTCACAAATAGAGTCTACTAGATTATTGTTTTTTGACCGAACTCCCCAATAGATTATGAGATAAATGGATAAAATTTTAATTTCATACACTAACAATATAAAGAAGTTTACATAGTCGACAAACTATGATCGATTATATGCATAATTTTATAAGTAGTTACAGTAAAAATCAAATATTATTAATAATTTAACGGTTATCATTGATTGATAATGTAAATTTTTTTTAAACTTGCAGGGAATTTTTTTCTTATGCAAGATAGTGTTTTTAGTTATACTACTTGAGAAGGAGAATCAACTTTTGAATGTTACTTCGTTTTGTTTTGGTAGACTTAATTTTGTCGCATGGTGTTTGTCCCAAGATTGCTCCACTCATCTTCGACGGTTGCCGTTCCAAAGTCAAAACGAACCTAAGACGGCTTGTGATATATCCTTCCCATCCACTAATAGTAATTAGTTATTAAGAATATACTTTTTTGTCGTTGCAAAAATAGAATTAGGTTTGTTTACAAATGTGGTTGGAAAATAAATTTTGATATAAAATAAAATACTAATATAGTATCATAAAAAATAATATTACCTTTTTTATAAAAACAAAATTTATAATAACTATACAAAAAAAACAACTAAAAAAATTCACTTAATTTTTTTTTATAATAGCGCTAATGATTGCTTAGAAAATCGACGTGTACGGTAAAAAATATTACTCTTTTATAAAAAATTTATAGAGTGGTGTAAAAATATTACTCTTTTATAAACTCTTATAGAGTGACGTGAGAATAATGGTGAATGGTTCGACAAAAAGACACATATTAAATTTTTAAAATTGAATTTATTAAATTTGTCATAGCTGTTTGCAGAACAAGTAGAGAAAGAAGAGAAGTATAAAAAAAAACAAAGAAAGAAGGAAGGAAGTAACAAGAAAAGAAAAACTAAAGAAAAACAGAGAGATATAAGGAGGGAAGAGAAAAAAATAGAGGCGTGAGGAAGGAAGATTGTAGCTCGAAGGCGGCGTGGTTGGGTGGTGTTTGAAGTTGGACGGTGGCGCGGCTGGTGGTGTTTGAAGTTGGACGCGGCTCGACTGGGTCAGGAAGAACAAAATGAAGTTGGACGGTAGCGAGGAAGAAATTTGAAGGAAGGAATAGGAAGAACGACGACGAATTCGAAGAAGGGAAAGTGAAATTAGGGTAAACTGAAGGAAAGTGAAATCTGAAGGAAGGAATACCAAAAATACGTCAATAACGTTTTAAAATTGAAGGGCAATATTGGTTTTTCTACACAAAAACATTTTACATTTTCAGGGTTCTGGGAAAACGCGACCAACTAATGCGCCCAAAACATCTATGACCTGCATTCGCACCGCGACCATGCTTTTTTCTGCCACGCTCCAGCAAGATCGCTCTGGGAACCATTGTGATTGACTACCTAGGTCAAGACCATAACTTAGTGTCTTTGTCATCATTCAAAATTTGTTCGTTAAGTTCGTAAAACATAATTCTCTTTTTCGAAATCTTTCTTCGAAACTTTGCCCTAACTTCAATTATTGTTCTTGAATAACCATTTAAAGTCCAAATTAAGGAAGAAACCATCTTTCATGGTCAAGTAAGTGGATATTCGAGCATTAATAATATAGTACGAGTAAGTTTGATTCAATATCATAATGAGTAGATTGAGTAGCTAACCTCAAACAGAGATGTCCCTATATCTGTATAATTTGGCACGATCAATAATTATGTGTTTAGTATGTTGCAAGGGGATGCATATTAGGCTGCATTATATGATTTTAGACCATTTCGAATGATGTATCAACACTTATATTGATTGTTAATAAGTTGATTAGTAAGTAAAATATATGTTTTGATGATTTTTTATTACATGTCTATGTGTTTACATGTTTAATGATATTATGTTTTTTGTGCATTATGTTAGTGTTTCGAGTTATTGCTTACAATGGAAGTAAACTAGAAGGAATGAATTAAGGTAAATGAATGGGATTGTTTATTGAAAGAATGGAGTGTGCTATTTATACATAGTTTATTCATATTCTAATTTCCCTCTGACTATCTAACTAACTAATTAAGATATTAGTTAGTTAGCTATTACATACACTTAGTATTTTAACTTGAATTACACAAACTTTCAAGAACATTCTTGGTTTCTAACGCTTTCCCTTAATTCAAGTTTCTAAGTGATTTTACATTTAGCAAACTTCTTAACTCTTTGAATCTACTTGTCCTCAAGGCCTTGGTCATGATATCTGCCAATTGTATTTCAGTTTGACAGTAAATGAGCTTTAACTTGCATCTTTCAACCTAATCTCTTAAGAAATGAAACTTTGTTTCAATGTGCTTGCTTCTTCCATGAAACACATGATTCTTTATTAGATTTATTGCTGAAAGGTTTTCAATCATCATATTAGGATTGCCCATACCATCCTTCTTCTGATCATTGATTTGAGCTATATCCAGCTTTCAAAGTTGTAGAATGACCTTTTCAACTTCACTGCTTTCTATCAGACCATTCGCCATGGGCTCATCTTCACTAGAATCCTCTTTAGTGTCAAATTCAGATGACTCTTCTTCATCTTTACCACTAGCACCATTCTCATTCTGTTTTGGATCTAATGTTTTCTTTTCTTTAGCTTTGTTTACATTCGGTTTTGCACCACACTTCAACCCATTCTCAGGTTTCCCATTTGAAGCATTAATTGGAATATCTTTACCATCAGAATCTTCATCGTCATCGGACACCAACTCAGATTCTACATTAAATCTAGTAAAGAAGACACTCCCGAATTTCCAATTATGTGATAGCTCAAATTCCTTCTCAAATATCAAATCATAAGATATCTGAGGAAATTTTCCCAAAGAAAATGTTCCAAGTACAAGTTTCTGGTCACCGATCTTCACATACATGGATACTGGTTCACTCCCTTTATCCTTGCGGACCTCCCCCAAACATGCCATTGAAAGGTGGGAAAGCTTGTCATCTCCTGGATCAACCTTGAGCGATTCTCCACGTTTTACCTCAACACTCCAAAACTCCATTGCTGCATCAAATACCACAACAGTGAGAGGGGCAACAACTTGGTATGTAGCCTCCTTAGAAGCTTCTTCAGATGGCTCAACAGACAAACCAACTACATATTCTTGGTCAGGAAGATCCACACAAGCAACATCAAGTACCTCAACAGTCAAAGGAGAAATAGCTTGGTCAACAATCTCCATAGAAACCTCTTCAGATAAGGTAGTAACATCTTTTCCAAGAACATCCACATCACTGACTTGTTCTGAACCCTCCTCTTCTGACTCAGCCTGCAACACGTCCTCTGCATTACTTTCTAGGTCATGTGAAGCCTTCACATCATTAACTTTCTCTGACCCATCATCTTCTGGTTCAACCAGCAACACATATTTTGCCTCACATTCTGTCTCAAAAACTAATTTCACTTATGAACCTGAATCTTGTGACTGGATTTCACAGTCAGCTTTGTTTAGTGAGAAAACTTCCAATTCATTAGTGTTCTGAGAAACCGCATTTCATTCTATCTTTGAAATAGCCCCTGCATTTTCACTAACTTGTTCTGAACCTTCCTCTTCTGACTCAGCATGCAACATGTCCTCTACATCACTTTCTAGGTCATGTGTAGCCTCCACATCATTAACTTTCTCTAACCCATCATCTTCTGATTCAACCAGCAACACATCTTTTGCCTCACATTCTGTCTCAAAAACTAATCTCACTTATGAACCCGAATCTTGTGACTGGATTTCACAATCAGCTTTGTTTAGTGAGGAAACTTCCACTTCATCAGTGTTTTGAGAAACCGCATTTGATTCTATCTATGAAATAGCCCATGCATTATCACTAACTTGTTCTAAACCCTCCTCTTCTGACTCAGCCTGCAACATGTCCTCTACATCACTTTCTAGGTCATGTGCAACCTCCACATCATTAACTTTCTCTTACCCATCATCTTCTAGTTCAACCAGCAACACATCTTTTGCCTCACATTCTATCTCAGAAACTAATTTCACTTCTGAACCCAAATCTTGTGACTGGATTTCACAGTCAGCTTTGTTTAGTGAGGAAACTTCTACTCCATCAGTGTTCTGAGAAATTGCATTTGATTATGTCTGTGAAATAGCCCCTGCATTATCATTGTCGAATGAGACATCACTCACTACTTTGCCATTTCTTCTTATGATCACTATGTTGGCAGCTCCCTCAGCTTCCTAGGTTATGTGATTAGCAAACCTGATCTTGCTCCTTCTTGATGTATCAACATCCACCAGCCATTCCCTCTGGCTTGTCATGTGATTAGAGCAACCAGTATCAAGAAACAAGAACTGAGATGAAGAATGTTCTTCATTGTGGTAGCCATTAACAATACTGTTTCTTATTCTGACGAAGAACGTTCTTCGTTTGTGGTAGCCATCAACAAAATTGTGTTTGAGTCTGAATCTTCTTGAGCAACACATGCCTCATCCTATCTTTCTTCTTCTGTTTTCCTTTGACAAACCAACATTCATCAACAAAGTGTCCAAACTTCTCACAATTGTAACACTGCACCTTCTTCTTGTCAAAGTTCTTTGATCTCCCTTTTGTTTTACCACTTGTGCTTCCTCCTTTTGATGAGGACTCTTACTTGTCTTCAGGTTTCTTGAATTTATTATTTTTCCATTTCTTCTTCTGGTCTCCTTTCTTGTAGGCTTGTGCTACTAGTGCATGATCCCCAGATTTATTCTCACTCCTTTCATCCATTCTTACTTCTCGTGCTTCTAAAGTTCCCTGCAACTCTTCAAGACTCAATGTGGAAATGTCTTTGGATTCTTTAATTGCACCTACAATATAATCAGACACCTTCTATTGAGATCTTTAATTGCACCTACAATAGCTTGAGATCAAATCAGACACCTTCTCTTGCTCCTCCATCTGCAGCAATTCGAATTGTCTCTGTAGGGTCTACAATTTCACTTTCTTGACCTTGGTTCCTCCAAAATAACACTTCTCCAAAATGTCCCAGGCTTCTTTTGCACTTCTTGCATCAGAAATTTTGTCAAAGTTGGTTGTGTCAAGGCATTGATGAAGAGTGAAGGTGGCCTTTCAATCTTTCTTCTTGTTTTCTTTAAAATTCGACCTCTACTCCTCTGTTGGATTGACTCTTAGATCTTCAAAATATTTTTCTATAATCTCCAATACTTCTTGGAACCCAAACAACACCCTAATTTGTACCCACCATCTATCCCAATCTTTTCCATCAAAATGTGGCATATAGGCTGGAAAATTTCCATTGTTTGCACTTGAACTCATCTTCACTTCACTAGTGTTTGATCCTCACACTTCACTCGTGTTTATCACTCTGGGATCGAAAACCTTGCTCTGGATATCAATCGTTAGTGTTTCAAGTTATTGCTTACAATGGAAGTAAACTAGAAGGAATGAATTAATGTAAATGAATGGGCTTGTTTATTGAATAAATGGAGTGTGCTATTTATACATAGTTTATTCCTATTCTAATTGTTCTCTAACTATCTAACTAACTAATTAAGAGATTAGTTAGTTAACTATTACATACTCTTAGTATTTTAACTTGAATTACACAAACTTTCAATATCAAGAACATTCTTGGTTTATTCTAATTTTTTCAGAACATTATTGGTTTCTAACATATTAATTGTTGATATTATGTGTTGACGTTGATTATACAATGATAAACAAATTAATAAAAAGGTTGGGGATTTTAGAATAAAAACAGCATTCTATCCTTGAACCTAGAAATCGATTTGTAGAAACCAAAAATTGATTTGTATAGTTTGGAAACCCCAGAAAATCAATTTGTGAAAATACGAAATCCATTTCTGTAGATGCAACCCGAGAAAAATGATATGGTAACCGTGGAAACTGATTTGTAGGTAGCAGAAAACTCAAAATCTTGATTAAATAATTATTTGGGACTTTTTAATGGTTTACAATTGGCTGTAATGATATTAATTTATTAGAATAGATAATTAAGTGATTTAAATCCCTAATGAACAAATTATTAGACAAAATCAGAACACGTGGTTTAGGATTTAATCCACATAAATCAATTTATATAGGTTAAAAATTTAATTATACAATTGAAATCAGAGAAATCGATTTGTATGGATGACAAATCTATTTTTGTGAACCAGATTTAGAAAATTTCCTAAGTCCAAAAGAAATCGATTTGTCTAGAGTGAAAATTGATTTTTAGGCAACCAAAAACTAAGAAATCTCATATTATTGACAATAAATTAATGATTAATTAAGGTTAAATTATTGTTTTAGTCTTTTAACTTAATTTTTGATTTTATTTTAGTTATCTAATTATTTTTCATTTCGTTTTGGTTTCTTATCTATACATATGTTAGTCAAGTTGGTCATTTTGGTTAATTTCTGCCAAAAAAACATTAAATTTTGTCATCCTCTTTATCTCACTCATCTTTAAATCAATAAACCCATAAATCTATAATCTTTTTCAATCTAAAAACCTAAAAAATTCATCAAACCTATGACCTAAAAACATAATATTTCAAATTCATAATTTAGTCAAATTCATAACATTTTAAACTCATAAAAATGAAAAAAAAAAAATTAATTCACAAGGAATATAAACAAAAGACTTACTACTTTTCACCAATCTCATATTTCACGTCTACCATTGATGTGATGTCATTTCTGCTTGTTTTAGGTTTCAAATGCTTGAGTTTGATGAGTTTTTTTTTCTAGATTTGAGTTTGAGTTCAAAGATTATGGGTTTGATTAATTTTTCTGAATTTTTTGATTAAAGGGATGATAAATTTATTAATTTTTATTTTAAAAAATATCTTTAAAGAATAGATTTGTTGATTCACATGGGAATTCTAAAGAAAAAGAATGGATTTAGGGATTTTTCATTTTTCTAAGTTTCAAATGTCATGGATTTGAATTTGTAATTTATGGATTGGATAGTTTATGGGTTTGAAAATTATAAGTTTGATGAATTTTATGAGTTTTTAGATTGAATGAGATAAAAAAATTCTGAGTTTGTGTTTGAAGATGAGTGAGATGAAGAAGATGACAAAACATAACATTTTTAACATAAATTAACATAATTAAATGACTAATTTGACTAATAAAAATATAGTTAATGGACCAAAACAGAAGGAAAAATAATTAGAGGACTAAAGTGAAACTAAAAAAATGTTAAGGGGCTACAAAAGTAATTTTACCTAAGATTAATAAGTCAATAATAAGCTAATAACTAATAATTATATAATTATTAGGAACCTGTTGATAATAATTAAATGTTGATGATGGAACTAAACCATGTTGATATACTTAGTCGCAAATATAGATTATGTGATGTCAACCATAACTATTGATGAATTAAATCCTACACAAGTTTGTGAATTACTTTATAAAGTAAGATTATATTAGAGAGTTATTATATGATAAAATCAAACTTCGACAATCAAGGAGACTTTGGAGGTATTGTTAGTTGAAGGATTTGACGTAAACACACGATATTGTTAGGATGTTATGCTAAATATTGGATTTTCCTAGCAAAACACTCTTTCGTTGAGCAACATATAGTTCATGTGTTTGCATCAACCCAAAGATAGACGGATCCAACATGAATTAGTTGATGAATAGGGTGCATATGTTAGCATGTACTATTAAATTGTTGATTGAATTGTTGTTTGCTCTGTGGTGTGTGATTATTTGTTGATGCGCATTTAAGTTATTATACTTTGCTTAGATTATGTTATTTGAACAAGATGACTTATCTTGTTTGTTCTCCTTGTGGCTACTTGTACATCGTTTGTGCAAGTAGATGGTGAGGCTATAGATGAGGAGGAGACTGAAGAGCAAACGACGAATGATTGTCATGTCGAGATTAGATTAGTATATTTATTGCTTTCTATTTAGATCGACGTACCGCTCAACATTTGTTTGGGTTTACATAAGACCATCTCTAAATCATAGTGACATTCGGGGTTTAGATTCTATATTATGATTTGTTATTCCATATTTGACATTGTGGTACTCTTGCTATTTAATAAAATGTTATTTGGATTTCGTTAAATTTGGGTAAATTTCATGTATTATCCTTATTTTTACATATAATATCGATTTATGGGTAGAAGAGTATCACACTTTTCTTATATAAATTTTTTTTGCAACAAATCTATAAGGATAATATTGCATGCATTACTTATTTGGAGAATAAAATAATAAAGGATGTGTAATAAATCTTTTTACAAAACCAACTTTAACAAAACAGTTTCTATAGAAAAATAGTGTTGTACTTTTCTTTTACTAGAATAACGAGACATATCCTTAATTAGATATTCAAGGAGAAGAATATTTGAAATGTTTTGTGGATGTTCTTGGATGGAATATTATTCAACTTCCATTAGTGGAAGTCTTGATTTTTTTTTGTTTTTTTGTTTTACTATAGTCTTGATTATTGAAATTGGTGGGATGTTAATCATACATTATGTTAAATCAATCATATATTTGTAAGTTATTGAATGTGTGACATATAAATATGGACCTTGTAACAATTTAAAGAACACCCTTAAATAAAAAACGACAAAGGTTGTGTTTCTTCACTTTTATTTCTTTCTCTATTTTTACTATTCTTGTAAATAATTTTTTTTCTAATGTAGTTAATTTCATTAAAAAAAACTTTAAGACGAATTTCATTTTAAAATTGAGGTTTTTTCTTACACATCTAAAATTAAGGTGGTTGTATATTTCCTTCCTCCATATTCAATGAAAACCAAATGTCCATTAATCTATTTAAATTTAATATTACTATT
>JBBPBP010009777.1:31426423-31489678 GCA_037974735.1 Cicer chorassanicum | reverse complement strand
TTACTACCAACTTTCTTAATTCAATGATTTGATCAATATAATTTTATATTTAAAGATATAGATAATAATTGATTATGATAATTTTGTAAATTTGCTTTATTTATTTATTTATTTAATTAAATAACTATTTTCTTAATTTACTAAAAAAACCTTAAACAATACTTTATTTTAAGGCAAACAATAACAACATTATATCTAACTTCATCTTTGTTTTTTTATTTTTTTTAATTCAATTTACATAACTTATTTAGGTGTGACTATATAAAATATGGGTGAAATTAGCAAAAGTGTAATAAAAAATTCCCTAAATTAGTAATTCATAAAAGGACAAAATTAATTTTTTTGTATTTAAATATTTTTCGTATGATTATTAACTTAACCAACCATGATTTTCTAGCTCTTCTTCATTCATTTATCCATTGGAGATGAGCGGTTTGAGGTTATTTTTTTGGTCTCAAATCACCTCTTCAACTTGCTTTTCTCCTCTCCATTTTATTAAATAATTTTTTTCACATATATTTAGTTTTTCCCGTCTTGGTGCGGCGTTAGATTTCTTGTCTTGGTGCAATGTTTGTTTAATTAAAATTGACATATTAACTTCAATCAAGTGCATATTCAAATTCATCAATGACTTTGATGTCTTCAATGTTACAACTTTGCGACACGTGAATTTCAGACCAATACACGTTTGTTAATAGGCTTTGTCACATTTGTTAATATTTTTCCGTTTTATACTATTAACTTGAATGTTGTAATTTCTACTAATTTGAATTGAATTGTTCTCGATCGATGTAATTTCATCCTTAAATTCATAATTTTTTCAAATTTTGTTATAACCAACAAAAAATACTCACGATCCCTAATTATAAGTGCTTGTTGAGAAGTCTTTTTATCCCCAAATATATGTTTCTATGTAATTTATTAGATGCATTTATTACTATTTTTTTTCTTATAAATCTATCACTATTAACATTACTAATTTATTTTGGAATATGAAAATTTAACATTAAATAAATCTATTCATATATATGACAATTTAGTAATAATACACAAAACATACATATTAGATACACCATTCATTTTTTTAATATATATAAAACAGATTATAGTTGTTTATATCAAACAATAGACGATAAATTTTAAGTTAAGAATCATGAAAAAAAAATAAAAAAAAGCCTAAATTTTTTCCTTCATAAAATTCAGAACTATTTTTTATTGATTCTCACAATTTCAAATTCAGTCAAAAGAAAAAGAAGCACGAGTCACCAATTTTCAATTTTTCACAAGTTTTTTACTAATCTTTTGGAAAGTTTTTTGGTTCATTAATTGAAGTTTCCATTGGCTTTAGGCGGAAGAGAGAGAGAGAGATCGAAATTGAAATAAAAGGGACGTAGTGGAATTTGGTCCGTGTATGTAATGAAGGAGCCAGGGGCGAACACGATGCCCCTAACAACAACCTTCTTCTCATCATCTTAACCTTCAAGAAACTTCATACGCTTCTATTGTCCTCTTTCTTTTTTCCTTTCAATTATTTTCTTTCCCATTCTATCCTTAATAATGGCTACTCAAACCCCTTCCGATTCTTTCGACCATTCTCTTCGTGACGTCGACGACTACGATTTGGTTAGTTCTCTTCTTCTCTTCACTTTTATTTTTGAACTGTTTCGTTGCTGAGAAAATGTGCCGCAAAAGTCTACACCTACAGATATTGATTTTCTTGAATCTTCGTGTATCACTCACTACTCGCTTTTTCTTCTTCTTGGTTTCGTTTTTCAGCTCCGAGAGTATTTGATTCTGTTTTCTCTTGTTCTTTTTTTCTCTTTTCAATCAAGGTTTTTAACCGTGTTTGTTTGCGATTCTTAATGTTGCGAAAAATTGCATTAGTAAACGGATTATGCTGATGCAATTGCAGGCCTTTACTTCCACAATCGCGGTTGTAGACATTTTGTAAATCTTGCTTCCAAGAAGTGCTTATTTTTTTTGTGCCTATTTTAAGTGTATATTTTGACAAATATTTAAGTGTATGTTTGGATTCAATTTTGTGAGTGTTTTAAGTCATTCTAGAAGCATAGAATTGAATTTTAAGTCTTTGAATAGTTTTGAATATAAATTCTCTTGTGTTTGAGAATTTGGAACTTTTGCCTCTATATGTGAATATGTGAATGTATTCAAATATAAAACATTAATCACTTTTGAATTCTTTTCTAAAAAAAAGAATCACTTTGAATTTCAACCAGGTTTAACAAAAAATTGTTTTGTAAAATTAATATATTCAAAATCATTTTTGGCCATAGCCGAACCAAACACACTTATTTAGGAGAGTTGGTCATTGAAAAAACTAAATTAACCGAATGAATATTTTTTTTCTTTTTCCTTTTTTTTCCCCCTTCAGTTTTTGCTACTTTTTGAGTTTCATTAAACCGCGTAGTGCTTGTTCTTACTATGCAGCTGTGCACAGCTTTTTCATTCAAAGTTGTTTCTTGTGTGTGCCTTTTTTTCTCTCTGCGTACGGTTTCTAAGATGAATATGGGAAAAGACAAGAAATATTGTTACCTCATTTTCCCTTTCACTTGAACACCTATTTTTAAGGTGAGAAATCCGAGGACAGCAAAAGACAGTGTAAATGTGATTCAATGTTTACTTTTTCTTCTTATTATTTTTTATTTGTCTGTTGTTTTTCTGTATCGTGGGTTATGGCTTTTCAGGTATACTCTGCTTGCTTCTGCTGTTAGATTGAAAAAAAATGCATGTTTCTTGTTGTCATTGTAAATGGCTTAGTGTCTTTTTGGACTCACATTGTTGAGTGTTGGAATTTATTTTTCCTCTGTCTGACGTGATACATGATTTTTGTAAAAGTATTAATGTTTAGTTATTTTAAATCAAAATTGATTTCACTTGCAAACCTTGGGTGACTTGATGTGGTAAACGGTAGTTTTTGCGTAATAATGAAAAAATTACTCTACGTTTAACATAGAGTTTGCTTTTAGAGTAAAAACATCCAAACATAAATCACTTCGCTTCAATGAAAGTTAACTTTAAAACCAAATGAAACTTACATAGTCAAGTTCTTTCAGAATCATGTCTGTCGTATGCTTGCTTAAAAACGTTCGTCTTATGCTCACTCAGAAAAACCTACTTTAATTTCTGATTTGAGATATCATTGGTTCCTCACAACAATCCTCAGTGTCTGGTTACTTTTCTTGCAAAAAATACCGTAGTAACAAAGTTTGGATAATGAAAGGCTCCTCCTTCTCTTTTTTATTTGTTTTGTTTGAGTCCTGAATTGTGAGCATTGAGCAATATAGATGACATAATTCAGTCATCTAGTCCCATCATGTTTGAAACATTCAAAAGCAATGGTGTAAAATTATAAAACAAATCAATGTTTTCATTGGATATTTAACATAGTAGGATTATGAAAACTGAAATTTGGTTGGGTTGCAGGAAAATGGACCAGGAGGTTTGGCATGGGACACCTTTCATTATGTTTATGAGCTTGTGCAGAGTGGCAATTTGGCCTTTCGAGAGAACAGAATGGAAGAGGTGATGAAAATAGTGTGCTTTCTTTTTGGCTATTCTGTTCATTGCTCTTCTGAGCGCAGTCCATTTATATATGATATATGATGATTGCGTGCAGTAATCTTTGTTCTTTTTTCTCTACTAAAGTGTATATATTACATTAAGTAACTATTTATCTTCATTATCAGTCTAGTAGTTACAGTTTCTCTAATGTAAATGTAAATATTGGTCAGGAGTAATCATGCAGTACCTCCAAATACTTTATTCTTTTCATTTGACTATTTTTCTTGTAAGGTTAGGATTAAAGTGAAAACAATTTATAGTAGATAACCTTCTGCGACAGTGTATCAACAGAGGTTTATGCATTTATTTCAACATTCACATAAACATAAACAGAACATTATAAAAGTTTAGACAGATGAAGATAGTTTAAATACATGGTTGTTCCCATCTAAGATATTCGAGAGTCTTGGTCTCTCCCTTCAAAGAATTAGAGAGTTTGGCCTCTCCCACATCAATATCCAATTCCAAATAATTGCCTACTGACTTCCTTCAGTTTCCCTATTTATTCAATAACTGTCTAATAACACAACTGTTGCCTAAAGCATAACTGCTGCCTAATAATATAACAATTGCTACCTAATAACGGATTTGGATCCTCTACTGCAAGTTTGTCTACAACATCTGTACAACTCTCTATCTCTCACTTCATTTCTTTCTCTCTCATCCCCATTTTTTTTTATATTTAATATTCGCTTTCCTCTAATAACCATACAACCTTGCTGTAGATGCAGCAGGGAATCCAATTTGCCTAATAACACAATTATTGCCTAGTAATATTTACTAATTAGAGGTCTAATATATTATTGATAGTGTATTACAGTGTACCGATTCTGTAACCACTCATGTACCAAGTTCTCAGTAATAGCATTCCACATACCTGTACTTGTACTACGTACAGGAGGAAATTTCAAACCTAGTTACTATGGTTACAAACCAGTGTTATATAGAATACTTGTTTTTGGATAAATTGTGTTTTAAGTTTTACCTATTTCATGATATGATTGTAGTATTTTTGTTATAATTGGCAACTTTTATAGAGTTTGATTCACATGCCTATTCTTTGTCTGTTTAATGGAAGTTAAATGAACTGGTCTTGGCCATAAACAGCACATGTATAGTCTGTTATCTTGACAAATGATTGAATTGATGCTTCAATACATGCTTTGCTTCTGGAACATTATGTTTTGTTTGTTTAAGCAATGTGTCATGCTTCAATCTGTTGACTTTTTTGGGGTGTTTCAATGCTTTTCAACTTAATACATGATTCATTATTGAATAAAAAACTTATCGATTTTCAATAATGGACGAAATTATCATGCTTTACAACTTTACAAAGAGGTGTCCAGGAATTATTTCATATACAGGGAAGTTTGATGCTTATACTTTGTTTATCCAATATTGATCTTTGTGATTATTTATTCAGGCAATCAACTTTTACTCAAGAGCCAATAGCATCAAATCTGGTGATCCAATCATCCTCAGCAATCGAAGTGCAGCTTTTATTAGGTTAAGAATATTCAGTATTTTTCTCTCAAATTAGTTATTACAAACTGTTTTTAAAATCTTGTTCCAAATAGTTTGCCTTCAGATTTGTTAATCTTCTCATGGTAATGATAATATTTTCCAATCAGGATTAGCCAATATATAGTGCATAGATCATCATCATCCTCAGAACATAGGCCATTGAGTGGGCTTGATCCCACAACACTTGCCGAAGTATGTTCTATTGGATAGTTTTTATAATGCTGAAATACTATCATATTTCTAAATTGATTTGCACATACTAAGTTGGTTTTTGACAACCATTTCAGCTGGGTTTGAAGGATGCTGCCAAGCTTGTAGAACTTCAAAGTAATTCAGTTAAATCATACCTTTTAAAGGCCAATGCTCTTCTTCTAGTAAGAGACTCATCTCTTTTTATCAGTTGATCTCTCTTGTTGTTTATGGGGTAGCCCGTGATATTTCTGTTTTAGGAATTATTTTTTTCTTCAAGGTGGGGGTTTGATTTACATTTTGCTAGGTTAGGTGGTTCACGTGCTTAATTGACTTGTATCAAGTCTCTCCTACTGAATTGTCAGTGTTTGGTAAGGGCAGTAATTAATGTTTTAAGTTAGCATTGGATAATTGAGAGTATATGAGCTTGGCCTAGATGTACTTTGTACTGTACTTGTAATTGGGTGACTGTGCTATATATAGTTCATCCCATTAGTGTACTTTTTTCCTACTCTCTTCCATCGTCCTTCTTTAAATTGTTCTCTGATTGAGGAAATTGTTTCACCTTGTTTTTTCCCATTGTGCATGAGCATGGCACATTCTTATTTTTACTTTGGCCTCTCTAGCATACTTCTAAATTATGATGGTGTCTGTATTGCATGTAACTTGATACGACATTGCTTTATAATGGCAGTTAGATAAGTATGATATGGCTCGGGATGTTATTCTTTCAGGACTGCAAGTTGATCCTTATAGGTATTGCAAGTCTTGTCTGATTTTAATTTTATAATTTGTATTATTCCCTTTTTGGAAAAATAGATGGAATATCTGAATGTAGAACTTTTGCAATAGTCATTTTCTGTGCTATTTCTGAGGGCTTTTTCATTGCATTTGATATAATGTAGTAATTCCCTTCGGGAATGTCTTCAAAAAGTGGAAAGAGTATCATCTAGTTCAACAGGGGTGAGTACCCATGGACAACCAGAGCGCAATGATGACTTTGAGTGCACTCTCTGCCTGAAGTTACTCTATGAACCTGTCACGACCCCCTGTGGGCATTCTTTTTGCCGTTCATGTCTATTTCAGACAATGGATCGTGGTTAGTGCTTTTTATTGTTGATTTTATTTTCCATAAGCAACCATATGTCTTATATTAGGTCTGATTATTGTCCTCACTTGTTAGGGAACAGATGCCCGTTGTGCAGGACAGTTCTGCTCATTAGTCCCAGAACATGTTCAATCAGGTGAGTAGTCTATAAATAAGATGTCACAATGTAGTAGACAGCCAACCACATAAAAGCTTTGGATTAATTGCTTTGTTTTTCATGTTAATGTTGATTTATTGTGACGTTGTCTAAGCCCATATTGCTAGAAAAATGCATGTTTCAGTATCATTTTATTGATTGATGACTTCGATATCTATAATGGGCACATCTTATCTGCTTATGGGCATGTGTTACACCTACCTCAACTGAGTTTAATCATGGACGTTGTGCTAAATAAAAGTTCTAATAGATTTGATTCACTTATTTTTTTCCTAATTTATGTTCCTATCAACTGTTGCTAGTGTGACATTGAAGAATATCATACAAAAGAACTTTCCAGAGGAATATGCCGAAAGGAAGCAAGAGCATGACAGTTTAGTCAACGTTGGTGCAGATATGCTACCTCTTTTTGTCATGGATGTTGTCTTACCATGTCAAAGGTTTCCACTAAATATATTTGAACCTCGGTATAGACTTATGGTGAGTTGGTCAATGGATGCTGATGGTCACTTGAATCTTATAATGTTATTATATATCTTGAATGTGAAAGTTGGTGATTAGTTTTTATCTTCTGTACTTATACATATCTTTCATTTGTCCAAGTATACACAATTCGATTCCTTTCTTTCCTTAAACCTACCATAACACTTCTCTAGGTATTCTATCACATGCTCTTGCATAAAAAGCACATGTAGGTAGTTACGGGTCCCTCTGCATAACTCTATAAATCTTCATGGCAGTATAGTTAAAATGGTCAATTTCCTCGACATAAAATTGAAATGAATTTCTTGTGATCTAATCCGTTTGTCTTAATCTCTGCTTAGTCACTCTCTTCGAAAGTTTCATAGAAAGACTCAGGAGTTTAAATCTCATTATAAGTTTCATAGTTTTGTATCTCATTTAAAAAGATAAAGTAAACTTCATCTACATTTATTGTGGAATGCTATTAGACCTCAAAATCTCATTGAATAACTTTGTTAGTCATCTTTTACCATTCTTTTCCTGCTGCTTCCACACTACCTTTTGGTCATCTCATTGATAGGTATATTATGTGATCCAACTACCTTTTCATTTGTGTCCTTGTTAATGTTTCTTTTACCCCATATCCTCTCATTCTTTGGTAGTATGAGTTATTTTGATCCTCCTCCCTAGTAGTTTGTCCGAGTTCAAAGAATATTTATTTCCTTCATTAAAGATATAACAAGTATACTAATTGATAAAGAGAAAAAGACATAGTTTTAAATTATTTATATTTACATTTATAATGTTATTTCCTTTTATTTTTCTTTAAAAATATAAATAAGACAAAAAAGTCATATTCAACATGGTATTAAATACATACATGCATTATGAATATTTTACATAGGTATCGCATAAAAGTAAATAATATTCATTATTTACTGTATCCTATTAAAGAAGTTGAAATTCAATTTATTTTTCAAAAACAAAGAGTGGGTTAGGGGACCAGTAAAAAATATCAATTATTTCAATCAGTGAGAATGCTGATGCAAGTATAAACTTTACTTTTATTCATAGTTTTTTGTGGTTGAGAAAAAAAAATTCTGCCTTTGTTCCTGAGTTTAAATAATTACATGACAGAGAACAACTTTTGTGTTCTGTATATTCTTCATACGAAAATTGGCAGACCTGTTAAAATAATATGGAACAAGATTTTCAATGGCTCTGGTTAAGCTAATGGACCATTTATTTATAGCTCACAATTGCAACATTTGGAAAGGATCGAGAGGACTGGGGAATATTGATTGTTTTTGAACTGAACATTGTTTCAAGTTTACACAAAGGCTGTCAATAAATACTAGTTGGGAATTGTTTGGTCTATATAATTTGTCAAATATTCCATTGACTCAGTGATAAACGGTATTTATATTCAAATGGTCTGAAACTCTGAATGTTATCATATCTCTTATTGAATCTTTTTTCGTTTGGGGTAAAACAGGTAAGAAGAGTAATGGAAGGCAATCATCGGATGGGAATGGTAAATTATTTTGCTTATCCTTTACTTTCAATTTTCTTGCTTAAATTATATAATTGCACTGACCATATCCATCTCTTGCTGTGTGTGATTTATCTATTGATCTTCTAGGTTATAATAGATCCTTCAACAGGTTTATTAGCTGAGTTTGGCTGTGAAGTGGAAATCACAGAGTAGGTGCTTAGCGTTTACATCACCTGAAAAAAAAGTCTCAAATGCATATCTCCCCTTCCCCACATGAAATATCTTCTCACGTATATCACTTGCTTTAATTTTTTTTATTTTCTGTAGGTGTGAGCCACTTCCTGATGGTCGTTTTTATATAGAGGTGAAAATTTAACTGATATCTCTGTTTGTGCCTTTGTGGGTTTCTTTGCTCTATTTATGATAATTAGTGAAGATGAGGCTTGAGAGTGAAAAGCTTTGGTCTTGCTTTCAACTTTCAAGATAGAGAAACTTTTTCTTTCCTCATTCTTTGCTGGAATCCCTTGTTATTATTTGTTTTCTATTTACTAAAATCCTCACTTTTCTTAGAGCTCTCTAGTCGCGTTATTTGATGTGTGCAGTCGCCAGTGGCATCTAGTTTGGGGTGAAATCCACATGTTCTTTCATATGCTTAGCCCAATTTCTAATATAGTATCAATGCCTATCCGATACACGTTATGGGGCTACCCATATTTGTTCACATTCCACATGTTTAGTACTGGTCTGACGGATTGAAACCTTAGCTGCCTTCATTGCAGCCTCCAACACCTTCTCTGTGGTTGGGTTTGATAAATCCCAACTTTTACTTGTCATATATACTTTCCGTACAGTCTTAATAATTTTTTGACAATTGTTTAGTTGTTCAAGTTCACTCTAAGAGTCAGTCATGGTTTTTTTCATTTTACTTTTCGTCACTGCTGGATTGGTTTTAAGGGTCCAAGGATACTTTTAAATCTCCTAAGAAATTTATATCAAAATAGACTCTCTTTTTTTTTTACCTTTTTAACAAGTTTGGTTGTGTGCAGATTGAAGGTCGTAGGAGATTTCGCATCCTACGTTCTTGGGATCAAGATGGGTGAGTTATCTCTGGGTGTTATGTTCAATAAAATATTTTGCTGTATTTTTGTGGGTAGAATTTTGGTTTTATACCTTAATGTTTCGTGCAGGTATCGTGTTGCAGAAGTTGAATGGACACAAGATATTATGCCACCAGAAGGGACAACAGAAAGAGAGAATGTAAATTCACTTTAATTCTGGCATACATTTGTTTGTAAGCTTTTTGTGTTGTTGGATAGCATTATGATTTCGATGTCCTTAGATATATTAAGCTTGAAGCCATATATGATGCATAGGAGATAGACCGAAATGGGCTTAAGTAAAGGATACTATCATACGATATGTTTTCAGCAAAGAATGCTATCATACTATGATTGCAATGTTTAAGAAATTTCATTCTTGTATATTAGAATTTACTTCAATAACAATATTCCGTTGTTTGTAAGTTAATTTTTTTTATTGACCATGGGTTAGCTGCAAAAGTTAGTTACTTATTCCGTAACACCAATATGCAAGAAATGCTTTGTACTCATGCCAAAACTTGAAACAGAGAACCTTGAAAAATTAAATGTTTGATTGTTCCCAAAATTGAAAATCCTCAATGCTTTATTTTTTAATGCTAGGTTTTAGCTACTAGTAGGATGACCCTTTATGCTGAATACATTGTTATTGTAACAAAGTTCCATCCTTCTAACTTTTAACTAATGACTTATTTGTACATTATTATAGTTACAGGAATTGACATATACTGCAGCAGAATGTGCGCGAACATGGATAGGAAGAGCTAAAGAAGTAGCAAGACAAGGTAAATATAAAACCATTGTTCACCAAGACTTGTTTGTACATGTCATTGAATTTTTGTTTCTTTTATCCCATTTTTCTAATTGGTGATAGCATTACCTTTCTTCTTCACATCTTTAAAAATGAATGTTCATACTGCTGCAGTACTAAACTTTAGAAATATATCATATACAGATCAAAGAAGATTAGAGAAACTCGTGACTGTTGAAGGAATGATACCCTCGTTAAGAGACCCCGAGCGCTTTAGTTTTTGGGTGATTATTATATTTGTGACTTAAAAAGTTTTTACTTTGTTTATAAAATCATCTGGTATATTTATTGCGATTTACTAATGTAATCTTAATTACAGCTGACCACCATCTCCAATCGGAGGCCTTCAGAAAGATTGGATCTCCTTCGCATTAGAGATACCAAAGAGGTATTAAATCATTTTAAGAGTTAAATATATTTTTGCCTAGAAAATTACAACCGTTTTTTGTTGTTGATACGAACAACCGTTTAACTTTAATCCCTTTAAAATTGCATTTGTTTGTCCCATAAATGCAACTAAGATGGTTAAACACTACGGGGATATTTGATGTGTTGGAAACACGGATTCAAACCCTCAACATACCGCTTCTCCACACTCATTGTGTATTAATCTCACTATCAAGCTCTTTGAAACCAAAAAATAAATTGCATTCATTTTTAGTCATTGTATTTAAGAAAAATAGTATGTTTTAATTAAATACAGTATATCTACTAGGGACTAAAAAATTATACTATTTTTGTTAAATACATGTACTAAATAATACAATTTTTATAGGGACAAAAGTTGAACTGTTCTGATTTTTTAGAGATAAAAAATATATTTAAGAATAAACATGCTTGTGGGGGTTGTTAAATTCCATTTTCTGACAATGCATTTTACTCTGTAGCTTCATTGTGTGGATTTGTAACCATATAGCTACATTTTTTATGTTATCCAATAATAAGACTTGTATTTAAAAAAAGTAATAATATTTATTTCTTTCTTTCTTTTAGAGAATTAAGCGAGGCCTGATATTTCTTCGAGCAGAGGAACAAGGCTGCAGAATTCAGTAAAAATCAAGCTAAGGAGCGTTACCAGTATTATTGCAATTTGAATATTGGTTGCAAATTCCTTTACAACTCAGTCAAATATTCTTTGACCTCATAAATGATGGTTCATGAGGTCATTTTTGTCGTAACATAAGAACCCAGTTTTTCCAATATATATGATTATCCACAAGACTACAACATTTTATTTTTACAAATGTTCGTTTAAAGTTTTGAATTATTATTCTTGCTAAATACATATGCCAGGATTTAAATAATTGTTTAATCAGAATGATTTACGAAGATATCATCTCAAGGCCACAAAATACCAAAAACTAAAATGTTGGTTTACTGTCCTTTTGACCTTAAAGGTGTCATTTGCAGTGGAAATCAAATAATTCAATGTTACGAAACATTATTTAGAGCATCTTAAATGTTAGAACAAAAATTATACTCTTATAATTCTTTTTTTAAAGTGGCACGTGGGATTAAAAGCCTTCTCATCTTTTGACTTCAAATGCAAGGAACTCAATTATTATTTAGAGCATCTTCAATGTTAGAATAATAATTATATTCTTATAATTCCTTTTTCAAAGTGGCAAGAGGGATTAAAAACCTCGAGTATGACAAATCGTTAATGGCATAATATTAAATATATTGACGTAACAAAATCTTGGCAGATTAAGATTTGTAACTTAATATTTTTGTAATTTATTTTTAATTTTTGAAAATAATTTTATTATTTTTTAAATGTATTATTTTATTGTTTGATAAGGTGAATAAATATAAATTCACATATATTTGCAAGCACATTTTTTTCTCAAATTTTAGCGCTCTAATAATTGTGTTTGAGTTCGCATCAAAACATTCAAGTAGTGCATAACATATACTGGACATAAATAGTTGATAATATTAATCTATCCAACAGATGGGCTCACTTAAAAGGATAACATATACTGGACAGAAAATAACAAAAATCCAGATATCACATATGCTAGCTAGTTTTGGCACCAGGACCACCATGGTCATTGATTTTTGGCACCTGATTAGACCTCACGTTCATTGTTCAGTTAAGTGCATATCAACATCCAATGCAACTAGTCAGTCTAGATAAATGTTAGCTTGTAATTTAAATCATAAATGTTAATAGGAATACCGATTTTGACACAATACTAAATACAATATTGTAGTTAAACTATTTACGCATACCATTATTGATTTTGTACATTTTCCGATAAAAAAAAAGTGACTAAGCACACACATATAAAGTAGGGGCCCACTCTCTCTCTTGCCTCTCTTTTATGTCACTTTCCCTCATCCTCTTCTTCTTCTTGTTCTTCTTCCACAACTATTTTTGGATAAGGATTTAGGAGTTACGGTTAGTATTCAAAGAAAGAAGAAGAGTATTCATCCTTTTAAAATTATCCATCCCTTTAAAATTTCTTATTTGAGACTCTTTGAAGTAAATACACAACTCCAATGTTAATAGTGCATCTTTAGGCATATGAAGTGTTGTTCAAAAATTTATTTTAAGGACTTTTATGGTTACCTATGATTAGTAAAACTTTAGAATAAAATTCTAAAGTCTTGAAACTATTTTTGATGTTCAAATTTGTCACTTGAGGTCGTCTACTTCTCTAGGAGTTGTTGGAGAGCATACTTAGTTGATTCTTCGTTGTTGTGAGTAGACGGTGATCATTGGCACATATTTGTATTATTCTATAAATTTTTATTTTACCCTTTTTATATCTTACAAGATTTTTGATGTTCAAATTTGTCACTTGAGGTCGTCTACTTCTCTAGGAGTTGTTGGAGAGCATACTTAGTTGATTCTTCGTTGTTGTGAGTAGACGGTGATCATTGGCACATATTTGTATTATTCTATAAATTTTTATTTTACCCTTTTTATATCTTACAAGATTTATTTAGAAACTGAGGAAACATAACCTTTGAAATCTTTCTTTGTCATTAGTTACTTATGTTTATGTTATTTGATATATAATATGTTTATAGTTTGATTTGTTTATGAGCTATAAAGTATTTAAATATTGAATCGATGTACAATTGAATATGTTTTCCATGAGTTATGATGACATGAGAAATGGTTTTGAAATATGTTTTTGGAAATTGTTAAAATTACGAAATCATTATCAAGGCTAGGTGCAACTAGTTACATCGTTTTGATTAGAGGGCTATTAACAAGATGTAAGTTCCCTAATTGATGCGATATGATGCATTACTAGATTGAGAGGAGAGGGCTATCCTTTAGATGGAGTTGTCCCTAAGGGAACTCTGACTGTGTTAAGCTTAGCAACAAGGGCAAAGGTCTCTAAGTAGTCTATGTCGTAGGTATGAGTAAATCCTTTAGCAATCACCCAAACTTTGTACCTCTCAATTGATCCATCAGAGTTGTACTTTACTGTACACATCCACTTGCAACCCACACTCATTTTACTAGCTAGTAGAGTCATGACACTCCAAGTTTTATTCTTTTCCAGAGCTTTCATCTCCTTCAGAACAACTTCCTTCCACTTTGGAACCTCTAGAGCTTCTCTTACATTTTTTGGAATCTCTATGCAAGACAAGTGAGAGGTAAAAGTAGCAAAAGAGGAGGACAAGTTGGAATAAGATATGAAGTTAGACATAGGGTGTCTAGTACATGGTCTAATAGGTTTCCTAAAGGCTATGGGAACATCTAGATCAGTGTATATAGTAGTAGGATTAGTAAGAATTTTACCTATTTTGGTTGGTTTACTTTCAGTGAGTTCAGATTCTTGGTTGAGCTAAGGAATGGGGTCTTCCACTAATTGATCTTAGTTCCTTCTTACATATACCTTTCATTTCCAAGTTGGATCACCCTCTTCAAATCTTTTTTTTGTTTCATCACAAGGATTCTTATGTGGTGGTATTTGGTTTTTTTTTTTTTTTTTTTCTTTCTAAATTAAGTTCCAAAAAAACATTTTCTTTATTTGTTGCCTCAAATTTGGTAAGACCCTTACTCATAGTAGAAGTAAAATCACTTATTGTTTAAGAGGCAATTCTTTAGGTGCATCAGTAACAGAATTATGTGATGTATACACATTGAATGGAATCATTTTCACTTGACTTCCCCCTGAAGACGATTCTTCTCAAAAAAAGGTAACATCCATTGTGACAAACATTTTCTTTGTACTTGGATTAAAAAATTTATAACCTTTCTGAGTGGAGGAGTAGCCTAGAAAAATAAATTTAATAGCACGAGGTTCAAGTTTACTAAGATGTTTATGTTCATGAACAAAAGTCATGCATCCAAAAATTTTCAATGGTAAATCAACAAAGATTGATGCAATGGAAAATTGATTCAAGAAAATTTGAAAAGGTGTTTGAAATTGTAACACACATGATGACATGCGATTAATCAAATGCTCGTTCCACCTCAAGAAGGTGCCAATTTTTTTCTCTCTACAATTCCATTTTGCTGAGGATAGTTTTAACACACAAGCTTTGATGAACAACTCCATTTTCCATAAAAAATTTCCCACGACTGTTTTTTTAAGTATTCCGTTCCATTGTCAGTTTTAAACACTTGTTTTTGAGAGTTAAGTTGTGTGTGCACCAATTTACAAAAAGCTTTTATTATCTGAGCTACCTTTGATTTTTGTTTTAATAAGTACACCCAACAAAGTCTAGTTTAATCATTTGCAAAGGCGATAAACCATCTTTTGTTGGATAAAGAATTTATCTTATTTGGCCCTCAGGCATCACTATAAATCACCAAAAAAGGTTTTGAAGGTTTATACTCATGTATTGGAAAGGAATTTCGATGATGTTTAGCAAACTCGCAAATATCACATTGAAATGTGAAAATATCTTGATTAACAAAAGTTTTGGAAATAGAGACTTTAAATATTTAAACTGAGGGTGACCTAACTTCAAATGCCACAACATAATAGCATCCTTATTATTTGAAATAAAAAGATTCAACTGAAGAACCTATTGGTTCGAATTAGTGTATTTTTTTAGGTCCATCTTCAAGATAGTAAAGTCTACCACTTTGCTTAGCACTGCCAATCATCTTCCTCGAGATCAAATCCTAAAATACACAATGAGTATAAAAAAATGAGCTTCACATTTTTTATTTTTGGTTATTTTTCTAAAAGATAATAGGTTGCAAGTCAAATTAGGGAAATGTAAAACATCTTGAATGGTTAATAAAGGGGAGAAAACAATAGAACCTTTACCTGCCGTGGCTGAAAGAGAGCCATCGACAACATTAATTTTTAAATTACCTGCACAAGGTTTATATGAGGAAAATAAACTAGGTTCTCCAGTCATATGGTTAGTAGCTTCAGAATCAAAAATCCAACTATGGTTAGGGATGACACTAAGGTAGGATGATAAAAAATTACCTTTCTAAGCCATGGAGCTAGAAGGGGTTTGACACTCAAGAAGTTTGTACAATTGATCTAGCTGCTCCTTGGTGAATGGAAATGAACTTAAGGAAAATTGTAACTCTTGATCAGAAGTAGCTTGAAATGCACAACCTTTTCATTTCTTCTTCGCATTAGGAGGTTTCCCATGTAGCTTCCAACAAGTCTTGTGCGTGTGCCACAGGCGTTTGCAATGGTCGCACCATGGCTTCTTTGATTTATTACTATCTTTCTTACCTTTCTCATTCAAATTTATGGTGATTAGTGCTGATCGATCTGTGATTGACTTTCCCACCATCACTTCTTATCTTGCCTCTTATCTTCTAACTTATGTAAAATTTTCTAGGAGATGGTAAAGAGCTTTTTCCAAGGAGTCTACCTCTTACTTCATCAAGTTCTTTGTTTAGACATGCAAGAAAAATAAAAAACACGATCCTTTTCTTGCCTCTTGATGAATTGAACACTATCTTCCACACACTTCCAGTTATCTTCATAGCACAAATCCAGTTCTTGCCATAGGGTCATCAACTCATTGTAGTAGATTTTTACCATCCTTTCACCTTGCTTTAGGCTCCACAATTTCGATTTCAGACCATAAGTTTGAGATGAGTTATGAATATCAGAGTAAATATCCTTCACAGTTTTCCATACTTATTTTGCTGTAGGTATAAACATTAACGATCACCCAATTCTTGTCTCCATCAAACTAATTAGCCAAACAATGATTAAGGAGTTTTTAGATTTCCAGAACTTGTAAGTTGGATCTGTTTTTGTAAGTTCCAGAATCGTACCATTCAGGAAGCCATATTTTCCTTTGCCGTCCAAAATGAGTCGCACTGTTGTGGCCTAAACTACGTAATTTTTCCCATTTTCAGTTTTTGCACATTGACTTGTAAGGAATTACTTTGGTTGTTTCCTCCCATACCAAAATGGCCAGCACCTTCGTATCCGATTCCATAGTCGCCGTAATAGCTGTTGTTGTAAAACTCTCCAAAGTTGCCTCTAGTTTGAAAGGAACCATCGTTCCACTGATCGGTACCACCAGAACTGTGACCGCGCCCATGGATGCCGCCATTGTTGCTCGAGTCACTTCCTAGGTCGGTTCCATCACCAGGGTTGCCACCGTGGCCAATACCCCATCTTGGATTGCCATTGCAACCCGTGCCATCATCGGCGCTGCCGCCTGGTCCGGTTCCATCGCCGTTAGGTTTACTTACAGAGGAGCCGGTTAGGGCTTGTCGCCATGATGGGTGGTTCATCCCTTTTGCCTAGATAAAAAAGCTAGGGCTCATGATACCATATAGAGAAATGTTATTGATAATTTTAGTGTATTATTCTGACAAATAGGGGTTCCTTTTATAGGAGAAAGTACAACTACTCAACTCCTTCAATTTAGGAGTGATTTAAAGAAATAAAAAGCCGAAAGAAGAGGAATAATTCTAATAATGACAAGATATTTCAACAGATACTTTGTCAAAATTTTGAGAAATATTATTGATTGAAAGTAACGATTATTTAGAACTATTTAATTGCTTAATAGTTAAGTTGGTCGATAAGCTTACTGGATAGGAGTACTAGTCTGTGCGCCGGTCATGGTGTTGGTTTTCGGTTTGTGACCCGATTAATGCTCGAAGTGGAGGTAGAGTTAACATTAGCGAAAATGGTTTGATTGCCAATGTTGGAACCAAGTTGGTTCCTCGAACAATTCCTTGTGTGGTTTTGATGTTAATAAAGGTATTTTATAAGAAAAATTTGTTGGACTAATGGCTTCATTAAGTGTGCAACAATTAGAACAAGAAAATTAGAGGAAAGGACCAGAGGAAGCTACTAGAGGAAGTGGTCAAGCGACCATAAGAAGTCACCAGAGGAAACAATCGGAGGAAACGACTAGAGAAAGCGACCAGAGGAAATGACTAGAGGAAATGACAGACCAGAGGAAGCGAAGTCAAACCAGTCAACAAACGTGCTGCTGTGTCCGCACATCTACCTTTGAAGATTTGCCTCTGAAGATTATGCGCGTCTGCCTCTAAAGACTGAAGCGTGCTTCTGATTAGCATGTTTCTGAGGAGTCTGTGTGTCTGCCTTTGAAGATCTAGTATGCGTCAAATGATTTAGCGTGCCTCTAGAGTTTCTATGCCTCTAGCGAACAGTAATTTTACCATGCCTTTGATGAACATTAATTTTAGCATGTCTGTGAAGAACAATAATTTTAGCATGCCTCTGATGAACAATATTTTAAGCATGTCTCTGAAGTCTGAAGCCACCATTCAAGTATGCATCTGATGGATATATTCCGCTGACTCTAAAGACTGCAAGTCGTTCTAGAATGTTGCATCTGATACGCAACACACTCTAAAGTTGCACTAACTTTGATAATGAAAAATATATGATTTTCCCAAGCCGATGAGTCTAAGTCATGCAGTATGCCTCTGACTATAATTACTCAAGCAAAGTATACAACATCTGACTCCAACAATCAAGTCATACTTTGAAGAAGAAAAGTAAATGCCTTTGATGGAAAGTCAACAATTCTAATAAAAGCAAAAAATTCATAAACCCGAAACAGAACCTCTCGATGTCCAAGCTCATGCCCGAATCCATTCCTGCCCCAATCAATCAAGCATATGATGGAAGATTCGCATGAAGAGTTTTTGAAAAAAAATCTAGATTTGATACGATAGCAACATTCAAAAAGCCGTAGTTTGGAAACAAAAGATTGCCTAACATTCACATTATTAAAACATATCTTTCAGAATTAAAATTGAAGGGAATCTTTATTGACCAAGGTGAATTTGAGATGCGATTCAGAAACTTCGCAAAAAATTCACAAACCCTAATTTCATCTATAAATAGTGGATCAAGGATGAAGAAGAAAACACAACAATATATAGAAAACCTTACAAACTCAGAATTCAAGGTTTTAGTTTTAGCAACGACACTCGTTCAACTTTATAGCATTTACTTTAGTGCTTCATTGTAAGTGTGTAATCATTGTAATACCAGTGCTTAGTTTGCCTCTATCAATATGTAGATTTTAGGTTGTGTAGGGAAGACATGACTTGTAGGGTTATGGTGTGGTTTTCCTCAAAAAGTTTGTAGGTTCAGGTTGTTTTGAGAAGACTGACTTGCAGGGTCAGGTGCTGTTGTAATTCAAGGTTTTGAATTAATTTAGAAATTCTTATGTGTGAAGGAACTGGACATAGCTACCAAGTTGGTGGTGAACAAGGATAAAATCTAATGTGTTATTTTTATTTCCGCTTTGTCTGTTTATTGCTGAGTCTGATTAGTCCAAACAATTAAGCCACCAAACCATAATCATAATTAGAATTAAGAAAAGAGTTTTAAAATTAGACAAACACAATTCAACTCCCCCTACTCCTGTTTGCGCACCTTTAATTAGCATTAGAGCTCGATCTCAAGCTGAGCTTTTACACGTGTTTGAGAAAAGGTCCAAGTAATTCCAAGATTCAATATGTCTGGATTTGTTGAAGAAGATTTAGCAGTAAACATCAATAGATCACCTCTATTTTATGGAGAACAATTCGAGTACTAGAAGGATAGGCTAAGGAGTTTCATTATTTCACAAGATCTTGAACTTTGGGACTTGGTGGAGGATGGTTATATTGCTCCAACAAATACTGATGGTATTGAAATTTGAAGGAAAAAGGTGGAGGTTGAACATAAGAAAATATACAAGATGCATCACAAGTTTAGAGCCTTCATGATAAACGCAATCACCTTCAAGGAGTTTGACAAATGCACTAAAAAAGAGACAGCAAGGAGCATCTTTGACAATCTAATTCTGACCTATGAAGAAAACAAGTGGTGAACATGTATGAGCTTTTCAAAATGGCGGAAGATGAAGACATTGTAGCTATATTTTCCAGGTTTCAGATTCTGGTCTTAGAATTAAAGGTACTTAAAAAAAGTTACGCAATTGTTGATCATGTCAAGAAGATCCTAAGGAGTTTGCCTAACAAGTGGAGACCGAAGATCACAACTATCCAAGAAGCAAAGGATCTAAATGTTCTTAATTTGTAAGAATTAATCAGCTCTCTCAGATCACATGAAATCCAAGTAGAAGAAAACCTTGTTAGCAGAAGCAGAACTAGAGGATATTGATTTAGAAAATCAGAATGAAGATTTAGAGGAAGAGGAGCCTGCCTTCATATCTAGAAGAATTCAGAGGATGTGGCACATCAAGTGGAGATCTTTCTGTCATAAAGGTTCCAAGCAATCTAGTAGAGGAAAAGATGAAAAATACGATAAGAAAATCGTCATTTGTTATGGATGCAATGAACTTGGAAATGTCAAGTCAGAATGTCCAAATCTAGAGAAAGGGAAGTTTCAAAGGAAAAATTCAAAGTCGAAGAAGAAAGTTCTGATGGCCACATGGGATGACTCCGATGAATCCTATGATGAAGAACAAGCCAATATGGCTTTGACGACTGCTGTTGATTCAAAATCTAATAGTGAATTTGTAGATGGAGAAATTGACGTACTCTTTGATTTAACTCGTTCTGAACTAATTACAGTTGTAAATGACTTCTTAAACAAGAATCATAATATCACTCTGAAGTTGAAAACTCTTAGGAAGATAAACGAAAATCTAAATGATGAAATTGAAACTTTAGAAAGTGATATTGTTGAACTTTACACTGAAAACCTAACTCTGAAAAGTAATCATAGTTCAACATCAATTGAAAATGTGCCATGTAATTCTGATAAATATGAAGTAACATTTCAAGATTTTCTTGCTAATAGTATAAAATGAAGTAAGTTTGCATCTATGATTTATGGTGTTAAATGGCAAAAGAGGAATAGAATTTCAAGAAGTAGAAACTGAACCTAAACTTACTCTATTTAATAATTTATGTACTGTCTGCTCTAAGAAAGGTCACTATAAAACATCTTGTTGTATGCTAACCACATGGAAACACAAGAAACCTTTCAAGGCTAACAAACCAGAACCCAACCAAATGTGGGTACCCAAAGATAAATTTATCTATGTCGCAGATGTTCTCAACAACCAAGTTGAAACACCCGTCATGGTACCTGAACAGAGGATGGTCGTGACATATGACGGGAGAAAGGTCTATGTTCCAAGACCTAACCTTGATCAATGGAGGCTCAGTCACCTTTGGAGAAAAGCAGAAAGGCTAGAGCATTGAACACGACACATTTGGTAAAAATTTCTTAACCTCTATAAATAATGTACTATTAGTAAAAGGACTAAAACATAACCTACTTAGCATAAGTCAATTAAGTGATAGTGGTTATGACATTGTCTTTAATCAAAAGTCTTGTAGAGCTATAAGTCAAAATGATGGTTTTGATTTATTTACTAGCCAGAATCACAAGGAACCTTTATAAAACCAATCTTTTTAACTTTACAAAACAAAAGGTCAGATGCTTTGTGTCTGTGAGCAATAAGCAATTGATTTGGCACAAGAGATTAAGCCATGCCAATTTGAGGTTAATCTCAAAATTAAACAAATTCCAACTTGTTAGAGGCTTTCCAAATCTCAAGTTCAAATCAAAAGTCTTTTGTGAGGCCCGTCAAGCAGGGAAACAAACTAAGAGTTCTTTTGCATCAAAGAATATTGTTTCCGCAAGCAAACATTTAGAGCTTCTGCACTTTGACCTTTTTGATCCAATTAAAATTTCCTCGTTGAATGTAAAAATTATGGACATGTCATTTTTGACAATTACTCTAGATGGACGTGGGTTAAGCTCCTTAAACACAAGGATGAGTCTCATAAAGTGTTCACTACATTTTTCAAACAAGTGCAAAATGAAAAACAATTCTCTATAGTAACTATTTGTAGTGACCATTGTGGTATATTACATGATTTCTCATCCCCTTGAACACCTCAACATAATGGTGTTGTGGAAAGAAATAATCGTACTTTTCAAGCAATGACTCGCACTATGATGTATGAAACAAATGTTGCTAAGCATTTTTGGGCAGAAGCATTCAATACCTCATGTTACATTCATAACAGAGTCTCTATCAGACCTTTTCTGAATAAGACTCCTTATGAATTGTGGAAAGGTAAAAAGCCCGACATTTCTTACTTTTATCAATTTGGTTGTGTATGCTATGTTTTAAATACTAGGGCTAATATTTGCAAGTTTGCTGCTCGTTCACAAAAGTGTACCTTCCTTGGATACTACGAAAGATCCAAAGCTTATAGAGTGTTCAACAGGGAGACTCACATAGTGGAGGAGTCAATACATGTTATGTTTGATGACATACAACTTGACCTTGAAAAGTCAAAACAAGATGAGGATATTGCAGGTTTACAAGAACTAGAAGAAATTGATAAATCAGAAGATACTGACAAACAAGAAGAACCAGAGAAATTAGAGGATACAAGACAATCAGAGGAACTTTGCAAAACATTACAAAATGAATTTGATCAAGTTAGAACTAGTCAAAGTAATTCAAAAGATAAAAATGGATGGAAATACAAGTCATCTCATCTAGACACTCTGATTATTGAAAGTGCAAATGATCATTTGAAAACCAGATCATCATTGAAAGACACATCTATGTTTGGTTTGCTCTCCTCAATTAAACCTGCCTCTATTAATGAAGCACTTGTAGATAATGGATGGATTCTCGCAATGTAAAAAGAGCTAAATGAATTTAAAAGGAATGATATTTGAGATCTAGTACCCAGACCAAAGAATAAGAAACCTATTAGAACCAAATGGGTATTCATAAATAAATTACATGAAAAAAGAGAAATTGTCAAAAACAAGTCTAGATTGGTTGTACAAGGTTACAGTCAACAACAAGGTATTGATTACACTGAGGCATTTGCTCTAGTGGCCAGGTTAGAGGCAATACATATCCTACTCTCCTTTGCTGCCTATAATAAAATTACTTTATTTCAAATGAATGTAAAAAGTGCCTTATTGAATGATTACATAAATGAGGAAGTGTATGTAAAACAACCTCCTAGTTTTGAAAATGTTGAGTTTCTAGATCACGTCTTTAAGCTTAAAAAGTCCTTATACAGACTGAAACAAGCCCTTAGAGCATGGTATGACAGACTTCGCAGTTTTTTCCTGAAAAATGATTTTGAAAGAGGGCAGGTTGACACTACCTTGTTTAGAAAACTATTGAAAATGATATTCTTGTTATTCAAACTTATGTTGATGGTATTACTTTTGGATTTTCCAATGCTTCAACAATAGAGGTACGCTCAATTGATGAGAGTAAGCCAAACAAAGTGGTATCTTTTAGTGATGATCTGGTCCTCAAAGGATCAGTTACACTTCCAATGATTAGAGTTTTAGGATGAGATGACTGGTACTTCCATTTAGATCTTCCTTCTAACTTATCTCGACTGTTTCTGACTTGATCAGATTCATCCTTTGAAGATTTATCATATTCTTCTAATTTTCTTGTATCCTATGATTTTTCAAGTTCTTTTGGTTTGTTTGCATATGCTTCCTCTGGTTTCGGTAAACCTGCACTATCATCATCTTGCTTTGAATTTTCAAGGTCAAGATATTTGTCATCAAATTTAACATGTATGAAATCTTCCACAATATGAGTTTCCCTATTAAACACTCTATAAGTCTTAGATCTTTCAGAGTATCTAATGAAGGTACACTTTTGAGATCTAGAATCAAATTTACCAAGGTTACCTTTAGTGTTCAACATATAACAAGTACAACCAAATTGTTTAAAATAAGAGATGTTAGGCTTTTTACCTTTCCACAATTCATATGGTGTTTTATTCAATATAGATCTATTTAAGACTCTATTTTGAATATAACATGCAGTATTTATTGCTTCAGCCCAAAAGTGTTTTGCAACATTCATATCATTTAACATGGTTCTGGCCATTTCTTGGAGTGATCTATTCTTTCTTTCTACAACTCCATTTTGTTGGGGTGTTCTAAGAGCGGAGAAGTTGTGAGAGATTCCATTCTCATCACAAAAACTTTCAAAGAACTTGTTTTCAAATTCTCCTCCATGATCACTTCTAATTGTTACAATCTTAAGGCCCTTTTCATTCATTATTTGTTTGCAAAATGTGATAAACACTTATGGGATTCATCCTTACTTCTTAAGAAATTTACCCGTGTCCACCTAGTGTAATCCTCTACTATAACAAAGCCATATTTCATTCCAGTTAGAGAGGTTGTTTTCACTGGCCCAAAGAGATCTATATGTAAGTGCTCAATGGGCTTTGAGGTAGAGACTGAGTTCTTAGGAGTAAAGGAGTTCTTTGTTTGTTTTCCTTTTTGAAAAGCTTCACACATAATTTCAGTTTTGTAATTAAGCTTAGGTAGACCTCTAACTAGTTGAAGTTTATTCAATTTTGAAATTAATCTAAGGTTTGCATGACCTAATCTTTTGTGCCAAATTAGTTTCTCTTCATTTACTAACATAAGACACTTAACCTCTTGTTTCTCTAGACTAAAAAGATTTATCTTATAAATGTTGTTTTTCCTCTGACCTGTAAGGAGTACAGATCCATCTTTCTAACTAATTGCCTTGCATGTTTTTTTATTTAAAATAATATAATAATCATTATCACTTAACTAACTAATACTTAATAAATTATGCTTAAGACCTTTAACAAACAAGACATCTTTAATAGAATGGGAAGTACCATTACCAATTGTACCTTGAACAATGATTTGGCCTTTTTGCTTTCCTCCAAAAGTCATTGTGCCTCATTTGCTCAGTGTTAGTTCTTGGAACATAGACTTTTCTCCCGTAATATGTCGCGGGCATCCAATGTCCAGGTACCATGATTGGTGTTTTAACTTGATTGCTGAGGACATCTGCAACATATACAATTTTGTTCTTAGGTACCCAAATTTGGTTGGGTCCTGGTTTGTTAGTCTTGGAAGATTTCTTGTCTTTCCTTGTATTTAACATGGGACAAGATAATTTTGAGTGACCTTTCTTAGAGCAAACAATACACAAGATAGTAGAGGGAATAGGTACATGTTTAGTTACAGTTTCCTCAAATCCTATATCTCTTTTACCATTTCTACTAACTCCATAAATCATAGAAGCATATTTGCTTCTTTCCATACCATTAGCAAGAAAGTCTTGAAATACTTCTTCATGCTTATCAGAGTTACATGTGGTATTTTCAATTGATGTTGAACTATGATTTATTTTTAGAGTTAGATTTTCAACCTTAAGTTCGTAAATATTAGTTTTCAGAGTTCCATTTTCTGTTTTAAGTTTAGGAATATCAATTTTTCAGAGTTGCATTTGTTGTTTTAAATTCAACACTTTGATTCTTTAACACATTAACTTTTTTAGTTAGGTTTGCATTTTCTTTTTTAAGTGTTTTCAGTTTTAAAGAAAATTTGTGATTCTTATTTCAAAAATCATTTATAGCAGTAATTAAATCAGATCGAGTAAAGTCAAAAAAACCTCAATTTCTTCATCTGTTGATTCACTTCCAAAGTCAGAATCTATGCTGGATCCAGAAGCGGAGTTGGTATGAGCCATTAGAGCCAAATCTTCTTGTTCATTGTCAGAGGATTCATCAGAATCATCCCATGTAGCCATCATACTCTTCTTCTTGAGTCTGGAATCTTTCCTCTGGTGTTTCCCTTTCTCTAGATTTGGACAGTCTGACTTGATATGTCCAAGTTCATTGCATCCATCGCATATAATGTTTTTCTTGTGAAAATTTTCATTCCTTCCTCTATTTGACTGCTTGGAATCTTTCTGAGGGAAATATTTCCTCTTGCTGTGCCACATCCTCTGAATTCTTCTGGATATGAAGGCAATCTCCTCTTCTTCTGAGTTCAGATTTAGATCATCTGAATCACTATCATCTGATTCTGATGTTGCCTTTAAAATCTTCTTCTGCTTGGATTTCAAGGCCATAATCTTGTTCTTCTTTTTGGGTTCATCTTCTTCACACTCAATTTCATGTGATATGAGAGAGCTGATTAATTCCTTTAGCTTAAGAGTATTCAGATCCGTTGGTTCTTGAATGGCAGTGATCTTAGGTCTCCACTTGCTTGTCAAACTCCTAAGCATTTTCTTCACATGATCAGCAGTATTGTAACTCTTCTCGAGTACCTTTAGTTCTGAGACCAAGATCTGGAATCTGGAAAACATGTTTTCAATGTCTTCATCTTCTTCCATCTTGAACAACTCATCATTTTTGACTAGGAGGTTGGCCTTTGCTTCTTGATCTTTCTTGATTCCTTCATGGGTCATAATTAGACAACATAAATATTTTTTGTTGTCTCCTGGTTGGTGCTCTTGTCAAACTCCTTGAAGGTGATTGCATTTATCATGAATGTTTTGGACTTATGATGCATCTTGTACGTCTTCTAATCAACATTCATCTTCTTTCTTGGAATTTCAATACCATCAGTATTCTTCAGAGCAATATAACCATCTTCTACCAAGTCCTAAAGTTCAGGATCTTGTGAAATATAGAAACTTCTCAACCTGTCCTTCCAATACTCAAAACGTTCTCCATCATACAGAGGTGGTCTGTTGATGTTTCCTCCAGCAGCTCTTCACTAAATCCAAACATATTGAACCCTTGGATCTTTTCCCAAACACTGTAAAGTGCTCAGCCTTGAGACCTAGCTCTGATGCCAATTGATGGTGCAGATATGAGAAATTGGTTGAATTGTGTTTGCCAAAGTTGATAACTTTTTGATAATTTATAAATAAATAAAAAACTAGTTGGGTTTTGGTGACTTACTTGGAGTAGAAGCAATCGAATTCAGAGGCATCAAGCAATGAAAGCATAAATAATTTGACACGTAGATTTGTCCTGGTTCACCATTAACTTGGCTACGTCCAGTCCCTTCATTTAGAAGGCTTTAATCCACTAATTCAAATACCTTGAATTATAAAGCACCTGACCCTCCAAGCCAGTCTTCCCAAATAGCCTGACAACCCCAGACTTTTGAAGAACTAACCTCCTTGACCCTACAAGCCAAGGCTTCTCCTAACAACCTGATAACCCCAGATTGAAGAAGGAACTAAAGCACTATCTGGTTGGATACAAAAGATTGGAACTTGAGTAGTTGCTTCTAAAAAAGCTGATAATAATAATAATAACTCTCACACTCTAAGAAAAGAACACTAAGGTAATATTTCTCATTCGAACAAGTGTTTCTCTCTTTGATCTCTAAGACTACTCTTTTATGCTTTTCGATGATTTTCTTCATCAGCCTTGAGTATCTATTTATAGTTAAAATTTGGGCTTCAATTTAGTCCTTGTTTAATTATGAAATGCGTTTGTAAATTCTTCAAATTTATTATGTTTGTTTTTTGTTAAGATTGAGATTGTAAATTCTTCATATTGATTATGTTCATATTTTCTTCAGATTGCGTTTGTAAATTCTTCATATTCATTCTATTCATATTTTGTTGTAGATAAATCTTGATCAAATCTTCTACAAATCTTGACCATATCTTCTTTCATACTCTTTGAAGTCAAATATATTGTTATCATAAAATACTTTTGTTATCATAAAAACTCTAAGTATAAAATGAACTTGGTTCCAACACTTCCAACATTGGTTTGTTTTATAAGATGTGAATTAAGTACAAGTTAATTGGCTATTCTGATGCTGACTACACTGAAGACATACTTGAAGGAAAAGCACCAGTGGAAATTGAGCATTTCTGGGTGAAAACTTAATCTCGTGGTCAAGCAAGAGACAAAACATAATTGCAATGTCAACAACAGAGGCTGAATACATTTTGGCAGCTGGATGCAACTCTCAACTACTATGGATGAAACATCAATTGGAAGATTACAAAATATTTGAGAGTAACATTCCCATATTCCGTGATAATACTTCTACTATTAGTTTAACTAAGAATCCAATTCTGCATTCTAGGGCTATACACAATGAAATAAAACGTCACTTTATTAGAAACTTTGCTAAAAAAGGTGTACTAAATATTTAGTTTGTAGACACTGAACATCAATGGGCTGCCATATTCACGAAATCACTAGTGGAAGATAGATATGAATTCATTAAGAAAAATCTCATGATAGATATGAATTCATGAATGCAATAATGAAAGAATCTCAAAAAGAATATATCACATATCAATCATTCAAGAGAATGATTATTACATCTTCAAGATAACATCTTCATGAAGAAAGTGATCAAATAAATTCATACAACAATCAATGATCACACCATGTTATAAATCAAAGCAAATCATGTTTTAACTAAATTCTAGAAAAATGAAGAACATTCTGGTTTATTAAAAACAAAATTATTGAAAAAACGAAGATCATTCTAGTTTATTAAAAAGAGAATTCTGGAAATACAAAGATCATCCTGGTTTATTAAAAACAGAAGTCTGGAAAAACCAATATCATTCTGGTTTATCAAATGATTATTCTGGTTTATTACAAGATCCTTCTAGTTTATCAAATGATCATTCTAGTTTATTACAAGACCATTCTGATTTATTATCAAGATCATTCTAGTTATTTCATTTATGGGCACAAGTAAAATGAACCATTCTCCAAAGTCCAGATCTTAAGATAAACGAATATCAAGACTACTCAATAATTATCAAAGCCCAAAAGTCTAGCTAAAAGTCTAAAGAAGCAAACAACATCAAGATCAATCTCCAAATTGATGAGCTATGACCAAGGACAGCAAGGACATTGCTGCTGCACCTTTTTGCAGAAAGTACATCATGCTTCTGAGACAAAGGACTACACTTGATAGCTACTAAATCACTCATCCAAGTTTTCCATACAACACAAAACTAAGAACATTTTGGTTTTTACAAAAGAACATTCTGGTTATTCTCTTTGAAAGCCATAATTAAAAAAATCATTTTCCACAATCCATACCACAATTTAAAGAGTATCAAGACCACTCAAATCAATGGTGAAGCCCAACTTGATGAGTTGTGAGCAAGGACGCAAGTTGTGAGCAAGGACAACCTCAATATTGATCTCTAAATTGATGAGTTGTGAGCAAGGACGCAAGTACATTGTGTTTACATTATTCTACATAAATTTATGCATAATTCCGATTTGAAACAATACCAATTGACATTTCACAGCTCATTCACTCACTCATTCACGTTTTCTATCAAACACAAAAGCAATAACATTCTTTGTTTGTCAAGAACGTTCTGGACAACAATATAAACTCATGTTTAATTGCTTTAAAATATATCTGACACTTGGGAAGTGTGTCCAATGACTATATTCAATTTAAACCGAATATATCTTTTATAAATTGAAGATCAATTGGAAAATGAAGGTAAGAGAGTTCAATTTACAAATCTACCAACACTTGTTCAAGTAATAACAAGTCAAAAACTCTTCAAGCAAACTCCAGCTATCTTCACTATATTTGTGGATCATCATTTACTGAGTTTGTCTTTATTTATCTCAAACAAGTGTTGAGAAGTTTCAAGATCCAAAACACTTTTATCATACAAATCATTTGTAACTCAAGTCTATTTTTTATGTTAGATTGAGTGTGTTTGTAAAATTCTTTCAAGGCTGAAAGGTGATTGTAAAAATCATTTCTTGGATGAAAGTTGAAGGATAATTGATCAATGTGTGATCAAGAGAAAAGGTGTGAAGGAGAACATTCAGGTTCTGAAGCATAGAGTAAAAATCTCACAATTGTGAGGACTGGACTAGCCCGAGTAGGGTGAACCAGTATACTTTGTGTGTGTAATCTTTCTATCCCTTATCTTTAATTATTCTCACACACAAATCACACTTCATTATAAACTAATTTGTTTTATTTAATTCTAACATATGTAGAACATTCTGGACATTATGTTTCAACCAAGATTGATCTTGAGTTAATTTTAACTAATTACTGAAATCAAAATTTTAAAAGGGTCAAAATTCAAATCCCCTGTTTCTTGTGATTGACATTTCTACTTTAGTAAATATCAAGTTTGATAGATTTTGATGTGATTTTGGGTATGGGTGGATTGAGTTTTAATCAAGCCACCTTGGATTATCAAAACAAGGTAGTGAAATTTAAGATACTCGGGCAATCAATTTTGTCATTTCAAGGAGAATGTTGTTGGGTGCCATATTATCTAATCTTAGCCTTGAGAGCTAGCAAGTTAATGAGAAGAGGTTGTTTGAGGTACTTAGCCTTAGTAAGGAATACACAAGTAGAGGAAAAATTAGAAAAAGTTCCAATTGCTTGTGAGTTTCCAGATGTTTTTCTTGAAGAACTTCCCAGATTGCCACTGAATATGGAGATTGAGTTCTCTATAGACTTGATTCCTTACACTCAACCCATATCCATACCTCCTTATTGTATGGCCCCAATGGAACATAAGGAGTTAAGGGAGCAGCTACAAGATCTTCTTAATAAGGGTTTTATTCGTCCAAGTTCTTCTCATTCAGGAGCACTAGTATTGTTTGTAAAGACGAAAAATGGATCCATGCGACTCTTTGTAGACTATAAATAGTTGAATAAGGTGACTGTTAAGAGTTAATATGCTTTACCTCACATTAATGAGTTGTTTGATCAATTTCAAGGAGCACAATGTTTTTCTAAGATTGATTTGTGGTCTGGGTATCACTAATTGAAGATTGAGATATGATATACAAAATAAAGTTTTTCACGCGCATAATGAGCATCATGAATTTATGAGTATGTCTTTTGGGCTTACTAATGACAAAAACTTTGATAGATTTTATGAATCGGGTTTTTCAATCATTTTGTGATTGTTTCCATTGATGACATCCTTGTTTATTGGAAAAGTAGAGAACCACTTGAGCAACATTTGAGGTTAGTTTTGTAAACTTTAAGAGATAAACAATTATGTCAAATTCTCTAAATGTGAGTTTTGGCTAGACAATGTGACATTTCTAGTAAAAGGTAGAAGCACAACATGTGTCTAAGCATGGAATAACTGTTGATCCAAGTAAAAGGTAGAAGCACTACATAATTGGCCCATACCCACCATAGTAAAAGAGATTAAGAGTTTCCTAGGTTTAACTTGTTATTATCGATGTTTTGTGAAGGATTTCTCTAAAATTGCATCTTCGTTGACTAGGTTGACCCAAAAGAAAGTTAAGCTTCGATATACTGATGCATACGAGGCATGTTTTCCAAAAAATTAAAAGAGTGTTTGACTTAGCACCTATTTTTGTTATTTCCACTAGGTGGTGAAAGTTATGCAATTCATTGTGATGCCTCTAGTGTTGGTCTCGGTTGTGTTCTTATGAAACAAGGTAAGGTTATTGTCTATGCATCTAGAAAACTCAAGAGGCGTGATTTAGAGATGACTACATGGGTTTTCGCCCTTAAAATTTGGAGGCATTATTTGTATGGTGAAATTTGTGAGATTTATACCGAGCACAAAAGTCTTAAGTATATTTTTCAGCATCATGATTTAAAATTTAAGATAAAGAAGATGGATGGAACTCTTGAAAGATTATAATTGCACAATCATGTATCACCCAGGGAAGGAAAATGTTGTACCAAATGCATTGAGTAAGAATTCTAAGAGTAGACTTGCTCATTTAGCATATGTAAAACGACCTACAGTTAAAGTATTTCAAGAACTTGTTGAAATTGGAATTCAGTTTGTGTTTGATTATTCGAGGTTGTTGTTAGCCATGTGCAAATTCATCCCACCATAGTTGATGATATCATTGAAACGAAAAGTCAAGACTCAGACTTGGTGAATATGGTTGTAATACCCTAATTTTGTCTGATCATTTAAAAATAATTATAAAAAAAGTAATAATATGTTTCCGTTACATTACATTTAACACAAAAAATAAAATAAGAAAATAAAAAATAAAATAAAATAAATGTTTCCTGCTACACATATGCTGCATAGTGCACATGCTTTCCTTTTCTCTCTTTTTTCCTTTCCCCTTTTCTTTTTTCACTTTCCTCCCATTCTCATTTTTTCGCTCCCTGCTGCAAGCTTGCAGCATCCCCCTCCCCTATTTATTTGTTTTGTTATTAGTTATTATTTTTTACCATTAAAACACTCTATAAAAAAGATGAGTCACTTCTTTCCCTAATTGTATGACATTGCTTAATATTTGCTCAAAAACAATGAAAAATGAAGAACTTAATTTTACTTCGTGAACACAGATTCACCACTTTAGCCTATAAATTGAGACAAAAATCAATAGAGATGGGGCTCTTTTTTTTTGAAAGAAAATCTTATACTAACTCTTTTAAACAAACATTAAAAGAAGAAAGAAGAAGAAGAGAAACAAAAAAAAATGATAAGGTATGTATATTTTTTTTTCTCTTTCATAAGATGAGAAAGTAAAAAAGATAAGACTAAAAACTCAAACCTCCGACGACGCTGTCGCCAGAAAACTGACCACTGTTACACCACTGTTGCCTTCTTCTTCGCCGCTATGCAGTGATCCGCGTCTTTTAAGTTTGTTTTATTCTCTATCTCTTTAATATTGTTGTCGCGTCCTGTTTGTCCGCGAAAAAGGAGTCGCCGCCAATTTTATTTTCTTAAAGGGAAAATTAGATAAAACCTAAAATAAAGTTCTTGAACTAGAAAACAGATCTGGGAGTCAATTACGGTTACCCTATAATTAATTGTATACAAATTATTTATTTATTTAATTATTTATTTTATCCCCTAAAAGATTTTTAAAAAGGAAAATTAATTATTTACATTAATAAAAGAATGAAAAATATATTTTTATTAATTTGGTTTGACCACGGAAAGACCTTGCTCCTACGTATCCCCAAGGGCAATAGGGAAATCAAAACACACGTCGTTCTTGGGTAAAAAAATATGTATGTGATAACTGATTTTTGTTATTACTCTATTTTAATTATTTTTTTATTATAATAATTATTATATACATATCCAAAAATAGAAATATAATAATAATAATAATAATAATAATAATAATAATAATAATAATAATAATAATAACGGAAAAAAAAGAGGTGAGATGTCTGTTCACGGATTGTATCTTTTTATTTTTGTTTTAAAGTAAAGAAAAATTGATTTTTGTTAGAAAACAACGTAACGCAGGGTATATGATTTTTTTTTGAGTTATTTGATAAATACGTGATATGAGTTTTCTGTTATATTACAATAGAGTGAAATTTGTTTTCTTCGTGATTGATTTATAAACATCAATTTTTTTTTTTTTAGTATTTTGTGTTGCAAAGAAAACACTTTTAGGAACAGACAACTTTAGAAAAATGAAAGTTTAACATATGAGTTTATTTTTTGCATAAATAGAAAAAGAGAAAAAAAAAACTAAACTACATTATTTAAAGGGATGCAATACAAAGACTAACAAGAAGAAAATTAGAGAAACAATAAGAAAGTGATACCTTACTATTGAATTGGTTTTGCTGGACTGATTTTCTAAAGGTCAGATTATCTGCTCCTGTTTTGCCTATTATTCTCTCTTCTTTCTCCTTTTTTTTTACTCAATCGTGTTCTCAATTTTCTTTTCTTGCTGTCGATTATTTATAAACTTTTTTAGGTGTAGGTTACAAAAGACAAGGGACTAATTTCCAATTGATTACCATTTTTATTACTATTAATCTATTTGTTTTCGGTTTCTTTTCATTGAATCGATCACCATTATACTGATTTTTACTACCATGGATTCATTTCTTTTCGATTTCTTTTCATTCAATTGATCCCTATTAGACTGATTTTTATTACCATTGGTTCATTTCTTTTCATTCAAATGATCACCATTATAATGATTTTTATTACCATCAATCAATTTCTTTTCATTCAATTACATACGTTTTTTTTTCCTGTTTTAGAAAAGAGTGAAAATTTCTGAAAAGGAATTAGAGGCAAACAGGAACCAAAAACATCCATGTTTTTCTAAAATTTAAAGGCCTAACTATTTATTTTTGTTATTATTTTTATCATTATATTTTTTTATTTCATTTTTTTTTTATATTTATTACTTTTTTCATAAAAAGTATAAAAGTAGCGGACAAAATTAGGTGTCAACAGCTGCCCTTCGTTACTTAAAATTTACTTAAGAATCCAAGTAAATGATAAGTAAAGATGACATGTGGGTCGGTTTCAACAGTTTTCCCGGTTTCAACATGCGGGTCGTTTTCACAGCTTTTGGTGCGAGTTGTTTTCCCGGCTTCAACATATGGGTTGTTTTCTCGGCTTCGGGTGCGAGTTGTTTTCATGACTTCAAGATGCGGGGCGTTTTCTCGGCTTCCGGTGCAAGTCATTTTCCCAGCTTCAAGATGTGGGTCATTTTCTCGACTTCGAGTGCGATTCGTTTTCCCGGCTTCAAGATGCGGGTCATATTCACGGCTTCTGGTGGAGTCATTTTCCCAACTTCAAGATGTGTGTCGTTTTCTCGGCTTCGGTTGTGAGTCGTTTTCCTGGCTTCAACATGCGGGTCATTTTCTCGGCTTCGGGTGTGAGTCGTTTTCGCGGTTTCAACATGCGGGTCATTTTCTCGGCTTCGTGTGCGAGTTATTTTCCCGACTTCAAGATGCGGGTCCTTTTCTCGACTTTTAATTTAGGAAATGTCACGATTGAATGATTATGTTGGCTTTTATTGTTATTTTTACTGTACACGATCGTTCAAATCATGGACGAGAAGGCCACATATACGTTTTTTTTGAATCTGATATCTTTGATCTCTCTTTCTTCTTCCTTTTTTTTTGAGGAAAAAGAATTACTGTTATGATCTTAATCTTAAGTTGGATTTCATGTTGTCGTCTGCCTTCTATCCTAAACAACCACTACTATATTCAATTTCACAATTCATTATATCGAGGTATGGTATATGTTTTACTTTTCAGTACATGATAATCATAAGATGCATTTGGAAAAGAGGGTTAGATTGTAAAACAAGATGACAAAAGTATATATCAATATATTGAGGCTCAATTTTTGTAGTAAAAAGAATAAGATAAAACAAAAGAAATGGGTGAAAGACCCGACTTGGTTACTAGTAATTCAAAGGTAGACTGTACTAACTTCTCATGCCATAGTCCGATCCATATTGTTGATCCCGTCCTTTTGAGTATATATTCTTTGTTTTTATTATTGTTGTTGTTTTTCTTCTTCTTCTAGGTTTCCCTTTTAGGTTTTCAACCTATAAGGTATTTATTATATTTTTTGTACCCTATTTTTTGCCTAGATCTCCCTTTCAGGTTTTCAACCTAGTGGGCATTCATTATTATTTTTTTGTACCCTAATTTTTGCCTAGGTCGCCGTTTCAGGTTTTCAATCTAGCGGGTATTCATTATTATTTTTTGAACCCTAATTTTTGCCCAGGTTGCCCCTTTTAGGTTTTCAACCTAGCGGATATTTATTATTTAAGTATGATACTTTTTGACAACGTCAGGATTTATAGGGAGAACTAAATCTTTTCCATCCATATTCGTGAGGATCAAAGCTCCACCTGAGAAAGCTTTCTTCACGACGTATGGACCCTCATAGTTAGGGGTCCATTTCCCACGATAATCCTTGTGAATTTGTATGATCTTTTTTAGCACCAAGTTTCCTTCCCGGAATTCTCGAGGATGTATTTTTTCTCTTACGTTCTTTTCAGTCTTTTCTAATATAATTGCCCATGGCATAAGGCCGCCAACCTTTTTTTCTTCAATTAAATTCAATTGATCAAAACGGGTTTGTACCCATTCCGACTCCTTTAGTTTGGCTTCCATCAATACTCTTAGCGAGGGAATTTCTACTTCAATGGGTAACACAACCTCCATCTCATATACTTGGGAAAACGGGGGTTTCCCCAGTTGAAGTGCGTATCGAAGTGCGATACCCGTGTAGTGCAAACGACAACATCTCGTGCCAATCTTTGTATGTTACAACCATTTTCTGAATAATTTTTATGATGTTTTTATTTGCTGCTTCAACTGCGCCATTCATTTTTGGTCTGTACGGGGATGAGTTGTGGTGTTGAATTTTAAAGGTGGCACACAATTCATCCATCATTTTGTTATTCAGATTTGTGGCATTGTCAGTAATGATCTTTCTTGGTAGGCCATAACGACATATTAACTCCCGTTTTATGAATTTGACTACCACATTTTTGGTTACATTGTCGTACGAAGCGGCCTCTACCCATTTGGTAAAGTAATCGATTGCCACCAAGATGAAGCGATATCCATTTGATGGGGCGTGGATATTATCAACATATATTTGACACTTATGGCATTTGTTTAGATAATTTAAACAATCTTTTTCAAGGGTGAGCAAGTAATACCAGACCCGAAGAATCTTTGTAGACATGGCATGTCCGTTCATATGGATCCCATAAGAGCCATCATGGGCATCGTGTAGAATTTCTTTCGCCTCATTGACATTGACGCATCTGAGGAGTACCATATCATGATTCCTTTTATACAAAATATTTTCATTCAAGAAAAAGCTCACGGTTAACCGTCTCAAAGTCCTTTTCTCATTCTCTAATATTATGAGAAGATATTCTCTATTTATAAGATAATGTTTGATATCGTGATACCAAGGTTTCTTGTCGGTTTCTTCTTCCATTACGTGGCAGTACGCAGGATGCTCTCGAGTCTCCATTTTAATGGATAGGATTTCATTATTTCGACTTATTTGGAACATCGAGGATAAAGTCGCCAAAGCATCAGCCAATTGATTGTTTTCTCGAGGGACACAATGAAAGTTGATTTTGTCAAATTGTGAAGGCAACCCATTTTGACCCATAATTCAATTTTGACCCGATTCCCGTGACATACATCCAATTGTTGCTTCACCTACTCCATAATTCAATGGTAGTCTTGACACCAATGAAACCTCTGGAACCACCATTCACAAAATGGTATAACCTACACACCAAATGTGAAAACCAAGCAGGAGCCATATGGAATTCCATCGAAGATTGCCAAGCCCTAAAATCTAAAGTGCAAGAACCGATTAATGCAAAACGGTTTACCTTCAAGGAAGACGGTCGCAACGTAGGGAGTAATCCCTTGTCGGGCCACGAGGATACCTCTGTCAATGTCATTGAAGATGAGATAGACCAATGTGTAAAAGATGATCATGTGTTGACCATAAAGCCGTACATGGAAAATAGTAGATCTTTCCAAAGACCATTGGAAATCCTTAATAATAAAGAGAATCTTAAGCCAACTCCTAGCGGGCCAAATGCAATAATTGTCCAAGCACCAACCCCTTTTACTTATGAAAATACCAAGGCGGTACCTTGGAATTATGAAGTCACATCCCATTTAGTCAATCATCAATCAAGTGATAACTTTGGACCTGAAGGAACTGATGTCACCAATATTTCAGGGATTAGTGGGATTACTCGGAGTGGTCGGGTATACGCTCCTGAAAAAGGAGGGTCATGGAGAAAAAAGGAAAGAAGTTATGTATCATGCTATAAAAGGACCAAAGACTTGCAAAAAGACTGGGCTTGAAGAAGAAGCTAACGAATTTTTGAAGTTTATCAAGCAAAGTGAATATAAGGTGGTAGTTCAATTAAATCAAACCCCTTCCAAGATATATGTTCTTTCTTTGTTATTAAACTCTGAAGCGCATAGAAGGGCACTGATGAAAGTTTTAGACGAGGCCCATGTTACTCATGATATCACTGTCGACCAGTTTGATGGAGTTGTCGGTAACATCACCGATAGTAGCTGTTTGAGTTTTAGCGATGGTGAATTGCCAGCTGAGGGGACAGAGCATAATAAAACATTACATATCTATGTGAAGTGTCATGATCATATTCTCGCACGGGTGCTAGTTGATAATGGTTCGTCATTAAATGTTATGCCAATATCGACACTCTCTAAAGTATTTGTTGATGGAGCTTGTATGAGTCCCATGGCTATGGTGGTGAAAGCATTTAATGGATCCAGGAGACAAGTTGTTGGTGAGATTGACCTGCTGATTCAAATCGAACCCTATAACTTTGGAATTATTTCCATGTGATGGATATTAAACCAGTATACAGTTGCCTTTTAGGGAAACCGTGGATTCATGCTGGTGGAGCAGTGACATCCACTCTACATCAAAAGCTAAAGTTTATAGTGAATGATAAGTTGGTAATAATATATAGGGAAGAAGATATGGTAGTGAGTCATCTATCTTCCATGGGCTACATCAAAGACATGGAGGACGCCATAGAGACTTCCTTCCAAGCATTAGAAATTGCCAATGTTGTCTTCATGGGTGAAGGATATCTCTTAAAGGAACCAAAACTATCTAACACATAATTGAAGTCTACCAAATCCATGTTTGAAGGAGGAGTTTTTGTTAAATTGGGGAAATTGATAGAAATACCAGAAAAGAACGACAGGTACGGGTTGGGATATGTACCTACCAAAGCTGATAAAGAAAAGGTTGTGAAAGAAAAAAGAGAAAATAGGATGGCTCGTTTGGAAAACCGGGTACCAAATTCACAAAAGATTCCTATTTGTGACATTCGCCAAACCTTTCAAAGCGTCAAGATAATATGTGATGATTAGGTGGCTATTGCGAAAGATGATCATATTAATGATGATATCCTCAAATTAGTGTACCCTTATCCTCCAAACACTAGTCTCAACAATCGAAAGAACATCGAGTTTCCCGTGTTTTGTTTAATTCATTTTGCTCTGCCCAAGGCTATAAGGATAACTAATTAGGGCACATGTATATCAATTCTGTACTTATTATCAATAATTGCATTTTGGAATTCTCCAACTGTTTTTTTTTCTTTCTTGAAATTGCAATCTTTATACATTTTTTAATTTTGAACGCCCAATTAATCACGCTGATGAAGACTATGAAGAAGATTGTGAGCCTCCCTCAGAACTAGAAAGGCTAATGGAACAAGAAGCTAAGATAATCCAACCCTATCAAGAACCTGTTGAGGTGATTAATTTGGGGACTGAATATGATAAGAAAGAAATTAAAATTGGTATGTCTATGAAAGAAAGTGAACGAGAAAAGCTGATTAAACTTTTATTTGACTATGTAGACGTCTTTGCTTGGTCATATCAGGATATGCCTGGGCTATATACTAACATAGTTGAACACAAGCTATCGCTCAAGCTTGAATGTGCTCCAATTAAACAAAAGTTGAGGAGGATGAGGCCTAATATGTCACTTAAAATTAGAGAAGAAGTCAAGAAGCAATTTGATGCTGGTTTCTTAGTAGTGGCAAAATATCCTCAATGGGTGGCTAATATTGTCCTAGTTCCAAAGAAGGATGGAAAGGTTCAAATGTGCGTTGATTATCGAGATTTAAATAAAGTTAGTCCTAAAGATGATTTTCCTTTGCCTCATATTGATATCCTAGTGGATAGCGTTGCTCAATATTCTCTTTTCTCCTTCATGGATTGTTTCTCAAGGTATAATCAAATCAAGATGGCTCCCGAAGATATGGAGAAAACTACATTCATCACACAATGGGGAACTTTCTGTTATAAAGTGATGCCATTTGAATTGAAGAATGCTGGGGGAACCTATCAAAGAGCAATGGTATCTTTATTTCATGACATGATGCATAAGGAGATAGAGGCTTATGTGGATGATATGATTGCAAAGTCTCGAACCGAAGAAGACAATGTTGTTAACCTTCAAAAATTATTTGTGCAACTAAGTATGTTCAAACTCTGTTTAAACCCTACTAAATGCAATTTTGGTGTGAGATCAGGCAAATTACTTGGGTTTATCGTTAGTCAAAAAGGGATAGAGGTGGACCCAAATAAAGTAAAAGCAATACAAGAAATACTGGCTCCACGCACGAAAAAAGAAGTTCGTGGCTTTTTTGGACAGATTGAATTATATTGCCAGGTTCATATCACATCTCACTGCTACATGTGAGCCAAATTTCAAGTTGTTGAGCAAAGACCAAAAGGTTGAATGGAATGAGAACTATAAAAAAGCTTTTGAAAAGATTAAGCAGTACTTGTCAAAACCTCCAATATTAGTGCCTCTTGTTCCTGGGAAACCATTTATTATGTACTTAACAGTACTTGACGAGTCAATGGGTTGTGTCAATGGGTTGTTTCACCATATTCCTCGAGAAGGAAACCAATTGGCCGACGCCCTAGCCACATTATCATCAATGTTCAAAATAAGCATCGGTCAGGATATGCTAGTCTTAAAAACTCAACAAAAGGATAAGCCAGCATATTGCTTATCAATAGAAGAAGTGCCTGATAGTACACCATGGTTTTATGATATCAAATCCTATGTTAAGAATAAGGAATATCCATTGGGTGTTTCAGAGAATGACAAGGGGGTTTTGTGGAGGTTGTCAATGAACTTCTTCTTAAATGGTGATGTGCTTTATAAGGGAAATCATGATATGGTTCTCCTCAGATGTGTGGACGAAACAGAAGCAAAGAAAATCATTCAAGAGGTTCACGAAGGTTCTTTTGGAACGCATGCAAATGGGCACGCAATGGCAAGAAAAATCTAAAGTGCTAGATACTATTGGTTGACCATGGAGTCTGATTGCTTTAGTTACGTAAGTACATGTACCCCCAACCTCTTTAAATGTCTTAACATCACCATGGCCATTTTCAATGTGGGGGATGGATGTTATTGGACTCATCGAGCCTAAGGCTTCAAATGGGCACCGGTTTATCCTAGTATCTAATGATTATTTCACAAAACGGGTTGAAGCCGCTTCTTATGCCAATGTGACGAGGAGCGTGGTGGTTAAATTCATCAAAAGAGAATTGATTTGTCGATATGGCTTGCTAAATAAGATGTGAATAGCGCGACCAATGTGAATAACAAAATGATGAAGGATTTGTGTGATAGTTTCAAAATTCAGCACCATAATTCTTCGCCATGTCGTCTTAAACCTATGTTCAGACCTTAACAGAGGCAACTCCTTTCTCATTGGTGTATGGAACGGAAGTGGTACTTCCCATTGAAGTTGAAATTCCCTCGATTAGAGTTTTGATGGAAACAAAACTAGAAGAGGTAGAATGGGTTCAGTCACGATTTGACCATAGAAGAAAAAAGAATGATAGCTTTGTGCCATGGTCAGCTATATCAAAGAAGACTTTAAAAAGCCTACGAGAAAATAGTCCGTCCTTGAGGGCCTATATGTTGTGAAAAAAGCTTTCTCTAGGGGAGCTTTGATACTCGCAGAAATGGATGGAGAAAAGCTTCCACTTCCAGTAAACTCAGATGCAGTCAAATAATATTATGCTTAAAAAAACAAAAAAAAAAACAAAAAAAAACAAAATAATTGAAAAATGGGCTCGCTAGGTTGAAAACCTGAAAAGGCGACCTAGGAAAGAATTAGAGCATCCCGATGGATTGAAAACTCGGAAGAGCAGTCCATGCAAAAGTTAGGGATAAAACAAATTCAAGCGCTTTAAACTAGGCAATTATTATTCTTGGAAGCTGACCAACAAGAGTCCTAAATTACAAGAATGAATAGCGTTTGTTATCCCTCCAACTAAAGCTAAACACACTCATCCATCCATTGTAACCCCAATTGTTCTGTTCCCAATGTAGTGAATTTATTTATTTATTTTTCCAATGTTGTCATTCGATGTTGTACGTTACACTCTTTCTAAACTAATTCAGTTTCATGGTTGATTGTTCTAGCATTTTGAAATGTTGTTTTATGATAATAAATGTTAGCATTTGAAATATGTGGAAATTTAAAAATATTTTAAATATTTTGACACTTGGAAATATATACACGGTAACTCGATAGATTCTCAACATATAATGGTGCGTATAAGAATTGCATATAAGAAAAATGGAAGGTAATCATTTTAAATAATGGATTTTGTTTCACCTTGAAAAAGGGGTCACACGAGATATACTAGAGTCATCATGCAAAAACAGTTGTTATCTCCATTTATCCATAGAATCTTGTGGGCATATAAGATAATAAGGATCTAGGAATCAAATAAATGAACGAGAATTTATGCATAACAAACGTAAATTATGCATCTTGCATTAATTAATCTACCATCACAATTTATTTAGACAAAATTTAGGTCCTTATATTTAATTATCTTTTACAACGATAATATTCATATTCTCTAGTAAATATAATTAAATAGGAGCAGCTGTAGTACCCCAATTTTGTCCGATCATTTAAAAATAATTAGAAAAAAAGTAATAATATGTTTAATACACTTATTATTGTTAAGTAAAAAATCGTCACTTTTAAATCTGGTCCGATTTTGGGTCTATATAGGTTTCCGTTACATTACATGTAACACAAAAAATAGAATACAAAAATAAAAAAATAAAATAAATGTTTCCTGCTGAACCCTACTACACATATGCTTCCTACTACACGTATGCTGCACAGTGCACATGCTTTCCCTTTTCTTTTTTCGCTTTCCTCCTACTCTCATTTTTTTCGCATCCCTGCGGCAAGCCTGCATCAGCCCCCTCTCCTGTTTATTTGTTTTTGTTTTTAGTTATTATTTTTACCATTTGAGCAGTCAATAAAAAAGATGAGTCACTTTTTTCCCTAATTGTATGACATTGCTTAATTTTTGCTCAAAAACAATGAAAAAACAAGAACTTAATTTTACTTCATGAACACAAAGATTCACCAATTTAGCCTATAAATTGAGACAGAAAATCAATAGATAAGGGACTTTTTTTTGAAAGAAAATCTGATACTAACCCTTTTAAACAAACACTAAAAGAAGAAACAAGAAGAAGAGAAACAAACAGAAAGAGTTAAGGTATATATATATATATATATATTTTCTCTTTTATAAGATGAATTATGAATGAGAAAGTAAAAAAGATAAGACTAAAAACTCAAACCTCCGACGATGCCGTCGCTGGAAAATTGACCGCCGTTATGCCACCGTTGCCTTCTTCTTCGCCATTATGCACTGATCCGTGTTTCGTTTTATTCTCTATCTCTTTAATATTGCATTTTATTTTGTTGTTTGTTTGCTCATATTTTTATTTCATATTTGTTAGTTCCCTAGGAAAATGTTTGATCTCATGATTTAGAGTGATACCTTTTTATTTTTTTTTTCAAAGTTGAGGGATTATTGCTAAAGTGATGTATTGAAACTTGAGACACGTCCATATCAAAGAACAACAAGGATGGATAGACCTATCAACTCAATACTCATTTAGTTGTTGTGTTTTATGCTTTCATATTTTTGTTATATGGATTAGTTAGTTTTTTAACCTCTGCTGCGTACTTACTATTGAAGCACTGCCTTCAGAAACAATGTTGATTAAGTGTCAAACAAGTTTTTATTTTTGAAAGCAAGGAACATGTTTCACTTCATTTTTTTTACGCAAGGTAGAATAGACTAGGCAGCTTGCACAAGTGCATTTTCGTCAAGTTTTAAAAATATTTGCCAAAAATAAAATCAAAGAAAATATTGGTTCAAGTTATGTGCTAACATAATTTGTTATATTTGTTATATCATGACAGTTCTAAAACTCGTTTTTATTTTCATTTTTTTTTATAAATTAATAGTTATACAAAAATTATTTTTAATTGATTAATTAGATGTGACATCTTTTTAATATTTTAGGACACAAGTTGTGACAACTTGATAGTTCTAACACTCGTTTTTTTTATAAATTAATCCAAAATCAACTTTAAAAATTTGATTAAATTAGATGGAACATCTTTTAATCTTTGAGTTGTTAAGACACAAGTGGTACCACTTGGTAGTTTTAAAACTCAATTTTAAAACGAATTATAATAAAATATTCTTAAAATGATTAAATTAGATGTGACATCTTTCTACTCCTTGAGTTTTGAGACACGAGTTGTACAACTTGAGAGTCCTAAAACTCGCATTCCAAAATAATCATTCAAATCAACCAAACTCATTTTTTCGTCAAAACAATCTTTATTTATCAACAACAACATAAATTTTCTTTACAAACAATCGATTTGATTTACGTAGATTTGATTTCTCCATCGCATCGGGAGATAAGTAGGAGCAAGATCGCACTCTTGTCAAGCATAATAACATAAACCTTTTTTTTTCTCTATATTTTAAATGTACTTTTATCATTAGATTCTTTTCATAAAAAGATTATATTTTCATTTTAAAAAGGAGAAATAAATTTATATAAGTAACATTAATTTTGCACAATTAATTATAGGTAACCTTGTTTTAACGGATGTCGTAAGCACTACAAGAATTTTTCTGATTTGCGACACTTGGCCTGCGACGGTTCTGAAATAATTGCCCTCAACATGACTTTGCGATGGTTCTTGGGGCAGTTTTTGTCAACCGCCTCCGCCGTTTAAAGCATAAACCCCACGTTTCAAAATCCAGCCCCGCGTGTGTTCCTTTCTCAACCCTAAAATTTCTCATTCCTGCGTTTCCTTTCTCAATCCTGCGTGGGTTCCTTTCTCAACCCTAAACTTTTTGAAAACCCCCAAATCTCTCAACCTCTGTCAACGCTGAAAGAAACGAAATCGATCTTTGAAGAAGAACGAAATCACCTGTCAAAGAAGGTGATTTATCATCTTGGAAAAAAAAATCAGCTCTTGCAAAGGTAATCTCTCAATCTATCAATTTATGAAATTGCTAAAAGTGAAAAACAAAAACTGATAACTCCGATGGCACCGTTTCTCACTTCGATCTTTGACGAAAACTAATAACCCTTTCTATATGTTATAATGGCTTGGATTGTAATAATCATGTGTGTGCTTAATATTATGCTTTTGAATTTCTGCATCAACAATCCCTGTTATTTTGCTTAATATTATGTTTGAATTTTAGTAACAATGAACTTTGATGATTAGTTATGAATATGTGTTTAATTTTGTGCATTATTCTATTTTAAGTCATTATATGTGTTTTAAACCATTGCTATGTTTTATTTAAATTTTTAAATAAAGGTTTAAGATAGGGTGTGCTGATATTGTTCAAATGTTCAGGCATGAGTGTGAAAGGGGGTGCTGAGAGTCATACATTGACTAACATTATGGTCTAGACAGTGTTTATTATAAGGCTTGGGCACTCTTCACCTTATGAGTCAATTTTATGGGGTTGAGTTAGACCTTAAATCCAAATTCTAAGAAATTATCATTTAATGTTTGCAAATAATATAGGGTGCACTTAGGAATATCCACATTTAGTAGGAAAACACATTACCACAACATATTAGGACTTACAATTTCATTTACTTGCTTATTTGCTATGGGTTCTTTATTTATTAGATTCTATAAATGTTGTAGATAGACACAATTACAACTTTGCACTTCTTGATTTTTCTTTTTGAGATTTATGGTTAAGTTGTTTTGCAATTCCTAAATCTAGCTTATATTGACCACTTATACAACATATTTCTAAATTATTTTTCATTTTTCTCTTAATCTTACAATCCAATGCAGTTTACTTGCTGCTTACTTGCTTTATAGAATATGAGCTAAATCTTCATAGTTGCTGCTTACTTGCTTTAAAGATTCTGATTGTGGGGTTTGGTTACATCTTCTACTTCTTTGTTCTAAACTTCATAGCGATTTTCACTAGTGTATAAAATTTAAGTAATTGGATTTAACTTCGACTCATCTCATTTCTTTGGGTTGTATGCTTGAATGGTGCTAGTTTCACTATGACTATGTTATGAGATTGTATCTAATAACTACTTCTGGCATTATAGGTTGGAGATTCACAGTTTGAGGGCCGTGAGCGTGTGCGATATACTAAAGAAGAGCTTTTACTGATTAAAGAAGGTAATTGATAATTTGTTATTGCTGCTTAGTGTTTTTCTTTTTGAATTAGTTATACTTTTTCTTAAAGAGTCTTTCTGTTCACCTGCTGCCTATATGCAAATTATTATTTCACAGGCTGTTAGGACGACCCCTGATGATGTTTTGAAGATCAAACATGATGTTGATGCTGAACTTTTTGGTGAAGATCAAAGTTGGGGCCGTTTAGAAAGCAACGTGAGTGTGTTTTCTGTCTTTTATTTTTGCTGTTAGTTAAGGCCTGAATCCTCTTTCATCTTATTGGGTAAGTTGACTGTTGAAGTTGATTTATATTCGGCAGTGAGCATACTAATAGTAGCATCTTGCAGGAGCCCATTTCATCAATGAATGGAGATTTGTAATGTTTGAATGTCATGCCACTATTTTATTCTTTTGACTGGTGCAATTATGTGTTGTCACTATGTACTTGTATGAATTTGTTTACTCTGTTCTTCATAATCTTAAATATGAAATATGAAATATTTTCTCTTTGTGGCAACATACATATGCTTTGGTTGGTGCTTCATTTTATTGTGCTTTGTGGTTTTTGCAGCATTCTAGTTTAAAATCTCTTAATAATATATATTGTAGATCAAGATGAAGCTATATGAGCAGCATTCTAGGTTAGTCTTATTATGTGTTGTTTGAACAGCATTATCAGAGATCAATGCCTTCAATTTACTATGTAACTTAGTTTGGATGGGATAATCACAATTTTTCAATCTGGATAATGGTAATGCAATATGTTCAGTTATTGTTGCTAAACTTTGTTAGTCATTAATTAGGTTTCTGGAGCAGTCACACTGTTTGAACCAAACTGATTGAAATTATTTAGTAATAATTTAGTAATATTAATTACAATACTCGACTTTCTAATTTCTAAAAATTTTAATTGTAGTCCTTTTACTAAAAAAATACTGCATATTAATATTCGATTTTACACATATAAACCTATCGATATTCGTTGATTCTGATGACAATTTCATTGGCTCTATTGTTATAACTTTCAAAAAACAATGGTGGTGCTGCTGCAAAATGCTGATTATAACACCATTCAGGTCCCCAATTGTCTTTGCCATAGAAGGGTGGAATCATATACTGATTTTCAAAGGCACTTTGGTTATATATTATATATTCTTGATTATTACTATGGTGGCTATAGATTACTATGCCATTTGAAAAATACTCTATAGATAACACCATTGAATCTGCATACCTTATTTATACCTATTTTATTTTATTTTATTTTATTTTATTTTGCTAGTCTGATAAATTTTAGAAACAGCGTTACTTTTAACTCCTTACCCAAATGAGACTTATAGATGTAGTAGAATCTAGCTTTGAAATGAGACTTATAGATGTAGTAGAATCTAGCTTAGTACGTATTACTATGGTGGCTATAGATTACTATGCCATTTGAAAAATACTCTATAGATAACACCATTGAATCTGCATACCTTATTTATACCTATTTTATTTTATTTTATTTTATTTTATTTTGCTAGTCTGATAAATTTTAGAAACAGCGTTACTTTTAACTCCTTACCCAAATGAGACTTATAGATGTAGTAGAATCTAGCTTTGAAATGAGACTTATAGATGTAGTAGAATCTAGCTTAGTACGCAAATCTAAAACAAGCATGCTGCATATGTTGTGTTCCTAAAATGAAATTATTGGCTGATAAGTTGTTTCATTGTTGCTTTTTTACAGAATGACATCAAGAAGGCATCGAAAAATAATTAAAAACAAAATGAATGTATATTTGGTAGATGTTGCTACTTCTAGTGATTAATTACTTTCAGTGAACCAATAAAACTAATTAGTAAAGTGTAAATAAAAAAAAAATTGGATGAAAAAAATGCTTATTTTTGTTATTTCGGCTATATATAAATAGTACTAATATCATTATAATGCACTTACAATTGTTGTTTTATATTTTATATTTTTCAATATTTGAATTAGTAGCTTATTTCATCACTAATGTTGCAGGTAGAATACTATTGTTTTGAGTCTTTGGAAAAACAACTGCTAAAAAGATTTTGTATTCAGTTTAGAAGTGAGTATTGTTGAAGGTTATAAACTTTAAGAGTTTGCTAAGTTTAGTTAATGCTATCATTTTCTATCAGTTTCTTCATTTGATTGGTATTTGAGATAATTTGAAACCATGAAAGTATGAGGTTAATTAATGGCTTCCTTTTTTTTTTTTGTGCATTTTTTATGTTTATTTAGACTTGTTCTTCTTTAAGGACTCTTGTTTTGTGAATCTGCTTTATGACTCTTTTGCATGTTTTGTTCCTTTATGCATATTGAATCTATTATGTTTAAGGTTAATCTCTTTTTTGTTCTAAGTTGAATTATGTTCTTTGTGTGTCAAAATAACATATGTTAATCTTCTTTGAAGTAATGGATAAGTCAATGGATAATCTTCTTTTTTTTTTATGATTATTCTAGTCGAATTTGTTGTTGATGATGGAGACAACAAAAAATATATCCTTATGAGCCTTGGAAAGAAATGGAGAGATGCACAATGTAGGTTGTTTAAGAAATTTTATAAGTGGGATATTTCTTTGGAGGAAAACCAACAAAATTATCCTCGTTCTATTAATGAAGACCATTGGACTACTTTTGTCCAATACAGGCGTAAGACAGATACAATGGTAACCATTCTTTTGTTGCGTTGTCATTTGTTTTCTACTGTTTAGTTTTCTGATATAATTTGTTATCACTGTAGGAGAAGGCTGATAAAAATGCTGCAAATAGAGAAAAGCTAACGATCCTTCATACATTAGGCTCTAAGACGCTTGCAAAGAAGAGGGATGAGTTGGTAGGATTCACTCAATCTACTATTGATTGCATACTTAATTGAACAGGTACTTATTACATGTGTTTACATGTAGAAACTGAAAGATGGTCGAAAATACAGTAGGGGTGAAATGTATTCAATTTGTCATAAAAAGTTTGACGGGTCATTTGTTAATGACGAGGCCAAGGAAAAATATGTAAGTGTAAATAATAGAAGTGTTATGTGATTGTAACTATTTCTTATTGACCACTTTATAAATCAAAATGCAACTGTTAGTTTTGGTAATAGTGAGTTGCAAACCTTTAAAATTACTTATTTGGTTGGTAATACTGAGTTGCAAAGTTAGACATATCTGTTTCATAGAGGAATTTAGTTTGCTTCATCTGTTTGCGCAGGATATGCTTCATGCATGCGTTCTGATGGAATTTGCATACAACATTAGCTACCAATCTAGTATTTAGATGGCTCCATTTGAGGCTTTGTATAGGATGGTTTAAAGTTGGAGATGCTAAACTAGTCGGTCAAGAGCTGATTCAAGACGCAATTGAAAAAGTTAAATTGATTTGAGATCTCTTAGTGCACTTAGTGACTGCTCAGAGTAGGAATAAATCATATTCTAATAAGAGACGTCGACCCTTAGAGTTTTTAGTGCATGAACATGTGTTCCGATGCGTTTCACCAATGAAGGGAGTTTTGTGATTTGGAAAAAAAAAACTATGTCCAAGGTTCATTGGACCATTTGAGATTTTTGAGAGAGTCAGGCCTATAGCTTATCACTTAGCACTCCCACTGGATCTCTCTGCAGTTCATCTGGTCTTTCATATTTCTATGCTTTAGAAGTATTTTTATGACCATACTAATGTGATTAATCATGAAAATGCACAGTTCAATGACAAATCGTCATACGATGAGCATCCAATAGCAACAATAGATAACAAAGTGAGACATTTGTGTTCAAAGGATATTGTTTCGGTTAAAGTACTATGGTAAAGACCATGTGGTTAAGAAACAACTTGCAAAATCGAAAAAGTCATGCGTGCAAAGTACTCACACTTATTGAAACTCAAGATCAATAATGGTTAAAAATCAAATAAATTCGAGGACGAATTTTGTTAGGAGGGAGAGATTGAAACGCACTATTTCATTTAATTTTTTTTTTATTCATAAAATGAGACAACACACACAAAGCACACAAGACAAAAAAAAAAAAAAGATAACACACACTTAAAACCCAAAATCCACGAGAACTACCCCACCAATATTTATCCTTCCTTTCACCCATTCTTTCTCTTTCTTCTCTCTCGGTTCCTGTACAACTCTTTACCCCCACGTTTTTTCTTTTTGGTAAAACAACTATTCATTTATTAGTGTGTTTCCCTTCTAGTTGATAATGTTTGTTGTCTCTTCACTAAGTCTTTATGACTTACCTTATCATGTTGTTATTTTTTCAAATTCACATGCAGCTGCATAGAAATATGTTAGTAGATTCAAGTCTCAATCACATTTTTGGTAGGCCTTCTTGATCGACGACATTTTGTTATGTCTCAGTTGAGTCATGGTGTATTCTGCAACTATTTTGAGTATAGAAAGTCATTGTGGAATGTATTAAACTTTTAGATTTGCTCATTTGAAATATTGACTGGATTGAATATTTGAATAAGTTTTTCTTTATATTTGGAAACGTTGAAATTACAGAGAATACTTTATCAAAACTTTTAGAAATATTATTTTTTGAAAGTAACAGTTATTTAGAACTATTTAATTGTTTAATAGTTAAGTTGGTCGATGGGCTTACCAGACTAGAAATACTACTCTGTGCGCCCTTACACTACGCGAAAAAACGCATTTTACAGCGCTTTTTTTAAGCCATTTACAGCGCTTTTTTTTTTATAAAAAAAATAAGCCTTGTAATATCTAGCGCTGTAAAAAGATACAATAGCGCTTTTTAAAATAAAAAAGCGCTGTAAAATAGGTGGATATAGTGCGCGCTTGTTATACTCCATTGACAGCGATTTTTCTAAAAAGCGATGTAAATCCCTGCAATAGCGCTTATTATGGATGCACCTATTACAGCGCATTTTTGAAAAAGCGTTGTAATAGGTGTTTTCAATAGATGCATTATTATGCACCTATTACAGTGCTTTTGCAAAAAAGTGCTGTAGTAGGTGCATTCAAATAGATGCATTATTATGCATCTTTTAAAGTGATTTTTCAAACAGCGTTGTAGTAGGTGCATTCTAATGCACGTTTTACAGCGCTTTTTCAAAAAAGCGCTGTAATAGGTGCTTTTTTTTCTTCTTATTTTAGTTTTATTAAAAAATGCTGTAAATGGAATTTTTAAAAAGCGCTCTTTGGTTTTTTATGGCAATTTTTTAGAAAGCGTTGTCTTTTAATTTTTTTCCTAAATCATTTTCATCCTGAATCAGTTCACAATCATTTCACAAAATCAGTACACAACAACATAACTATACATATTTACACAATCAGTTCACAACACTGGACTCGAATTGTCAAAGTACTGTGCGATATAAAAATTGAACATAAATAAGTTAGAATCAAATATATACATAGTTTATATATGAAAATCAAATAATGAAAATACCGTACCGTTTCTGGGATTATAGTTTGATTCATATCATTAATCTCCTTCATGAATCACTATATATATAGTACCCACAGTCGATGTTGTTAGTTTGACGAAGGCACTATAAAATAAAACATATAAGTCAATAAATATTAGTGCATTGATTGTAAATGAAATTTTAAAGGCATATATTTCAAACCTTTATTGGAATCCATGTGATGTTATTTGACTTTTGCTTCGACATTGTAACACCTCTTTGAGCTCGAAAAACTTGTAAACCACTATCGAATAAATAAATGTGATTAAAAAGATAAGTTCAATATCATTTTTAAAATACAATATTAACAAATATTAAAGTGATAAATATACTTACACAAAGTTCTATTACTTTTTGAACATTTTCGTTATCAACAACTCCATCTTTATTTACGCGAGCTTCCTTGCACAAGATATGACGACCAACCGGTTGATCGGATTGGGTGTCTTGTAGCTAATCGTTAAGATCATAAAGAAAATATTAGTTAGAAACTATAGTTTATAATGTACCACATTATATAAAAGTGATGTTTAATTACTTACAAGTTTTTGCTCTAGACGTGCATATCCCATACGGGATTTTTTGTATGGGTGCGTGTGATTATTATAGCATTAACAAACACATTATATATATATATATATATATATATATATATATATATATATATAAGAAATAAATGAATATAACTTACGTGTCGAACATAGTCTTTATATCGGAGTGATTGTTGTAATGGCCGTGCAAGGGATCTAAATAGTATATAACTTCAGAGGTCGCATTCATTGCAAATAGCACCCAATGCGCCATACAACAACAATAAATTTGGTTACACAACTAATAAATTAAGTTCTCATAAATTAAAAAAGATATAAATAAAGAATATATAATTACGTACCTTGAATTATATGGTGCAAGGAACAACTTATCCTTCTCTTTATTTCCTAATAAGATATCTACAATGTATTTCTTTACATTCACTAGATCGAGCTTAAACATCGAAAGCTTATGCGGAGACAAGAATGAAAATCTATTTGACAATCTGCGCGTGCACACCAACTTCTCATACAAATACCTTCAATGAAAATTTCAAATTAGATTAATTACAAATAAATTAAACCAATTACCAATAAAGCTGATGACAGTAGCACTCAGCTCCTTATGGTTGAGAAGTTCGTATATGTGCTCTTTTTCTAGAAATTATTCATACTCATCTCGGAATATAGCTTTATCCATGCTTATTATGCGTGAGTCGTTGTTGTTGCCCATATTTGTTTTTGCCTGTATGTCAAGACACGACCCATATCGAGCAAGGCGTGGCTGACTTATTTTAGGAGCATGAGCAGCAACTGATTTTCCCTGATCCAGTTTTTGAGCAGCAACTTTGGCAGCTTTGTTACCCTCCAGCTTTTGAAGTTTGCCAGCTTTATTACCCTCCAATTTTTGAAGTTTGTCGGCTTTATTTTTACCACAACCATCTAGTTTTGGTGCGGCAGCTGGTTTATTCTAGCAGCTGGTTTGTTGTGCGGGTGATTTATTGGATTGAATCTGAAAAAATGAGGTTAATCAGTTTGTTAGTTTATTGAATCTGAAAAAATGACAAACCTTACAAAATAAATGTGACAAACCTTTTCCGGCAATTTGACTGATTCGTTTCGGGGAATATTCTTATCATTCCCTTTAGACTTTGTTTGAATCTAAATAAATGTGAAATTAAAGTTAACAGCGGAAAAAAAAAATCGGCAATTAAATATAATCAATCATAATCATATATCGTGCAATTAAATATACATATCAATTAAACATACATTTCAATTAATTAAACATACCTTATCAAGGGAAACAAAATGTTTGGGTCATGCCACGTAACTACCAATTGCTTCCCCCGAATACTTCATATCTGCATCGTTGTCCGGTATAGGCAACGGTGCATTTGGTTCCAAAGCAATAACTGGTGATACTTTGAATGGCCCGTAGGGATCGGTGTGTTGTGCAATACTTCTCCCAAAGTATTGTACAGTGTTCCTTTTCCGACCTTGAGATAAGTAGGGGAGGATAAGTACAGCACGCAAGGAGTGACACCCTAAATCAATGGTTAATACATAAGTATGTGAAACAATTAGGTTGAATGAATTTCTTATTTTATTAAGTAATTAATTACCTCAGGATGACTTTTGAGACCAATATTGCAACTTGCGTTTTCACTCTCCATTTGAATTTCACGTTGGAGCTGATCCAGAAGTTGCTTGTCTTTATTCGTCTTCACCAAGAGTGCCACTTGCTATGTTAAGACTTTGAGCTTCTCTAATACTTCCTCGTTAGATGGATTTTGGCGCTTCTCTTGGGAAAAATAGTTTCTAGGAGTTACGCCAAATCCTTCCGCCCCTCACGCGGCCGGAATATTCAGGAACATTAAATACTTTACCGAGAATGTCCCTGCAACTAGCTTTGTTGTCCTCTTGATTTTCCGAACTTTGTTCGAGATTCTCCTAAAACACACGTAGGATTAAAAAGATAAGTTCAATATCATTTTTAAAATACAATATTAAAAAGTATTAAAGTGATAAACATACTTACACAAAGTTCTATTACTTTTTGAACATTTACGATATCAACAACTCCATCTTTATTTACGCGAGCTTCCTTCCACAAGATATGACGACCCAACGGTTGATCGGATTGGGTGTCTTGTAGCTAATCGTTACGATCATAAAGAAAATGTTAGTTAGAGTCTATAGTTTATAATGTACCACATTATATAAAAGTGATGTTTAATTACTTACAAGTTTTTGCTCAACGCCTTATCTCTCCAATCACCTATTGTGATGGGGATATTCTGACAAACAACAGCCCCAATGTAACTTACAAACATTGAACTGTTGGGGTTAATTGGCTGACCACTCTCTTTCCATCCCACCTAATAAACTCATATAGTAAGTACATGCTTTCAATAAAGATAAAAAATAAACAGCAAACAAAGTATAGTTTACCTCAAATTTTGTGCCAGTACTTCTTGCTTTGATGACATTTTGCATGATGGTTGCAATACGTTTGACTTCATTTTCGTAAGTCTTGGTGTTGCCGACTTCTTCATTTGGACAATCTATCTTCTTGTTGGTATCCATTTATCTACAACAAGTTCAACATGCAGTTCAGTATAACTTCAACAAGTTCAACATGCAGTAGTCTAAGTACGTAGCAGTATAAGTTCAACATGCATTTTAGTGAAACAAAAAATTAATAAATAAAATACGTAAAAGTGCGAAGAAATACTTAGGGTTATGGGTTCGTAGGGTTCGGTTATTAACAAAGAAGAACAACGCAGAAAACGAACAAAGAGGAAACAAGCATAGGGTTACGGGTTCGCAGAAATACGTAATGAGGGTTAGTAACAAAGATGGTTCGCAATGAGAAGGAGAATAAAGATGAAACAAGGTATGAAGTTTACGTAATGAGGGTTAGTAATGAGAAGGAAACAAACGTAGGATTCGTAGGGTTCGCAATGAGAAGGAGAATGAAGAGGAAACTGAAGAGGAACAAGCGTATGAAGTTTACGTAATGAAGAGGAAACTGAAGCAATTTACTGTTATATATAAAACCCTATTACAGCGCTTTTCTAAAAAAGCGCTGTAAAAGACCTCCTTATTTTATTTTTTAAAAGCCTATCACAACGCTTTTTTAGAAGCCTTTTAAAGCGCTTGTGAAAAAGCGCTGTAAAAGACCTCCTTATTTTATTTTTTTAAAAGCCTTTTACAGCGCTTTTTCACAAAGCGCTTTAAAAGGCTTCTTTGTTTTTTTTATGTGAAAGCGCTATGTGACCCTTTTACAGCCTTTTTATGTAACACCCCGGCCATTACCGTTACCGGAGATGCTACCTCACGGTCTTCTCGCTCCCCCCTTTCCCACCGTTGGAAATCTAACGAGTTTTTGCCTTCCGTGGGATTCGAGCCCGGTACCTAGGGGATAAATACCGCCTTCCGTTGCTTTTCCACTAAGCGCTTTAAAAGGCTTCTTTGTTTTTTTATGTGAAAGCGCTATGTAACCCTTTTACAGCGCTTTTCCACAAAGCGCTTTAAAAGGTTTCTTTGTTTTATTATGTGAAAGTGTTATGTGACCCTTTTACAGCGTTTTTCCACTAAGCGCTTTAAAAGGCTTCTTTGTTTTTTTATGTGAAAGTCCTATGTGATCCTTTTACAGCGCTTTTCCACAAAGCGCTTTAAAAGGCTTCTTTGTTTTATTATGTGAAAGCGCTATGTTACCATTTTACAGTGTTTTTCCTAAAAGCGCTTTAAAAGACCTCTTTGTTATATTATTATGTGCAAGGGTTATGTAACCTCCTTATTTTTTTTAAGGGCTTTTTATAGCGCTTATTAACAAAAGCGCTGTAAAATTACAAAGTTTAGGTTCAATTCAGTTCAAGTTAAATATGTTAAATTACAATATAAGTTTAGTTTCTGTAAAATGCTAAATAATTTGTAAAATACCTATATTTGGATTTTTTTTTCTTCCAAATAATTAGTAAAATACCTATATATATATATATATATATATATATATATATATATATATATATATATATATATCAATGCTAAATTACATGATCAGCTCATATTGGGATGATCAGTTTAAGAAAAATTCCCAGTACTGAAACAAAGCTTTTTCAATATAAGCAGAAAATCAGTTCTGCTGGGTCAAACACTTAAATTACATGAACTTTGTATAAAACACTAAGATCAAGCTAAATATAAGCATCAAATTAGTATAAGCAGAAAATCAAATACAGTTCAAGCTAAATACTAAAATGTTTAATTCTGGCAGATCAAACAATTAAATTACATGAACTAAATTCAGATTACATGGCTTATATAAAACAATTAAACACATTAAGATGCCCTTCTTCTTTTCCTGGTGGGATTCACATTTGTTTGTCCATTAACGATACGAAACGATGGATTAATCCAAATTCCCTCATCATGATCATCTCTAAGATATAAACCATCATCAGTTGAATCAATTTCATGTGGTTGTGATGTTGCAAAGAAAGGATCATTACCAACATCTTCATCATTATTGTTATCATCACTTATTTTATTGGTCGATAGGACAACAGACCATTTATCATCAGCAGGATCAGTGACATAAAACACTTGTTAAAATCGACAAACAAGAACCCTGACTCATCAATCCGAACGCCATTATTATTATCGACCCACCTGCAACCAAATAGGGAAACACGAAACATTGTGCAATCTAACTCCCATATGCGCTCGATAACCCCAAAATATGATAGATTTGCATATATTGGTTTTTTGTCTTTTGCACTTGAGATATGCATCGCTTCAGCTACGAGAGTGACTTTGCTATTTTGCATAGTGGTTTAATCATCTTGTTCTTTGATATAAAATGTGTAGCCGTTAATTACATAATCGGTGTAAGAAAAGACATGTAAACTCGGACCATTTGCTAGCCACCTCAATCTCTGTGAAATTGATCTGGGGTCTACATCAAACTTTGACTTTATGTGATTTTTTAACCATGTTATAAAACTTCGATTGTGCTCTCGAGTTATCCAATTTTGATTCTTATTCATGTTCAAACTAGATAACTGATCCATGTGTATTGTAACATACGGTTGAACCTCATCATCATTGTGTAGAACATACAATTGTGCCTGCTCCCATTATGTCATTGATATAGTCATTAGTCTCTTTCCAATTATCCCTTCTCCTGATATTCTTCCCGAATGGCGAGACATGGGAATCCCTATGGATTCAATATTGGACAGATATTCAGTACAAAATCCAGCAGCTTCTTCGACAATGTACCGTTCAGCAATATAACCTTCTGGTCGACTTCAACTTTTTACGTACCCTTTTAATATATTCATATATTGTTCTATCGGATACATCCATCTCATATAAGTTGGTCCACAAAGTTGTGTCTCCTTAACAAGATGAACAGTAAGGTGAACCATTATATCAAAAAATGAGGGTGGGAAATACATTTCAAGTTCACACAGAGTAACAACAATTTCCCTCTACAATGTTGGTAATTTCTGAAGATCGATCACTTTACTACAAATTTCCCTGTAGAAGAAACATAATTTAGTTATAGCAAATGCTCCATTAGAATATGACAATCATGAGTCTTCAAACCTTTTAACTTGAGGTCTTTCATACAAACTAAATTTTTAATGTTTGAAGAATGTCCTTCTGGAACTTTAACTTCGTGTAGAAATTTACACAAAACAATTTTTTTCCTTTCTAGATAGAGTATGAGTGGCTGGAGGTAGATATGTGCAATTTCCTTTCTTTACGGGACACAATTAATTTCTTATTCCCATATCGACCAAGTCCAATCTTTCATTGATGTCATCCTTAGAGTTTCCTGGTACATTGAGTAACGTACCAATAACACTGTCAAATACATTTTTCTCAATATGCATCACATCGAGAAAATGTCTTACATACAATGATTTCCAATATGGCAATCCAAAGAACATTGACTTTTTCTTCCACCCAGTTTTGAACAGCTCTCCTGTAGCAGCCCGATTTTTTTTAAAACAAATTCAAATTCATAATAAAGAGAGAAATACCTTTGGATAAAATATTTAAGTCGTATCACAACAACAAAAGTCAACAATAATTACAAACACAGCGGAAACGGTTTTGAAATGAAAGTCCAAAGTATTTAAACCAGAAAAATACACCGGGGCTCTGAGACCTATCCAACGTAGCTCATACCCCTGGGGTATTTTTGACAGACACCTGTACAAAAGCACTGCCCCAAGAATTTTAACTTCCCCACGTCACATCAAAAAAAGTGGTACAAAGACCCATCAAAATAAAAGTCAAACTGACAATAGATGGTATAGGTACAGTTTTCCAGAATGAAATAAATACAACCACAACAGATAGACATCTAGCCCCTATACAGCCATCTAATTTGATCATGCTACAAAAAAAAACTATAACCCAAGTGATCTCCACGCGCCCCGCAGAAATTTTTCTGACACAGCAGTGGTCAGGTAAGTCTAACTCCGTTCCCATCTCCAGAGTACTAACTGGTAGGATGATCCTGATTCTCATATGAGGGCAAAGCCCATATTTCCACAATATTTGTAAAGGCCACCAACTGAAATTAACAAACATCACATAACATTTAAATTTTAAATACACAAAATAACCTTTCAACTTAGCATACATCTAGAAAGGATTTTCATATGCCACACATGCATGATCAAAGTTGAAAAATGAAGTTTTTAACAACCTGCACTGTCATATTCGAATACAGCATCCTTGTATCCGAATACAACTTTGAAAATGGCATAATTTTCAGTTTTGAAAATGTTTCGATGTCATTCAACGCTTACCACATAAAGTCAATCAATAACACTCATCAAATACGGCACAATTACAAACCACAATCGAGTATGTATATACGACCATCACAGTATATCAAACATGACTCGCGTGCCAAGCACCCTAATGAAATGCGTATATGCCAATGCACATGATTCCGGAATTCCAAACCAAAACCCTCCTCGAAAGGGCGTAAATCATAATTGTACAGTCTCTCACAGACCAGTACTAATTATCAAAGTGCAATCTCTCACAGATCAGCACAATTTACTATCGTACAACCTCTCACAGACCAGTACTACTTTTCTGTGCGTGCAATCGCTCACAGATCAGCACGACTTACAAGAGTGCAATCTCTCACTGATCAGCACGACGCGAAAATCCCCGCAAGGATAAAAGGAACCAACTATTCACATGGTATCATCTCGTGGCCCATCACGGTTACCACTATCACTATGGCCCACCGCGGTCACCATGTACTATGAAATGCATGAGCATACTCTGACTCTTTTCACCACAACCATTAAGTAAATGCAGCTATTAAAAGATTCCCCTTTTTTAATACTCATTTAACACTAATGATTTTTCAATCTTTTCACAGAGCATACTCAAACATGTATTCATCCATAAAATTCATAACGCATACGCCGTCAATTATGGGTACATCAATCGCACATTCACCACACATCCGCATCTCAAACACAACAAATTCAATCAATTCAAATTCCAAAATTTCACACAAAATTAATCATGAATCACCCGGATTCACAACTCCACATTTTCAACATAAACCACCAAATTTAATCTCCAAAATTTTCAACCAACTTTGATTTACAAACTTTGATTTACAAACTTTCTTACACACACCTCAACTATTTTGATAAAAATATCCATTCTCATTGCAACTCAATTGACAAGTAAATTTTTTAGCAATTAGAGATATTTTTAACAAAATAGTCAAGTAATAAATTTTCCGCAACGTAAAAACACATCAAAAACAAAAAGTACAAATTAAAACTAATAATTGTGCCGAACAACATAGCCCTCAAATTGAAACATTATTTCTTATACCCATCATAAACTTCCTCACATGTCTCCCACATAATTTTTAAATCTTCAATTAAAGGAGCCAAGTATACGTCGATATCATTCCCCAGTTGTTTGGGTCCAGAAATTAACAGAGACAACATCATAAACTTACGCTTCATACATAACCATGGAGGTAGGTTATAAATCAACAAAATCACAGGCCACGTGCTGTGTGAGATGCTTTGAAGACCATGTTGATTCATTCCATCAGTAGAAAGTGCAAGTCATAGATTTCTTGACTCTATCCCGAATTTAGGATACTCGTGATCAATTTTTGCCCATTATGGAGAATATGCAGGGTGTCGAAAACATTCCATCTCTAATTCTTTCATCTGCATGCCATGTCAAGTGTTTTGAATCTTTTTCACTGTGATACATGCGCCTAAATCTTGGTATTATAGGAAAATATCACATGACTTTTGCAGGAGTAGATTCTTTCTTCTTATATCGAGAGACATTGCATTTCGGACACGCCTTTAGTAATTCATATTCGTTTCGAAATAAAATTCAATCGTTAGGACACGCATGAATCCTTTTGTAACTCATACCAATAGAGCACAAAATTTGTAGGTTCGACTAGGAAGTTCATTATCATCTGGCAACATATCTTTTAAAAGTGTTAGTAATTCTGTGAAGCTTTTATCAGACCATCCATTACTTGCTTTTAAGTTGTACCACTTTAATATCGCCGATAGTCTTGTGAATTTAGTACAACCATTATATAATGGTTTCTATGCATCACTCAACAAGCTCTCAAACATTTTAGGACAATCACGAAGATCTTCTTCAACTGCTTTTGCAATCTCCTCAACTTGGTCCGGCTCATATGTATCTGTGTCGAAATCAGTTGAAGCATATGTATCTGCGCGGGTGTTTCCATTTATTTTCTCACCATGTCTTATCCAACATGTATAGCTTTGATCAATTCCATACCATACTAAATGTCCTTCCAATTCATCTGCTCTAACGCGTTTTCCAAAATAACATTTTAAACAAGGACAAATGACTCTATTTGGATCTTTTGCATTCTTCACTGCAAACTCAACAAACTCATTCACTCCATTTCCATACTCTTTTGTCAATCGATTGATAGACATCCATTTCCAGTCCATTTTATATGACTTATATAAATGCAGTTACACAAATAATAAGCTACTGATAACATTTTACCAATCTATATATAGTACACATATCTAATATTGGAAAATGGAAATCAAGGTCCAAGTCTGATTTGAAAACAGAACATATCATGAGAACATATCTAATATGTAACAATTTCAAAACAAAACATATCTAATATGTAACAATTTATCAGTTTTAGTGACAACAACAAATTAATAAATACTGTACCTGAGACAACGTATGCAATTTGTTTTAAAGGAGGAGCAACGTGTTCAATTTGTAGATGGGCGCACAGTAGAGGAGAGGAGGGTACGCAAAGTAGATGAGATGAGAGTTCGTAGGGTTAGGACAACGTATTAAATTTGTTTTTATTTATTTAAAGTGGATGATTTTACAGCGCTTGTATAAAAAGATCTCTAATAGGTCATTTAATTATATGAAAGCACATGTGTTTTACAGCGCTTTTTTAAAAAGCGCTGTAAAAGCTATGTAACATAAGGTGGGAGCACTACATTTTACATCACTTGTGTTTAAAGCGCTCAAAAAGCGCTGTAAAAGCTTTGTGAGAGCGCTTCAATTTACATCGCTTTTTTAAAAAGCGCTGTAAAAGAGTTGTAAACGTTATGTGCAAGCGCAATGTGACCCTATATGACCCTACAACAGCGCTTTTTTTACAGCGTTTGTCAAAAAAGCGCTATTGTATCCTCTGTTATTTTTAAAAAATTATACAACAGCATTTGTATTTAGTAAGCGCTGTAAAAGACGCGCTATAAAATGTCATTTTTGGCGTAGTAATATAATAAATCAGCCAATTAATCCATGATATGCAATTAATGTCATAAAGTAATCATCAATAACTATGAACGCATGCATATATCATTGTTGTATGTTGTGTATATATATATAGTTGCAACTACAACCTTCATACTTATAAAAAATCTAGCAAGGCATGCAAGTGAAGATATAGTTGTAGTCTATCTAATGTGTAATGTTTCCAATACTGATGGTTATAAGATTGTACCAATGAGATGTAGTTATTCAATGCCTCACTTTGCAAATTAAAATATTTAGTAAGTCCTATGAAGATAAGAGCGTTGGGTTATGGAAACAACGCTAGGATGAACATATGCTTTATTTTAATGATTGCTTAGAGAGAAGTGATAGGTTCAGATTATCATTAAGTGTGAAGTCTATCCTATAATGTCTATTAATTAAATGAGTACTCCTTATTTTTTATTTATAAATAAAAGTGACTTAACAAAAGTTGATGTAATTTGTCTAAAAATTAGATTAAATAAATTAATTTTTATTAATCCACTTTTGTTTATAAATAAGAATAGAGGGAGTATATGTGTAGTTATGGACTATGGCATTGGTTCAATTTTCATGGCTAATTAACTTCTTGATAATTAAGTTAGATCCACGTGACATGATGATATGAAGTGATATATGCAGTTTATATATTTATAGGTGAAGGAGATATCAAGTCTCATACAATTTGTTTATATCCATTTAATATCATCATAGGAAAACGAGATATTTCCGTTTTATTAAAAGCAGTTTATGATTAATTTGGTGAAGTTGATTAAGAAGTGATAGACTATAAATTAGATAATGGATTGATAGATATGTAAATTAGCTTCACAAAGAAAAATGTAAATTAGAGTATTAATATGAATAATCCATCATATTTCCGGGAAGAAGTGATACTAGCTTCTAAGAATGATATTATTGAGAGTATTAATTAGTATATGCTTTCATTAACTTCAAAGGGAAGAAAAAAAGTATTTAAAGTTTTGATACCCCGTACTCAACAAATCCATATATTGATGGGCCTAACTGACGTGCATACACCCAAATTCTTGAATATTATTATTCCTTCTGGACTTCCAAATCATATTGTGAAACTAAAATTGAGGGCACCAATTATGTTGCTTAGAAATATAGACCAAACATTAGGTTTTGCAATGAAACTCGGCTAATATGTTCTTGAAGCAAAAGTCCTACTAGAAATAAATATTGGAACAAAAGTTTATATACCTTGATTTGCGTGGACATATTTTGATTTCAGAATCCCATTAAGATTTTAAAGAAGACAATTTTTGTTGGTCATATCTTTTAGGATGACTATTAATAAAAGTTAAAGACAATATTTGAAGCATATAGGAGTTTATCTACCAAAATCTGTATTTTCACATAGACAACTTTATCTTGTCAAATTTACATTTCCGCTGTATTATTGATAATTGATAATGAAGACCAATATATGTACAATACCTTAAATGTAGTTTATCGAGAAGTATTTCAAAACGTAAAATAGACTTTTTACGTCAAAAACTGTGTTTATTTATATATTTATTGCTTGTATTTATTAACTATCTTCTGTTAAACACCCGTGCATCGTTATGTCTACGTCTAGTTTTCCATAATTCCGCCATCTACAAATAATTAGTATAATTATTTGATGAAAAAAAATTATAATAGAAAATTATATATACTTATATAGATTTAAAAAATATCTCAACTAGTGTATTTCGGTTGTATTTTTTATTCGATAATTTAATAAAATTACTATCTGAAATATTAATATTTAACCAAAATTTTAATAATAAAGAAAAGGAAATATAAAATATTAATTATTACGTGTGTGATTTATTATTCTTATTACCATTCATCAAATCTAAAAAGTTCAATATCCTCTATTAATTATAAATGAATTTATCTCTGATTAGAATATGATTGTTCCTTACATGTAAATACATTATTTTTAC
>JBBPBP010009777.1:31386375-31423239 GCA_037974735.1 Cicer chorassanicum | reverse complement strand
AAAAAAAAATATATATATATATATATATATATATATATATATATATATATATATATATATATATAATTCATTCATAAAAAAATAATATCACAAATTTTATAAAAATTACGAATTTATTTCCGTATGATAAAGGAATTTATTTTGAATGACTTTAGGCTGCATCCTTTGATGATTGGACTAAGGTAAAGGAACACTAAAGGCTTGTTTGATTGTGTTTTACTTTTTAGTTTTTGAAAACTATTTTATAATTAAATTTTAGAAAACTGTTTTTAAAAAGAAATTTTTAAAAAAATCTGTTTGGCAACTCTAATTTTTAATAGTTTTTGACAAGAGAATTAAAAAACTGAAAAATGAAAAGTAAAACACCAATTATCTGTTTTGCTTTTTTAGTTTTAAAAAGTATAATATTAAAAATAGTTTACAAAAACTATTTTTAAAAATAAGAAATCCAAACAAGTTTTTTAGTTTTTAAATTTTAAAATATTAAAATAGAGTTTTTGGAATGTGAATCAAACAAGCCCTAAGACTTCGCTTTCATTTTCGTATTCTAAGTTTGGTAAATGTGCTCTGGAACACGACTCTGGTAATTCTGGTAATACAAGCAATGGTCTGATTAGTTAATTTGGCTATGATGATAGCAACAAACATCTGCTCTCTCTATGACACCCTAAACCCCAGAATAATATATATAATAATTTATATCATATTTTTATAAAAATTTACGGCGGATAAGTAAAAACACGTTCGTAGGAAAAAGAAACATTTATGAGTTATTTAGAATATCACATTTCTCAAAATACAAATGGAATACTTTATTTTTTTTTCTCCTATAAAACAATGTAATCTCAATAAACTTGATTTAACTATCATTTCTTAATTTAATTCAAAAAACATACTAGTACTTATAAGGTTTCTAATTAAATTAGTGTCATCTTTCAGAGTGGAGCTTTTCTCAAACTTGAACTTTAAAACTCATTAACCTGTAATAAAGTTGATTTCGCAAACGCAGTGCCAAACAAGTCAAACACTAACAACGAAGGAGGTAAATTTCAAAATCATGTTGAAAGTATAATATAAGTAAGAAGAATACACAAATAATCATAATAGATCGTATCATAACACGCAAATAATTTAATTCAATAAACATACTAGTACTTATAAGGTTTTCATACCAAAAGTCGTTTTTACTAGAATAAAACTTATAACTCTCATTCCTGGTATCACCTATCAGAACGTAGTTATGTAAAACAAATTTTGAACATATTGTTATTTTGTGAGGCTTTGCTCTCTAGAATTCTTGAAAGAATTCATTTTGAACTTATCAAGGATGTTAATCCTTGTTGCGTTCTTTTCGGTTTATCAATCCCTAGATTGTGGCGCCATTATATTCTTAGAAGACCAAGCTTCTACTTGGACACGGAAAGTTTTCTGCAATGTTGACATGAAAAACATGTGTTCAACCAAATTGATCAAGATAAGATCATCATTCGATAACCAAACTAACTAACCATTGACATATTTATAAATCAAATTGCCTAAGGTGCATCCAAAAATGTTTTGATAACTTTATACATTCACACATTCTAAATCTTAAACCCTAAAGTAAATTGACTATTAAAAATATGGCAATAAATTAAAAAGGAAAAAATCTTAAACCCTAAAGTAAATTGACTATTAAAAATATGGCAATAAATTAAAAAGGAAAAATAAGATGATAATAATAACTCTTCTTCCTATAGTCAGTGAGAAGGAAAGAGCAAATCCTAGTCAGACTTTCTTTTCATAAAACGTTTGGCAATTCCATGTTTTCCACTCTTCACAGCCTTAATAATAGCACCATCAGTAGAACTGCTTGCATACTTAACCAAACCAGAATGAGATACAGAATTTTCTTCGAAAACATCCTCAGAATCAGAATAGGTTAGAGGTTGAGGGTGAGATGCACATCTTAGTAAGGGTGAGGATAATCATGCAATTGTTCGACGTGACCTCATCAGATAGTTAAATAAGCACAAATCAGATTATGTCAAATAGTATTCGTCAGAGAAACAATTAAATATTATTAAAGACACTCTGTATCCTTGAATCTTTTTTAAGACACCTACAAGAAAGTGGATGTCGTTTTCAGAAATGAGACATCTTGTTTCAACTCATTATAATAGAGTTGTAATTGAGTTGGTGAAATTTCAAGACAAGTTTATGAAACCTTTTTACCACTCCAAAGTCGTTTACCACCAAATCCAACTTCACGTATTTTGTGCATTGGATGGGGCAACCAAAATCATATTGTTCTTGTATACCTTAAGGAGGATTATTTAATACCTCCAACATCTGTAGAGTGAAGAGTGCACCACAAAATAGAATCAAAATCATGGTAGGATCCATTTGTGAAAAATATGTCTTTGTTTGATGATATCATGGGAATTGAAAATGGTGTCCAACCACCAAAAAACTCAAATGCTGATAGACCTATTGAAGTATTTTGAAGTACCTCCGACATTTGTAGAATGAGGAGTGCACCACAAAACAAAATTGGAATCATGGTATGATCCATTTGTAGAAAAGATGTCTTTGTTCGATGATATCATGGTAATTGAAAATGGTGTCCAACCATCGAAAAACTCAAATGCTAACAAACCTATTGAAGTACGAGAAGAAGATGATGTCGCTGACCTTGGAATATATTAGATGAGGTGTATAGGACTATTAAACTAGATTAGGACGTAATTAAATGTATATGACAATTAGGTTTATAATGAAATCTATGGCTTATTTTTTATATGATGTTTAAACTAAATTTATGGTTTTGCATAAATGTTGTTTAAGTTGTTTGTGGCGATGCGCTAATACTAGGTTGATTCTAGTTCTACGCTTGTTTTATGTTGTTTCTTATTATGGTTCTGTATATATTGTAGTATCTACAATTTTCTATCAAATAAATTATTTTGTGGAAACACTTTTAAGCAATAATGTTTTGATTAAGTGTGTAGTTCCCTTATCAAGTTTATTTTGAATGACTTTACGTTGCATTCTCTGATCATTGGACTAAGGTAAAGGAACACTAAGACTCCTCCACTTTCATACTTTTTAGATTTTTATTTTTATTTAAAAATTGTAAAAGTAGATGCAAATTTTCAAATGTGATTATTTTATTTTAAAAAAGAAAAAAGTTTATGGAAAAAAAAATTATTTATAAAAGTGAATATTTAACGGAAAAAAAATTGTAACAAATACACTCATATGCAACACACAATGGCATAGAGGCTAAATTACAAATTAGCTCCGAATATTTTCGACCTTCTTTGGTTGAAGAAGGGTTGCGGCAATCTCCTACAAATTGAAATTGCCTGCTACTTTGCGAATGATGAGATGAGTCTTCATTAGTTCTTGTTTTTAAGCATTTTTTAGAGTCAATCTTATAAAGAAAATGAATTTTGATCTTCTTGAATTGTTTTTTGTGTGGTTACTAACCTTTTCTAACCAGAAAAATCATTGGTGTGTGTTCTTCTTGTTTTTGGCTTTATAGGTTAACTACTTTGAGGAAACCTGCAATTTCCGGCACATATCTATGTCTTTGAGCACGACGGAGACCATTTGTAGCGCAACGCGCTAGCTTGACGTGCCCCTTGCGTCAACCAGCTACCGCAATGCATCTTGAGCCAGAGCTGTGCTCATTTTCACTTGGTAATCAATATAACTTCGCTGCTCATTCTTGGATTCCAAACAAGATCTTCCACCATAAACACATAGTAATAGGTTTATTTATTGTTGATAGAGATTAACATTGAAGGCTATAATATACTGCTTGAGAGGGGAACAATTATATAAAATAGAAGATTAAGATAATTAACATACGCTTTTATTAGATGAAGTAGAAGAGTGGTGGATACCTTGATTCAATAGATGAATCAGAAGATATGTGATGGTTGAAAGAGTGACAGATAAAGTTTCTGTTTGGAAAAACTATCGGACCCACAAAAAGATCTCACATAAAGGATTACACAAATGGTGTTGTCACTAATAAAATATAAACTTTAGAGAAAATTATATAATATAATTTTTTTTTGTATATTCTTTTTCTTTACCTTAAAAATGACATATGTAAAAGACTCTTCATTGAGATTACAATAAGGAAAAAATCCTGCAATATTTCCAAATCATAAGTGAATCTTCGAAGGTATATTCTGATAAAAAAATAATTACATTTGAGTTGACTTCCAAATCAGAAGAGATTTAATAGTCATTATTCTCCCCACCACTCTAATAACTAGCAAAGACGACTAAAAATGAAACTTTCTCACTCACCGAGAACATTTGAGTTGACTTCCACTATATATATGTTTCCAAATGGAAACTTGTGGTTTTTACTTTGTTATCTTCCCGCAACCTAAAAATGATTTCAATTGAAACGTTTTAGAACATTTTAGTTCACTTTGTTGAGACAAAATATCTCTCAAATATATTAATGGTAATAAAATTGTTTCAAAGATTCTGATTATATGTGTTATCTAACTTGTGCTCTTGAGTCTATCAAATTTAGACAACAGGTTCTTCATATTCTTGATCAGATGAAATATTTTACACATATTAATTGAAGTAGCTAAAATATCACTAGAAGGAAGGTTGAATAGAGATATTGTACTTTTCTTGATTTTCTTTTTCTCTTAAAATTGTATCCTCTGTGAAAGGATAAAGGATGGGTGTTAAAGGATAAATTTTTAGGAATGAAATGAGAGTTAGAAAAAATAAAGTGAAGAGAATATATAAAATGATGTAAGAACAGAGGTGCACCTAAGAGGGGGGTGATTTTGGTGTTAAGAAATTTTCTTGTTTTCAGGGATTTAATGATCGATTTTTCTAATTAGGACAGTGAATGGCAATAAGTAAATGGCAGAAAATTAATGGACCCAACAATATTATTTTGGTTTCCCCTTATGACCAAAGGTACATCCAGTCGTCTTGCATACTACAAGAGATTTTTCCACTATTGTCAGAAAATGTACAAATCTCACCCTAGGATATCTGCTACAAACTTCTAACACAGCTTCTAAGATAGCACACCACTATCTTATATTAGACCACTTGAAGAAAGTCTACTTTCTTTACAAACAAATATATAATCATTTTCGTGATTTTCCAACAAAATGTTCTTAACTTAGAATAAAAATATAATAGTTGTACAATGATATCAATCCAATATTATTTCAAGTATGCTTTGAGAACATTTCTCAATGATATGAAAATGTAATGCAAGTACTTGAAATATGAGTAATAACTTTGAGAATATTTTAGAAAATTGTTCAAAGTTTGGTAGTAGGATTGATTTCGAATAAACTGAAGTTATGGGGTATTTATACTCCATACACATCACTTCAGATCAGTGGCAATAGTTCCTAGAGATTTGATGAACATTTGCAATGATCCATAACCATTTCAGAACGGAAAAATTCCATTGTTTTGCAGTTGTATTCGACTACAGCATATGTGTAGTTGAATACACTTCTGCAACGTTTATTTTTTATTTAAAATTTCAACATCGTATTCGAATATGAAACCTTGTATTCGAATACAACCAAGTGAATTTTGCCACTGAATCGTTGTTGCTTTTGACTACACAAGGTTGTAGTCGAATACAAATGTGCAATCTTAGCTACTGACTTAGCACTTGTATTCGGCTACACCAAACATTGTTTATGTATTTTTAACACTTTAAAAATCATTTTGATGCATATGCTAAAATGAAAGGTTCTCATGTGCATTTGAAATGTAAGAATATTAGATTGCATCATGTACCTTTACATTTATAAAACTCCTAGTAAGTTTGACCATAGTTGACTTTGGTTATTTGACTTCTTTTTAAACTTGTTACTTTGATCACATTCTTTAGTCTTTATCTTCATCAAAAACATGTGTTTGACATTCTCCCCCCTTTTGATTATGACAAAAATTTGTTGTTATGAAGAGGTTTTAACGTGTTGTGATAAAAAAGAAGGAAAAGTAACAAATAATAGTTCAAGCATATATAGGGAATAAAATATTTATACTAGAGAACTAGAAAATATCACATAAATATAAATGGAACTAAGTTTGGCCAAGGTCACCTTTATGAACATATGTCTAAAGCTGTTCATTCCACATTATTTTCATGCTGGGAAGCACACTCAAATCAAGCAGATTGACCTTAGTTGGTGTATACATTACTTCGCCAAAGAAGTCCACTTTAAAGTGATCCAAGATCCTATTGACTTCCTTTGCATAAGGTAACTCATTAGCCTCCTTTGAAGCAAATAAGACAGCTCAGACAAAGTAAGCTCGTTTGAGTGGACAACCTTGGAACATGAAGTACATAATCTGAAGCTTAAATTCTGATATCTTAGAGTAATTTCCAGCCTTAGGAACCAGAATGTAACTCAGAAAATAATGTAAGAGTCGGTAATCAACGGTTAGATTTCCAACTTCGTACCGTTGTCTAGCATATTCTGAAACAACTTGTGTCATTTTTCGTTCCATAGTGTTTTTGTCAAACCAACACAAGGAAACATAAGCATCATATTTGGTGATATTTACCCATTCACACAAGTTGTTGCGCCTAAGTTTCTAACCATCAAAAGGAATCTGCAAGATTTCTCCAATAGTTTAAGTTTCTAACCATCAAAAGGAATCTGCAAGATTTCTCCAATAGTTTGAGTTTCTAACTCAATGTGCCTGCCTTTTACCCGAGATATTTGCGTATTCCCGTCTTTTCTGAGATTACGGTAAAGGACCCTAACTAAATCAGGATAAATAGGACCGTTATAAATGATGAATTCCTCTAAATGTTAGGCCTTTAGTAATTTAGGAACATAAAAGCGGAAACGGAATCAAGAGTACCAAACTTAGGAGTGATGATTCTTTTGTCAGGAATATTTTGTGCGGAACTGGTCGATTTCTTCCGGTGGGTGAAGTAGGCGAGATAAATCTGCTACATTATCATTTTTAGTTCTCCTCTTTGAAGGACCCACTGCTATATTTGGTTCTTGGTCCTCTTTTGCGAGCATCCATGGTGATAATGAGGTTTTCGGATTTGGAAAAAAGTTGGCGTTTTTGGGTTTGAAAAATTTGATTTTAAAATGGTAGTTGTGAGTTAAGAGTGATCTTAGATGCAATGAATGTTGGGATAAAGGTTGGGTAACTTGTTGCAAGTAAGAGAGGATGAGAATTTTTGAAGGGATGATAGAGAAGCTGACTGTATTCGAATACTGAAAATGCAGAAAGTTACCTAAAAACTGAAACAACTTTATACTTAATCTTGATGATTTATCCTTAAAAATGAAATGTCTTTTGGTGAGTGACAACAATGATGCATGGCTATGGCATAAAAGAATTGCACATATCCATATGGATCATTTAAACAAGTTAGTCAAGCATGACCTTGTTGTAGGCTTACCAAAGATGAAATTTATGAAGTATAAATTGTGTGATACTTGTCAAAAGGGTAAGCAAACGAAGATTTCTTTTAAACCCAAGAATAAATATCAACCTCAAGACCACTTCAATTAATACATATGGACTTGTTTGGTCCATCAAGAACGCAAAAGTCTTGGTGAAAACTCATATGGACTAGTAATTGTTGATGATTACTCAAGGTTCACTTGGACCTTATTTTTTGCAAATAAAAATGAAGCTTTCAAAGCATTTAAAAACTATGCCAAACTAGTTCAAAATGAACAAGCAACCAAAATTGTATCAATTAGAAGTGATCATGGAGGACAATTTGAAAATGCCTCTTTTGTAAAATTTTGTGAAGAAAATAGAATCTTCCATAACTTTTCTGCACCAAGAACACCTCAACAAAATGGGGTTGTTGAGAGAAAGAACAGATCCTTGGTAGAACTTGCAAGGACCATGCTAAGCGACTCAAGTTTACCAAAATATTTTTGGGCAGATGCCGTAAATACAGCATGTTATGTATCCAACCGGGTAATAATTCGGCCAATTCTAAAGAAAACTCCATATGAACTCTACAAAGGAAGAAAGCCCAACATCTCTCACTTCTACATTTTTGGATGTAAGTGTTTCGTGTTGAACAATGGTAAGGATAACCTTGGAAAATTCGATGAGAAAGCCGATGAAGGTATCTTTATTGGTTACTCATTATCTAGTAAAGCTTTTAGAATTTTCAATAAAAGAACTTTGTTGGTCGAAGAATCTATGTATGTATCATTTGATGAAACTAACCCCTTGAAAAAGGACAAAAATATTTCTTATGATGATGATGATTTTGTAAGTAATGATACAAGCAAAGAAAATCAAGATGATCAACTAACTCAAGAAAATGAAGTCAATGTTGAAAAGTAAGATGATAATCTTCCCAAGGAATGGAGAACCCATAGAGATCACCCAATTGACAACATTATATGTAATATCAACAAAGGAGTTACAAGAAGGCTCAAACTGCAAGATACTTGCTTGAATATGGTATTTGTTTCTCAAATAGAACCTTCCAAGATTGGTGAAGCACTTAAAGATGATCAATGGATACTTGCTATGCAAGAAGAACTAAACCAATTTGAAAGAAGCAAAGTATGGGAAATTGTTCCTAATCCTGGAAATAAACACATCATTGGTACCAAATGGGTGTTTAAAAATAAACTAGATGAAAATGGTATAGTTGTTCGAAACAAGGCAAGGTTGGTTGCTCAAGGATACAATCAAGAAGAAGAGATTGACTTTGATGAAACATTTGCACCAGTAGCAAGGTTAAAAGCAATTCGGTTATTACTTGCTTATGCTTGTTCTATGAATTTTGAACTATTTCAGATGGATGTCAAGAGTGCTTTTCTCAATGGCTACATAAATGAAGAAGTATATGTCAAACAGCCACCCGACTTTGAAGACTTCAAGAATCCTTCACATGTTTTCAAATTAAAGAAAGCTCTCTATGGTCTAAAACAAGCTCCAAGAGCTTGGTATGATAGGCTAAGTACCTTCCTATGTGAACGAGGATTTGAAAAGGGCAAAGTTGATAAGACATTATTTATTAAAAGAAATAATGACCACACTTTATTGGTTCAAATCTACGTTGATGATATCATATTTGGATCAACAAACAATGACATATGTGAAGAATTCTCATTAATAATGCAAGGAGAATTTGAAATGTCTATGATGAGAAAGTTAAATTATTTTCTTGGACTTCACATCAAACAACTCAAGAATGGCATCTTCATAAATCAAGCAAATTATTGCAAGGAATTGTTAAAAAGGTTTGAGATGAAAAACAGCAAAGAAAGTGCAACTCCTATGGGCTCCGGAACCTATGTAGATAAAGATGAATCTAGTATTTCAATAGACATATCAAAATATCAAGGTATGATTTGATCTCTATTATATCTAACGGCCAACCGGCCGGATATTATGTTTAGTGTCTGTTTGTGTGCAAGATTTCAGACAGTTCCTAAAGAATCGCATCTTGTAGCAATAAAAAGAATTATGAAATATTTGAAAGGAACAACCAATATAGGCTTATGGTATCCAAAGGGTAACATATGTAGTCTCGTTGGCTATTTTGATTCTGATTATGCAGGATGCAAAACGGATCGTAAAAGCACAAGCGGCACTTGCCATATCTTAGGTAATGCATTAGTATCATGGTCCTGTAAAAAGCAAGCTTGTGTTGCCCTAAGCACTGCTGAAGCTGATTACATAGCAGTAGGAAGTTGTTGTGGACAGATTCTATGGCTCAAACAACAATTATATGACTATGGACTTGATCTCGGATGCATCCCACTAAGATCTGACAACACCAGTGCAATAAATATCTCGAAGAATCCAATCATGGACTCTCGGACTAAACACATTGATATACGCCATCATTTTCTGTGAGATAATGTGCTCAAAGGCAATGTTGAAGTAACTTTTGTTGATACACATAATCAATTAGCATACATCTTCACAAAGCCTATACCTAAAGACTCATTTTAGAAGATACGAAGAGAACTTGGCATTTTAAATGAAAACGATCTCTAATTACAAGGTACCTATACTTTGTAAGTCATCTCTCTTCAAGATCTAGAATCTTCTCTTTATAAGTTGTTAGAATTGATTCTTTGATGTTTATCTTTTCTTAAAATATGAATATGTGCCTTACATGTTTTTTCTGTGAAAATTTCATTTTTAAGCAAAATCTCGATATCGTAGCCGAATACACACTATATGTATTCAAAAACATGTTTGCAGAAAATCATGTATTCAAATACAACCCCTGTGTAATCGAATACACGTTTCCATAACCACCTGTATTCGAATACAACAAGTGTGTAGTCGAATACAGATTCACGTTTTTTATTCATATATAAATTTTTTTCAGTTTTTAGGTTACTTTATGCATTTTCAGTATTCGAATACAGTCGGCTCCTTTATCATCCCTTCAAAAATTCTCATCATCTCTTACTTGCAACAAGTTACCCAACCTCTATCCCAACATTCATTACATCTAAGATCACTCTTAACTCACAACTAGCATTTCAAAATCAAATTTCTCAAACCCAAAAACCCCAATTTTTTCCCAAATCCGAAAAACCTCATTATCACCATGGATGCTCGCAAAAGAGGACCCATAACCAAATATGCAACAATGGGTCCTTCAAAGAGGAGAACTAAAAATGATAATGTAGCAGATTTATCTCGCCTGTTTCACTCACCAGAAGAAATCGACCGGTTCCACATAAAATATTCCGACAAAAGGATCATCACTTATAAGTTTGGTACTCTTGATTCCTTTTTCGCTTTTAAGTTTCGTGAATTACTAAAAGCCCCGTATTTATAGGAATTCATTAGTTATAACATTCCTATTTATCCTGATTTAGTTAGGGTCTTTAACTGTAATCTCACAAAAGACGGAAATACGCTAATATCTCGGGTAAAAGGCAGACACATTGAGTTAGAAACTCAAACTATTGGAGAAATCTTGCAGATTTCTTTTGAGGGTCAGAAACTTAGGCCCGACAACTTGTGTGAATGGGTAAATACCACCAAATATGATGCTTATGTTTCCTTTAGTCGGTTTGACAAAATCACTATCGAACGCTGGTTCAGAATATGCTAGACAAACGGTACGGAGTTCGAAATCTAATCGTTGACAACCGACTCTTGCATTATTTTCTGAGTTACATTCTGGTTCCTAAGGCTGGAAATTACTCTCATATATCAAAATTTGAGCTTCAGATTATGTACTTCATGTTCAAAGGATGTCCACTCAACTGGGCTTACTTTTGTACGATTTGTTTTATTTGCTTCGAAGGAGGCTATTGGGTTACCTTATGCAAAGGAAGTCACTAGGATCTTCGATCACTTTAGAGTGGACTTCTCTGGCGAAGTAATGTATACACCAACTAAGGACAATTTGTTTGATTTGAGTGTGCTTCTCAGTATGAAAATAATGTGGAATGAACAACTATATGTTCATAAAGGTGACCTTGGCCAAACTTAGTTCCATTTATATTTATGTGATATTTTCTGGTTCTCTAGTATAAATATTTTATTCCCTATATATGCTTGAACTATTATTTGTTACTTTTCCTTCTTTTTGATCATGTCAAAAGAGGGAGAAAATTTGGATGTTGTTATTGCTAAAACCTTTTGTAGGTCTTCAAAATGTTTACAAAATGATGCCATGAACTCAAGTCCAACGGGGGAGTATGCATGAATTACGGGGGAGATATTTTAAAACATTCACAACACGTTAAAACCTCTTCATAACAATAAATTTTTGTCATAATCAAAAGGGGGAGAATGTCAAACACATGTTTTTGATGAAGACAAAGACCAAAGAATGTGATCAAAGTAACAAGCTCAAAAAGAAGTCAAATAACCAAAGTCAACTAAGGTCAAACTTCTACTTACTAGAAGTTTTATAAATGTAAAGGTACATGATGCAATCTAATATTCTTACATTTCAAATGCACATGAGAACCTTTCATTTTAGCATATGCATCAAAAGGATTTTTAAAGTGTCAAAAATACATAAACAATGTTTGAAAATAAAGTTTTTGGCAAAATGCAATGTTGTATTCGAATACAGCATCCTGTTGCCGAATACAAGAGATAAGTCAGTAGCAAAAACTGAACATCTGTATTCGACTACGAGATGATGTAGCCGAATACAAGTGCTAAATCAGTAGCTAAAACTGAACATCTGTATTCGACTACGAGTTGGTGTAGCTGGATACAAGTGCTAAGTCAGTAGCTAAGACTGCACATTTGTATTCGACTACAACCTTGTGTAGTCGAAAACAACGAGTCAGTGGCAAAATTCACTTGGTTGTATTCGAATACAAGGTTTCGTATTCGAATGCGATGTTGAAATTTTAAATAAAAAATGAACGATGCAGAAGTGTATTCGATTACACACATGCTGTAGCCGAATACAACTGCGAATCAATGCAATTTTTCAGTTTTGAATCATTGCAAATGTTCATCAAACCTCTAGGAACTGTTGCCACTGATCTGAAGTGATGTCTATGAAGTATAAATACCCCATAACTTCAGTTTATTCGAAATCAATCCTACTACCAAACTTTGAACAACTTTGAACAATTTTCTGAAATATTCTATAAAGTTATTACTCATATTTCAAGTACTTGCATTACATTTTCATATCATTGAGAAAGATTCTCAAAGCATACTTGCAATAATATTGGATTGATATCATTATTCAACTATTATATTCTTATTCTAAGTTAAGAATATTTTGTTGGAAAATCACTAAAGTGGTTATATTTGTTTGTAAAGAAAGTAGTACTTTCTTCAAGTGGTCTAATCTAAGATAGTAGTGGTGTGTTATCTTAGAAGCTGTGTTAGAAGTTTGTAGCAGAGATCCTAGGATGGGATTTGTACATTTTCTGACAATAGTGGAAAAATCTCTTGTAGTGTGGAAGAGGACTGGATGTACCATTGGTCACAAGGGGAACCAGGATAATATTGTTGTGTCCATTAATTTTCTGCCATTTACTTACTGCCATACACTGTCCTAATCAAAAAAAATCGATCACTAAATCTCTGAAAACAAGAAAATTTCTAAACACCTAATTCATCCCTCCTCTCTCTCTTAGGTGCACCTCTGTTCTTACAGATCAGTCACTTTTGGAAACAATGATAAAGCTCAAATAAAATGTACAGTATGTGGATGGTTTATAACATAACTTGCTAAGTATTAGTCAACTATGTGAGAGTGGATTTGAAGTTATTTTTAAAGCTACTCTATGTGAGGTTAAACATTCATATGGATTTGAAGTTATTTTCTTCTCGGGTATTAGGAAAAAGAATTTATATGAGTTATATCTGGATGATTTACCTACTGAATCTTGTTTTGTATCCATTTAAAAAGATAAATGGATATAGCACAAACGAGCTGGTCATACAAGCTTAAACACTATTTCTAAATTACCAAAATTAGAATTAGTTAAAGGTCTTCCAAAAATTAATTTTGAGAAAGACAGTATGTGAAGCTTGTGCCAAAGGAAAACAAGTTAAAAGTAGCTTCACTCTAAAAATATTGTTTCAACAAATCATCATCTTGACCTTCTTCATATTGATCTCTTAGTGCCTATCAAACCTCCAAGTCTTAGTGGAAAAAAGATATCAATTTGTAATTGTTGATGATTTCACAAGTTTTACATGAGTTTTATTTTTAAAACATAAAGATGAAGCTTTTGAGGCATTTCACATTTTTTGCAAAAAGATCCAAAATAAAAAAGGATAAAAAATTGTCTCTATGAGAAGTGACCATGGGGTGAATTCGAAAACAAATCATTTAAAAATGTTTTTGATGAAAATAGAATTTCTCATAATTTTTCTTACCTAAGAACTTCTCAACAAAATAGAGTTGTTGAAAGAAAAAATAGAACTATACAAGAAGTGGCTAGAACTATTTTAAATGAAGCCAACATTGAAAAATACTTTTGGGCTGAAGCTTTCAACACAGTATGTTATGTTTCAAATCGTGCATCTATCAGAAAAATCTTAAACAAAACCCCATATGAGCTATGGAAAGACAGAAAAGCAAACATTTCCTATTTTCATATATTTGGATGTTATTGCTACATTCTAAATAATAAAGAAAATTGGGAAAAGTTTGATCCAAAATCTGATAAAGGTATTTATTTGGGATATTCCACATCGTCAAAAGGTTATAAAATATATAATCTTAGGACTCAAACTGTAGAGGAATCCTTGCATGTTGTTTTTGATGAGTTTAATGACTTGTGTTTAGAAAATATGGATAAATCTGAAGAAGATGAGCATTCATCCTCTTATGTCTGGTACCCCTCTTCACTTGGGTAACATCATATTTTGCTTCATGTTAAATGTTGTTTGTCTTAGGTCGATCAGCTCCCTACGGAATGATCCTGACTAAAATTTTTAAATTCTTCAACCTCCCACTTGATGATGAACAATGTGTTCATTTTAACAACACATTTTCCATGAAGAATCTCAAAGATGTCGTCTTCTAGTTGTTTAATTTGTAAACCAAGAAAGAATTTTAATTCTCCCATCATACTCATCTCAAAGTCACTTTGCATGAGGTTGGAGAAATCTTTACACATACTTTCATTTGTGGATCCAAATATTATGTCATCTACATATATTTGAATAATTAATAGATCCTCTTTAAGAGTTTTCTTAAAAAGTGTGGTATCAATCTGTCCTCTTACAAATCCATTCTCTTTTAGAAATGAACTCAACCTCTCGTACCAAGCTCGAGGAGTTTGCTTTAACCCACAAAGAGCTTTTGAGAGTTTGAATACATGATTAGGCTTCTTTTCATCCACAAAGCCAGAAGGTTGGTTAACATATACCTCCTCATTTAAGAAACCATTCAAAAAGGCACTTTTTACATCCATTTGAAATAGTTTGATACCTTTTATGAGTGGCATATGCTAGGGGGATTCTTATTGCTTCAAGTCTTGCTACAGATGAGAATGTTTCATCATAATCAATTCCTTCTTGTTTGTTGTAACCTTGTGCCACTAGTCTTCTTTATTTCTAAGGACCTATCAATCCTCATTCAGTTTGTTTCTAAATATCCATTTAGTTCTAATGATGGATTTGTCCAGAGGATGGGGCACAAGTTCCCATACTTTGTTTCTTTCAAATTGTGACAGCTCCTCCATCATGGCGTCCACCCATGATTTGTCACAAATTGTTTGATCAATCGTTTTGGGTCAACTTGTGATATCATGGCCATGTTGTTTGTATTCTGTTTTAGGATTGTTTGGTCTTAACACCATCAGCAGTATTTCCAATGATCAGATCAGGAGGATGATGTGTTACCATCTTCCATCCTCTTGGAGGTTGCTGACAGGTTGGACCAGAAACATCCTTGTTTGGATTGTGTACTTTAGAGGATGAATGTTCATCTTCTTCAGATTTATCCATATTTTCTAAACACAAGTCATCAAACTCATCAAAAACAACATGCATGGATTATTCCATAGTTTGAGTCCTAAACTTATATATTCTATAACCTTTTGACGATGTGGAGTGTCCCAAAAAAATACCTTTATCAGATTTTGGATCAAACTTTCCCCAATTTTTTTTTATTATTTAGAATGTAGCAATAACATCCAAATATATGAAAATAGGAAATGCTTGATTTTCCCGCCTTTCCATAGCTCATATGGAGTTTTGTTTAAGATTTTTCTGATGGATGCACGATTTGAAACATAACATGCTGTGTTGATAGCTTCGGCCCAAAAGTATTTTTCAATGTTGGCTTCATTTAAAATAGTTCTAGCCATTTCTTGTAAGGTTCTATTTTTCCTTTCAACAACTCTATTTTGTTAAGGAGTTCTTGGGCAAGAAAAATTATGAGAAATTCTATTTTCATCAAAAAGATTTTTAAAGGATTCATTTTCGAATTCACCCCATGGTCACTTCTCACAGAGACAATTTTTGATCCTTTTTTATTTTGGATCTTTTTGCAAAAATGGTGAAATGCCTCAAAAGCTTCATCTTTATGTTTTAAAAATAAAACTCATGTAAAACGTGTGAAATCATCAACAATTACAAATCCATATCTTTTTCCACTAAGACTTGGAGTTTTGACATGACCAAAGAGATCAATATGAAGAAGCTCAAGAGGATGATTTGTTGAAACTATATTTTTAGAGTGAAAGCTACTTTTAACTTGTTTTCCTTTGACACAGACTTCACATACTTTGTCTTTCTCAAAATTTATTTTTTGAAGATCTTTAACTAATTCTAATTTTGATAATTTAGAAATAGTGTTCAAGTTTGTATGACCAGCTCGTTTGTGCCATATCCATTTATCTTTTTCAATGGATACAAAACAAGATTCAGTAGGTAAATCATCCAAATATAACTCATATAAACTCTTTTTCCTAATACCCGAGAAGAAAACTCTTCCCGAGGATGAATGTTTAACCTCGCATAGAGTAGGTTAAAAATAACTTCAAATCAACTATCACATAGTTGACTAATATTTAGCAAATTGTGTTTTAAACCATCCACATATTGTACATTTTCAATTTTGGCAGAATTATTTTTACCAATAATACTTGTACTTTTTATTTGAGCTTTATCATTGTTTTCAAAAGTGAACGATCCTCCATCCTTTATTTCCAAAGAAATAAAGCAATGCTTATATCCCCTATCATATGTCTTGAGCAACCACTGTCCAAGAACCAAGGCTTTCTTTTGTTGATCAAAGGATGTACCTGTGTTAGAGTTTAAAAGTAACTTAAGTACCCATATAGAATTGGGTCCTTGTTGGTTAATTTTTCCTCTTGTGAGAATTTTCCTTTTATGATAACAAATAAAATCATGATGCTCATGTTTACCACAGAATGAACATCCCATCTTTATGTTGTCAGCTTTTTTCTGGCCGTGTATAGAGGAGGATGGATGATGCTGATGGGTTTAGGTTGTACGAGCTGGTGAAATTGCTTCCTCTTGAAAAACTTTCAGATAGACTATCTGAAGAGTTTGTTGAGAATTTTCGTTTCGCATAAAATTTAGTTCTAGCCATTTTTCAGTGAAGGGGTGAAGAATGTTTTTGAGGAACTTTTGTTTAGAATTTGATTTGGGATTTGTTTTTAAGATGAAGAGAGTGTTTTGAACAATTTTTGAAGGGAAGAATTCGATTAAGTAGCCGTTAGAGGGAGAGGGAAGAGTCAGTAGGCAATCATTTAGAGATTAGAGTAGAGTTAAGGTTTCAAAGAGAAAGTAGCCGTTTTGAGAGTTAATGCCTGGTAGTTAACGAGGAGGTGGCAGAAGAGAGAGATGGAATCAACAGCGAGAAACGTGCTAAAAAGAGTGGTTCAGATTCTGACTTTTTGTTTCTCTTCAATAAGACTTATTATAAGACTCTCCAATAATAAATTGGTCTAACTACAATTATTAGAGAAAAATAATAATTATCTTTTTTACTTCTATTTCTATAAAATTGCAATAGTTAAAATTCATTAAGCACACAGCATGATGAACATAATAAAGGCACTAAAAATAAGCATAATCACCCTAGAGTATGAAATGAAATGCCAAAAGAAAGGCTACTGGAATTTGAATGCAAAACTTGTCAAAAAAAAATAATGAGTAAAATCATGTTACAGACAAAAAATGTCATGTAAGATAATGCAGAATAGCAGAGTTTACCTTTCCTAAGGTACCATTCAGAAACCCTCACATCACATCAAAATGGTAGCTAGTATATTCAATATTTGGGCATGCATTTGATGAGCCACCTTACTTGGACAAATAGCCATCATACTAACAATAAAAAAAGATTGACTTCAAAATGCTATGTAATTAACAATTAAACAAATGAAATTGAAAAGTTAGAATATGTCATATACAAACTATGAAATTAAACAAATTAATCCCGAAACCACAAAAACTGACTAATAGTAATAATGCAAGAATATGTGGAAATGGAAATACATGATGTAGCAAAACATACCTCATTTTCAACGGAAAATCTTTTACTTTGCATGTGGAGCATGTGTTCGGCAAACAAATTACATGGTATTCATAAGGGAAAATATCTAGATATAACCATCCAAACATATCCAATTAGAAAGCCCTTGCACTTCATTTGGGTAATATAGGCTACCAAATCCTACACACATGGTTGTTAATACATACACAATCAATAAAAAAAATTGAGCAAACCAATAAATTACATTTATAAGGAAGAGTTTATGGTTAGAAAATGATTCAGTGCTTTTCTCAACCTCTCTTAGTTCCTTGGTTTCTAAGGGTTAACTGTCTTCACTTGATTAGACACATATGATCTCATTTTTCTAACATATTATGCGGATAAGTTCCCTAACCATGTTTTTTCTAGTTATGGCTTTGTTTTGGTGGGACTTATTGATATATTGTATTTTAGCGGAGTTCATTTATAATCATTTGAATCTCTCTAGTTTTTGTTTTCGTTATCGTTAGCTTCCTTTGGTGGGTTTGGTGTATGGGGCCAACCTGACTGAGACTACACACTTCTATATTGATGCTTTTGCACCACATTTTGATTTCTATTTTTAAAAAATATGTGCATAGTTTTCAGAACAGAATCTTAAGCTTTATTTAGTTGTCAAACTATGGGTTCGAATTTGGGATCTTTATGTAAATTTATTTACTAATAAATTACATTTTTTAAAGTAATCTACTATATCAACGATTAGCTTCTTTGTTTCAAAACCACTCAAAAGCTAAATGGACGCTGGAATTTGTTTAACTAACTTAAACCCAAAATAAAATAAAAACACGGACTACTTTTTTTTTTCTCAAGATAAAATCATGGACTGTAATGTAAATGTTACAGCTCAAGCATAAATAAATAAATAAATAGATAGAAGAGGAAAATGTGGACCTAAACCTTTGTACCAAAAAAAAGTGGACTTCAACATAATCTAAAGGTAAAAGTGAAACTAAAAATGAGGGAAAAGAAGGTCGGTTGCGCAGCAATGCAGAGTAAGGCATCGTTGAGAGAGAAAAAGGGGAAAGAGAGGGAATGGTCACCTTGGTGGTGGCAGTTGTGAACCATCGCTAGTCCGACGGGGAGGAGCACCGACGGTGGTTGAAGGGTTAGCGACGACAATGCTTACGGCAGTGGCTGAGCAGTGCCTTTACTTCTCCTTTGGCTCTTCTTCCTCCATTGTTTTTTTTTTCTTTCTCAAATACCTCTTTCTCTGTTATTTGAAGGGGTAGTAGAAAGATATTTTGGACTGAAATAGTGAAATCATAAAGTGTTGAATGATTGATGCGATTTTCTATTGTTTTTTAAATGAAAATAGTGAAGATAGTTTGGTGAGTGGTGAAATTTTTTGGTTTTAAAATGTGTGATGATTGATTTGATTTAACCATTAATACTATAAATTATAATTTTTTTATAAAAAATATGATTTTAATATTTTTAATTATATTATTGTATAATAATAATAATTTTATTATGTTAGTTGTAATATATATGAATTTTAAATTTAAGTTAGTTAAGTTCATGAGATAGATTACAAAATTGCAAAGCTGGTGGACTGTAGTGGACAAAAATCACGCAGAAAAAAATGCAGGTAGTGGTGCAACATCTGAGACGTTTGAGGCATAAAAATGGAAGGAAAAAAAAAAGTAAAAGCAAATGAAAAAAGAAAAATTGGTATTATGCTCAGAAATGTCAAAATAGCCGTTGGGTGTATTGGTTTTTGTTATTCTTTTTATATACATATTTTTTTCCTTTGTACTTGAATCAGAATGTCTTCTCAACTTCAAAAAAAAATGTTCTCATTTTTTTTTGTATTTTTTGTTGTTGTCATTTTTGTTTTTATTTTGTAGTTATATATATATATATATATATATATTTTAGTAAATAGATTAATAAATGACATGAAGGAAAATTTTTGGTTTTTTTAGATGTTATGTTTTCATATTTTTTATTGGAAAGCATACTAGCAAGATGAAAAGGAAATTTTTTATGACTTAGTTGATATTTGATTTTATTTTTAGAAGAGTTAAAATCAATTCCATAACTATATAATTAATTTTGACCTGTTTGAATTTTACAAAGTAAAATCAATAGTCAAAATCAATTCTATAGTTGTAAAATTAAAACTTAATTTTATCTTCAAATTTAATTCCAATTTAAAGTTAAGATTTATAGGTTTTGAGTAAAAAAAATAATTTTTACATTAATATTTATTGTTTAACTCACTTTTACGCGAATACAACCTAACATATAAAGTATTTAACGTTTTACTTATTTTTAATTAAAATCAATTTTTTAAAATCAATTTATTTTCAATCACATACATATTATCTCAAAAATGTGATTTGTGAGTCGAATTCTAAAACAACTTAGAGGTTTATTAAAGAGGGTTTGTCACCTATTCTTCCTTACCTGTCACTTGTGAATTTTATTAGCTTACTTTTCTTTTAGTTGCTTGTCTTTATTTCATTGATAAAAAAATTCTTTTCCTTTTAAAGGATTTGTGTATTACATGGTTTTGAAAATTGTTTGTATTTGACTAGACAATTTGTTTTTACCAATCTAAATGTTTTGAAAAGAAACATTTTGAACTTTTTTTTATAAAGAAACCCAATTCAATCCCTTTCTTATCTTACCTTAGTACTTCGAATTCAGTCACTTTAGTCGAAGTTCTTAACTAAGAAGAGAAACAAATATCGTCTATAATGAATGTTGAAGAAGAATTAGAATGATATTGTCAACTACATCTTATTAATATATGAATACTAACATCTTTTTAGTTTTACTCGATCTTTAAATCTTAATGTCGTAAATTAAATACTTTTGTATGATATTTGTTTGAATGTATTAAGTGTTTGATTGCTATTTTTATTCTTACACACTTGTTTATTTTTCTTTTGTCATTTTTTTTAGAAAAGATTACACATATCACCATAATTAATTTCACGCAATTATAAGATTTCAAATTTAAATTTGAAACAAAACATTCAATATAATAATATCGAAATTTATCAATTGAGCTAAGATTTAGGGATTTTCCTACCACTTTCTAAGCCAAATCGTATAAAAATTAAAATATCACAACTTAAGGACTATTTTTCGAAAGGGAGTCGATAACTTAAAATTGGTAAATACAAATCACTAGTCGGTTGCTATAATGTTTTTTTATTTTATAAATTTTGGTATACTACTACTTGTAGGGATATCTATGAGTCGGAAAGTAGTAGCAGGTTGTACATTTACTCACTAAAAATGTCCGCATCTCTATCTCTATTTTTTGGTTCGTAGAGTTTTTCTTGTCTCTATCTTCACAAGAACTCTTATCAATCTTAACATTTGAATATATGTACAAAAAACTATTTTAATAAATTATTCAAGGATGAAGAGTATGATCAACGTCAATGCCAGAAACAATCTCTTTGCAGGATCGGCCAAATTTTAATTGTACTTTTATATGTAAATAATTTGTAATTTTAGTATTAATTAATTACTCTCAATATGTTTTGTTATATTTTGAATAAAATACGGCATATCTAAGATGAAAAATATACTGAAAATTTAATCTTATATTAACAAAAATAATTGAATACATATAATATGATATAATATAATATAATATCTTATAATATTATAGAATGAGTTGTATAAAAGAATGAAACATAAACGCGGATTTCCTTAAGAGAATATACCCAAAAAAATATGAGTTATAATGGAACCTATCTCTTAAATGCCAAAAAAATATGATTTTTAGGAAACCAATATATTATTATATAATAACATTATGTTGCATCCTAATTGTACAACCGAAGATAACACCAACTTAAACATTGTTTTATAATAAACTTAGTAGATGATCTCGATCAAATAATAGTCATGTCATGTTATCATTTTAAGAAATTACAGCAGGGACAGGGCCCTTGAGGCTTGCGTGTAGTTCTGCCCCTAATCACCGTCTCCATCCCCATAGGTGACTTTCTCTCCATTTCTGTCTCTGCAGTAAAAAATTCCGTACATAAGGCTCTAAACAAGGTAATTCTCACGAGAATTCATATTTACGAGTATAAATTGACATTCATATTCCCTCCCAATCATAATTTTAAAATATGTAAGTAGATCATTATTTTTTTCTTCCTGCAGCAACTTTTTAATCAAAATAAGTTTTTTTACGTAAATTTGTTTTTCTTCTTTTTTATATATCTCGTTGTTTGAGTGCGATAGTTTTTTGTTTATCGTTTTGATGCGGTGTTATTAGATTTTGGATATATATGAGAATTTGTAATTTGAAGATAAAGAAATTAAGGTTGAAGATGAAGGTTGTTGAGTTTTTATTATTTAATTGGTTTATTAATTAATTAATTAGTTTATATTTTTAATTAAATAATTAAATGAGTTAATAAAATGAATTTTAATTTTAAATATTAAATATTGTCCAATCAACAATAACTATACAGTTACTATGTGTCATTTCATCCAAAATTAGTCATGTCACAAATTTTTTACTAAAAAAGGTTCATGAATGACTTTTTTAAAAATTGTAAAAATTTGCAAGAGTATAAGTTAAACAAAAAATATTACAGAGACTAAAATCAAAACAAAACATATTTGCAAAGACCAAAAATATATTTAAATCTTTTTTTTTTTTTTTGTGAAAGTTTTCAAGATGAGCTATATTGACATAGTAGAAGGAGACTCACTATTTTATTTTCTTTTTACAGAGTTTTTGGCTTTCCTGGATTGTAGGTTCATGTCCATTGTTTTGAGCACTTTTCATCAATTTTGTGCTAGGGACGATTTATTCAATTAATGTGAGTTCTTTGGACTGCATCTAAAATAAACTTCTCTTCTCCTTTCATATTTTAAGGCATAATAATGAAAAGAGTCTTCATTTTTTAAAATCTACATGAGCAATATCATACTTGTTCAAGATTCAGCACGAAACTTGCATTGCCAAATTTTATGGTTACAAATGTTAAATAACATATATTTCTTATACTTTTCCTTGTATGATCTAACTATTTCAGTTAAATGTGGGGAGTCGATATTGTGTAACAATAGAATGTTATCATAAAATGTAATTCATATTTTAGCAATAACATAATTAGTTGAAGTCATAAATTTGTAATGGATTAATAGGACATACATTTAGCTCAAATAAAAATCTTAATTGCATTTTCACTGACTGACTTATCAAGTTATTGCTACATGTATTATCAGATGCAGATTTTACTCAACCTGCGTTTGAGCTTGCAGGCCGACAAATATCATGTTTTTAATGATTGTTGTGAACTAACTACTCAAAACGTTTAAGTTATAAGGCAAAAGCACAAAAATGATTTTATTTTATTTTTCTGACATACTCTTTTACATGCAAAAGCCCTTTTGGCTTCTTGCGTGGACAATACACACATCCCCTTATATCAGTGTTGTCAATTGCGACAGCGATGAAGAATAATAGTTTATTTCTTTTTTGTATTTTAATGGCTTTAATTTGAATTAAAACAATAAAATGTATCTAACTATTTTGTTTGGTTTTAGATAAAAAATGGCAAATGAGTGTTGTTTGGACGTAAAGAGATTTACATTGATATCTGCACTCGTAAAGACAGATCAATTGTCAATGAAAAGACTGCAAGATTAATTGTATGTTTTGATAATAATTAAACAATACCAAATATAAGATGTGAATAAATTAAGTTTGACAAACTATTGCATTTTATTTTCAATTGATGTCAATTTTATTTCTACTTGAGGCTGATAGTTGACTAAAAAAAACTTATTTGTATGATGATTATATTGGTATTTTAATTGGAGCTTTTAGGAGATGTTGTACTTGTTGGCCTAGATGTAGTGTTGGTGTTTTTTAAGTAGAGCTTATTGTAGTACTACATGCTTTGAATGTCAATTTCAGTATGGCATTTTCAATCATATTCTTTGGGACCTTGTTTTGTCATTATTTAGTGTGGTGTTCTTTGGCACATTAAGAGTTGTAATAAAAACAAAGTGTACTCTCTAATTATTTAATGTACTCTCTTTGTTTTTTAGTGTGCCGTTCGTTTGGACCTTGTTCTATTATTTAGTGTATTTTCTTTAGGACCTTGAGAGATGTAATAAAAACATAGTGTACTATCTCATTATTTAGTTTAGTCTCTCTATTTTTTAGTGTGCTGTTATTTGGAACCTTGTTATGTTATTTAGTGTGTTGTTCTTTGGAACCTTAATAATTACACTAAAAATGTTATAATTACATATTAGTTGTTTCATTAATAATTTTTATTTTACTTTTCAGGAAGAAATAAACAAACATAGTAATGAGGCTGAAACATCTTGATCCACCCAAAACACACAAGGTTCTATGTCTTGGAAGGATGACATATTTTATCAAGTACAAGGACTTAAAAAAAAATGAATGTGTGCGATGTATAGGCAATATTCCTCACTCCAAAAAAATTGAAGGTTTGTGTATCTGAAAATGAAGAGTTGCGTGAAAGAGTTAAGGAATATGGAAAACTTGTTAGCAAATGTGATGAATTTAATTCAAAATCGATTTTCTGAAGAAGATGTGAATGATATATTACAAGATGCAAGACAGGTATATCATAAATTACTAATCTTATCTAAGTTGCTTCATAAGTTTCATACTAGTATTTTTCATAAGTAATATCTTCTATTTTTTGTGATAGGTTCCTGATGCTACTAGTGCTGAAAATCATTTGAATTCTCCTAGTCCAAACAACAATGAAGATAATGAAAATGGTAATTAGATAATATTAATTAATTTTCATTAAAATCATTATTATTTTCTCTGTTTTATTAGTAATATTTTTATTTTGAATTCACTAGTAGAATTTTACCTTTTTAAGTCGGTTAAAATGTACATTTTAAGTCGGTTAAAATGTACATTAAAATCGGTTAAAATGTACATTTTAAGTTGGTTCTGTGTCCGAGTTAATAGCAAACGACTTAAAAAACATGTTGTTTTTTAACTCGTTTCATGACCCGACTTAACAGAGTTTCGTCCTGTTAAGTCAATTCAGTTTAACCGACTTAAACATCAAAAACTCAGTTCAACAAATCATCTTTTTAAGTCAAATCTTTTTATCAACTGACTTAATAGATAGAGTTAAAATAATTATTTTTTTAATAAATTTCTTATTTTGTTTTTATGCTCCTGATCCACACATATATACAACATTTCTTATTAAATTTCAAATCAGAGTTTTGTATTGCAACCATAATTTTATATAATCATCTAATAATCAAAATATACAATATCATATGTTCAAACAAACAAATATAGAGTACAAAGAAGATGTCTCCCAATTCTAACTAATCTTGACAAGACTAAAAAAAAACTTAGATGTCCATTAACAAAATTACAAAATCACAATGTAGCAATATCCAATAGACATATATTAGCATTGTCATTTCCTTCAATTAATTCTAAAATAAAATCCACACAACGTTTTCGATCTTCTTTAATTTGATCAGGATGAAATGATCTCGAGTCATCAACTATCTGAACAAAAAAAAAACACAATCAATATCGGCTTAATCCTAATTTTTTATCATACGAACATTAAAAAATACAATCAATAATAACTTATCATTTTTTATCATACGAATATAAAAAATAAAAATAAAAACAATCAATAACAACTTGTAACATATACTTCAATAAGGCAAAATTTAGCTGGAAAAAAAAATTGCAAACAATGAGTTTATCTCTAATCTCCAAACAAAATGATAAAAAGTAGTTTAAAAAAAAAAGAATTTGACATGTAATTGTTTTTACTTTGTTTCCCATAATATATAATTCTCCCTCACATAAGATTTTATTATCTGAAAAGAATATATATATATATATATATATATATATATATATATACTAATCATTCTAACAATGTAAAGTCAAAATTATTGTTATATATATCAACAATTATATTAGTAGAAAATTATAAAAAATTATTTCAATAATATTTCTACGTACATAAAGTTTATTATATATTCAAACAAATAACTTGAGAGACAAAGAACCAAACCTGAAATGGTAGCAATAAAAACGTGAAGTGATTGTGGAGTCGACGTTAGAGTAAAACAGGAAGTGCAATTGCAGTTCACCAAGTTAGAGAATAAAAAAGGTAATAGGAATATAAAACGCACGTGGTTAGTACGGTAGAAGATAAAACGCTAAGTGCACAAGATTTTTTATATTAACTCGTTTACGTAGAGAATCGACTTAAACATATTTCCGTCTCACTTATTAAGTCTGCTGGCACGAAAACGACTTAACTCACCGTATTAAAATCTCAATTTTCTACTAGCGATTGTGTATTTATTCATTTGTAATTTTATTGAATGTAGGTGAAGATTAAAAGCTAATTTGTTGTTGAAGATTGAATCTTGGCAATTTAGTGGACTCGATTTCTTAATATTTTTTGAGATTGTTATGTATGACATTATATGTTTATTTTAAATGTTAATAAGACAATGTTTTCCACTACTAAGCAAAAATACTTTATAGTGCACTAAGGTGACCATAGTTTCACTATTGTTTTATATAATTTGCTTGTAAGACTTTTATGTTAATTTTCATTATGTACGATGAACAACTTTTATTTTATTTTGACTCTTAAATATATACAATTTTTATTGATAACAAAAAATAATATTTATAACAAATTTGTTACTGTTAAAACTTATACCAACAAAAATAAGTTGTCACTTAAATGTATAACAACATAATCAAAACCGTAGGTATAATTTTTATAAATTATGGCTAAACTATATACCAACGGTGAAATGTCCATAGGTAAAACCAAATGTTTAAAGCAACAGATAAAAGTTTGTAGGTATAGGGTAATTATATACCACGAAAAAAAAAACTCCGTTAGTATAGGTTATTTTGGCTATACCTACAATTTTTATACTTTTACCTACAGATTTTTGTTGTCACGAAAAGTAAAATTTCTTGTAGTGCTCACTATAACCTATAGTGACGAACATTTGTCCGTTGGACAAAACTAAGTTTTATCTTCGGCTTTTGTACCGTGGACATAGAAATTTGCGTAACTTTATAAATTTTGCACATACTGTTTTGTCTCCGTCACTATATAGTTTAGTGACACTTGTATTCCGTGAGAATAGATTTTAACATAAAGTCTTACAAACATATATGAAACTGACAATAGGTAAACCATTTTTAAATGAGAGTACTTTAGAATATTTACTAATCATAAAAAAAGATTGTTTTACCAATATAACAAAGTCTTATATAACAATCTCAAAAACTTTAAAGAAATCACGCCCATGCAATCAAAAAAACTTCATCTTTATCAACAAAATAGCTTTTAATCTTCAACAAAATAGTCTAATTGCCAAAACTTCATCTTCATCAACAAAATAGCCTTTAATCTTCACCTACAAGCAATAGTAAAAAAAAACTATTCAAACGTAAAAAATAAAGAAAATAATAATTTTAGTGAGAATTAATTAAAAGCAAAACTAAATACCATTTTCATTATCTTCATTGTTGTCTGAACTATGGGAATTTAAATGATTAAGAGCACTAGAAGCATCAGGAATCTATCACGAAAATGGAATATATTAAATATGAATAAGATAAGTATTGAACCTAAAAATCAAATTTATGTTACATATGAAGATCAATAAAAAATTATATATCTGTCGTGCATCTTGGATTATGTCATTCACATCCTCTCCAGAAAATTGATTCTGAATCAAGGTTATAACATTTGCCAACAAACTTTCCATATGTTTAAGTCTATCACGCAACTCTTCATTTTCAAACATATAAACTTTTGATTTTTTAGATTTAGAAAACTTGCCCATACATCGCACATGTCCCCTCTTAGAAGGTCATTGTACTCGAGAAAATATGTCATTTTCCCAAGACATACAACCTTGTGTGTTTTGCAGTGAATGAGATGTTCAAACCTCATCACTATATTTAGTCAATTCTTCCTTAAATGTAAACATAGCCATAATAAGTATATTAAGAAAGCAATATCATAGATTAGCAAAACAACAACATCAAGTCCTTCCAATATAGCAACTAGCAGATGACAAAATTCAACACTTTTTGAAACCTGAACAAACATTGGTATATATTTGAAGGTTATGATATCTATTAGAATATTGGCATTAAACTAATCGATAATTGACATATACTCTAAAGTAGCAAATTAATCATGAGTTACAATGAATCCTTAATATAAGTCACTCTATGAAAGACTATCAATTGTCTTCCACAATAAATTTGAAAAGAGCCAAAACAAATAACACAATACTAAAAAAAGTTAGTCACTATAAAGAACCAATTAAGGCTCAAAATAAACAATCACTCTTGCAACATTTTCATTGACAATTAACCCATCTTTACAAGTACGAGTTTCAACGTAAATCTCTTCACGTCCAGGTACCACTCTTTCGCCCTTTTTTTTTTTTTTCTAAACTCAAACAAACAAGTTAAATGTATTCAGTTTTTTAAATACAATTCACCCGATTGAAAAGTACAAATCAACAAACGTTTTCATCAATAAGTTTTGGGAGACTTTTTGTACCCATACAATGGACATCATCAAACTAGGCTCGATCTTGTCTATTAATTTGACTTACTTTCACCATTTCATACAAAAAATATTATTCAACATAATGAATAAATTAATGCTTGTTTGAGACATAACATTTATGACTTGTCCTTCATCAAAAAATCAATGACGAACCAAATCACGATATTGATTTGGGTCAACCATATCATCAGGTAATGTAGTTGCAACTTCATCTTTGACTTTAAATCACTTTTTCATTGCCTCCACTTCTCATTCAACTCAAATTTTACCATTTCTCTTGTTGAGTCATTTATTGGAGGAACAAACTCAAATTTGCTCAACATAATGAGAGATGTTAAATAAAAAAAAAGTTATATTACAACTTTTGACCTAAAAATAATTTAAATGTTCAATAATAAAACCTCTATTAATTTCAACATCTCTTCTTTGAAACTCGTTGGCATGCCTTTCCATGATTTGTAGCCGATGAGAGTATATTGATGCCTTCTAACCACACTACCTATGAAATGAGTAAGAATTGTTGCTTCATCACCAATGGATCGGCCGTAGTTGTCCAAATGAACAATTATGACATCACCATCTTCCATCTCCTATACATCTAGCGTTCTTGTTGGACCTCTAACCTATTTAGGTTCTACATCTACAAATAAAACAAAAGCCATAAAAGCATAAATCACTATGTTTATGTAAATAAAGTATAACAAATAAAATGATATAAAATTTATATTGTTTTCAATTGGTTCTTCTTTGGCTTCCATTTTAGAAGAAATGGAGTGAGATTCTATAGACTCATGTATGACACCTTCTGCAACATTACTTTCTTGCACGTTGGTTGAGTTTGTATGAGTAGGAACATTTTGTATTCCTTCATTATCACTTGCTCGATTCCCAATATTTAACTTTTTTCTTCGTGTCATTGCTGCTCCAAATAAAAAAAAAATATTTTTGAAATAATCTCAACTAGTATAATAACACATTAACAAAAAATGGGACAAACATTAACAAAAAAATTGGAGAAACATAAATGAACATGGCATAAAATTCATTAACTCGTTGAATATATTCTCCACTTTGTTTTGATTCATCACCCATCAATCTTCTATACGCCATTTGAAAAAATTAACTAAAATATAATTACCAACCCTCTAATTTATTAATTCATAATTTAAGTAACATCATAATGATAATATAAGGCAACTGTTACATTTAAGCATACACATAGTGCTATAAATTTTTTTTTGATTATATTATCAATATGAACAACATAAATAAATCATATATGAATCTATAATGAAAAGTTTATTAGATAGGATTCTAATTATTTCCTAGTTCTCACAACATAAAGAAAAATATCATATGCTAGTGGCTTCAAATTTATGATGAACAATAGCTAAATGTTCGAACAAAAACTAACAGAAACAAAACAAACAAGATACGAAAAGCATTTCTACGAATTTTTGGGTAAGTATACAATTTTTGTTTCTAATTAGTAATTCTAACTCTTAACTTCTGACCATAAAAAGAGAAATTTATCAAAAGATACAACCCTTTCTAGATGTAAATGATAGGCTTGAAAGTGGTACCTAGTTTGTATTATACTATCTGATCTAAATTCTAGCTAGGCATAACTAATTGACAATGGTATGAATGAAAGTGAGTGCTTTTCATTTTACCCACCTAACTGCTAAAGTAAGCAACTTGTTCAATGATAATTGAAATTATAATAATTCATGTATGTTGAAGATTCACAAAATTAGAGTCTTTAGTAATATTTACAATTCATGTTATTTTGAATAATTTTGATAAGTTATGGGCTGCTTGATGTCACTGTTAGAACTGATGAAATTAATTAAAACCACATGTACTTTAATTTATACTAAAAAGTAGTACTAATTTGCTACTATATATCATTGAGTTTATGAAGACTCAATTCTAAGGCTAATTGAACATGCTATTTACATATTAGTTAGTTAGTTTTATATAATCTTTCTATCATTATTCAATATATTTTTCACTCTTAATTAGTATCAGTTGAAGTTGCGTGTTTAACATGAGAAGAGATGGAATCAATACGCAATCAAGTCTATCAGTGGTTGATTTTTTGTGCACTAGTAAGAATTTTTCCAACCAACTGCCATACTAGAAAATACGTTATATAATTGCAAGGTAGGAACACGATTATACCGATGCATCGTACATTGCAAAAATATGTTAACATTTAGTGTTTACTAAGTCATACCCAAAAACATAAAATAGATTTGTGTGTATTTAGTGCAAAATGAAACAAACAAGAGCAAACATCAAAGCAAAATAATAAACATCAAACTAAATAACAATAAAAAATTTGAGATAACAATAACCTAAAACTGTAAGCACGTTTCATCCACTTCTCATAGATCCCAAGTAATAATCTAAAGTTTGCAACCATAACCACCTTCCAACGGCTTCACCAAGTTAGCGAGAAAAAAATCAAACAAATAGCCAAATAAACAGGATGAAAATCTTGTTCATAACTTTATTTTCCTTGGCCTACATCTCACTACGAAAACCCTAAGAATGAAGTACATTCACTTTTCACACCATTGGTTAAAATCACATAAATAAAGCAAAGAAATAGAAGGAAAGAGGGAAACACATGAGACTGTAGATGGTGGATGAAGGTGATTGAAATGGTGATTGTGTTATGGTTCGTTGTTGTTGTGAAAGGGGCTGGCGGATGAAGCTTGCGTTGAGTGATTGAAGTGGTGATTGCGTTAGGGTTCATTGATCGGATGAAAGGGGCTGACGGATGAAGCTGACGTTGAGTGGGATGGTGATGAGGCTTGTGGTGGGTGAGACAGAATGAGACTCGTCAGTGAAAAATAGGACTAAGCGGCAACAAATTTTTTATCACTATACTCACAAAGTTAATTTTGTTATTAGTCCAACTAGAATATGACCCGATGCGCGAGTTTAATTTTAATTTTTTTATAAGGTGATATATATATATATATATATATATAATATTAATCTTGTAAAATTTTAAAGTTATAAAAAAAAATGCGACAAAAGATATTGTAGAGTTTGTAATTAAATGAGTATTATAGACATAAAATATTAACCATGATTTAAAAGATAAATTATATAATTGATAATTGTAAACTCTATTTTTATTAAAGTATATAAGTTATGTAGGAATTTTTAAAATTTTAACATTTTTTCCTACACATATTAAAAAAAATTGAAATAATGCTCATGGTAAATATATGCATTGATAACTAATAAGAGAAACAAAACACAAATTTTTTTATTAGATTGACTAATTGTTATTTGTTTTGGTAAATATATGTGACGACACAATAATAAAAAAAAATACAAAAGTTGTACATTGACTATTTTTAATGTCTAAATAAATATTTAAAAGTGTTTGAACATTTTATCAACTATATTGGTAACATTTATTAAAATATTGTGTATCAAAATTTACTTATTTAATTTGATTTACACCCGATTTCACGATTTCTAAATAAATAATTTAATTTTATTAAATTATTTTTTTTTAATTTAATTTTATATAATATTCAATTTGAAAATATTTATGGAGGAATAACCATTATCAATAATAACGGAGGACAAATAATTGATATTTATTGTATTAAAATTGGTAACTTATGGCACATGAATTAGTAATTTATTGTATTGATTGATATTGATAATAGATACTGGATTTTGGGGTAGATTCGGATTGGAATAACCGTTATCAATAATAATGGAGGACAAATAATTGATATTTATTGTATTGAAATTGGTAACTTATGGCACATGAATTGGTAATTTATTGTATTGATTGATATTGATAATAGATACTGAATTTTGGGCCAAATTCGGATTGGTCATGAGAGAGATTCGGATTGGTCAGGAGAGAGGACAAAAGCTCGTTAGAAAGTGAATAGAGAACTCTCTAGGAAGATGTCCACGTCAGCTTTTTAGTTGAGGTGACAAATAATCGCTTATGTGGAGAAAATAGCATGAGGTGGCAGGAGTCTCTTTTAATTATATATAATAGATTACCTATACCCACAATCATTGCAAATCCAAAGGTATATGTCACCTTTACATATAGTCTTAATTGACGTTAAAATTACTGGAAACAAAAAAAAATAGAGTTTGAATTGTATTGACCATTTAAAAATCTTTGTTGTTTAAAAATAAATTCTTTATCAAAAACGTATCTTCATTTAAACACAAACACTTAAACCAAGACAAAAGATAAGACATAAAATATTCAATCGTTGCTACATCTATTCCTCCCAGAGGGATTTTGCCATAATATAGTTAGCAAGTTAATCTACTAAAGTATTATTAACTTAGCCTCTTTAGGTGTAACAACCCAATCACTACCTTAGAAAATATTTATATTGTTGAGTATTAATTAGGATCTCTAGGATTTTTGTAATTGTCAGTGTTGTGTTTTTAGTAAATTAAATTAGGATCAAGGATAAAATAGGATAATAATAGCATGAAAAATTCCAAGTGGCAAAGAGAAGAAATGCCACCTTGGTTTTCTCCTTCTCCTCCTTACTCGGGGTACTAACCCATCTTTCATTCAGTTTTGTTTCACTTCAAGTTATGCACTCCCAAAAACATTTTGAAACACCAATACCCGGTTATTGTTCATCATCTTCACCATTCATCCATTTTCCTATTCTTCCCAAACTTATTCAAAGACCAACAACCATCTAGCGTCCTTTACCTTCAATTCGACCCTTGCATGTCTTTTCCTTCCTCTCCAAAAGCCATTAATCAACCAAAACAGTACTAAAGAAGGATAAGGAACATATTGGAGAATCTCCAAATCTGAAACAGAGCATAAAAGGTAGGGAACAAAGGGTTGATAAGGCAAACATCTTTCACAAACCCAACTCAGATTGAAGGGGATTATTATTAACAAAATTAGGGGTTCTGTTACATTAATTTATTTTAGCATGAGGTTTATGGGAGTTGTTCACTAAAATCATTTACTTCTTGTTAGAAATTATTTTGGGGATTTTATGGGTTAGAAGAACTTAGATGTGTGAGTGAAATGGAATTTTAAGCATATAGGTGTTTTGAACCAGCACTTAAATGATCTTAAATTACCACGCATGTTGTTTGTTTGCTTGTTGCTTGATTGTTGTGTTAGTAATTTAGGAAATCTCATAATTTTGAGAGAAGAATTTTAGTTCAATGTTTGAATCATGCCTTTGAAGGCAAATGTGAGTGCTTTAGATGCTTTTTCCACCTTTGCCATTGTAGTTCTGCCTCTGATTGGTTGTTCTAAAAATTCTAAGTATTTTGCGTCAGATGCTTGTATTTCTTTCTGCCTCTAATTGGTTGTTCTAAAATTCTAAGTGTTTTTCCTTTGATGCTTATATTTCTTTGTGTCTTTGATTGGTTGCTCTAAAAATTATAATTGTTTTGCGTCTGATACTTGTATCTCTTTCTCCCTTTGATTGGTTGTCCTAAAAATTCTGAGTATTTTGTCTTTGGTGAAATACCCCTAAATACAACCACTTCTGATCCTCGTTTCCTCTAATACTTCCACTGATCGTGTTTCCTCTGATTCTCCCTCGAGACACATTTCTTTTTATAATTCCACTGGATACGTTTCATCTGATTCTTCCCAAGGACACGTTTCCTCTGATTCTTCCACTAGACGCTTTTCCTTTGATACTCCCACGGGACGCACTTCCTTTGATACTCCCACGGGACGCATTTCCTTTGATACTCCCACGTAACGCGTTTCCTTTGCTACTTCCACGGGACGCGTTTTCTTTGATACTTCCACTGGACGCGCTTCCTCTGATTCTCCCATAGGACTCGTTTCCTCTGATTCCTCCACTGGATGCGTTTCCTCTAATACTCCCACGGGACACATTTCCTCTTATTCTTCCACGGGACGCATATTGTAACGCCCCGTATTTTTGATCCAAAACATTACTTAAAAATACTTATTGCTTAGAAAAATTACGACAAAATAATTAATAAGAATACCTGAACTACTATTCATTTAAATAATTAGTAAATCCTAAACTCCAAAATAATATACATAATAATTTATATCATATTTTTACTAATATTCGCAACGGATAAATAAAAATTCCTTCAAAAGAAAAGAAAATTTTATGAGTTATTAGGATATCATGTTTCTCAAAATACAAATTGAATAGTTTAGACTTTTTCCTCATGTAGAACAGTGTCATCTCAATAAACTTGATTTAACTATAATTTCTTAGTTTAATTCCAAACACTTAGTAGTACTTGTATGGTTTTGATACAAAAAGTCGTTTCTAATTAAATAAGTAAAATACAACTTATAACTCTCATTCCTAATATAACCTAACAGAGCGGGGATTCTCCCAAACTTGAACTTTAAGACTCATTAACCTGTAATAACTGCGATTTTGCAAACGCAGGGCCAAGCCAGTCAAACGCAAACAACGAATGAGGTGAGTTTTAAAATCATGTTGATAGTATAATATAAGTAAGAAGAACACACAAATAATCAACACAGGGCCGTATCAACCACATCACAATGTATCAAAACATTCAAGGAAATAATCATATTATAGAGTCAAAATCACTTAAGGAAAATCAATATCTCATTATAAAATCAAATCATCTAAGAGAAATTATTATCACATTAGATATACATTAACCACAACAAAACAATCATAAGATGGTGCAATGTTATGCATGCTCCTGATAACTATATGATCCAGATATAATACCTGTCACTAAGGCAAATTCCACACAAAAAATCACCCATACCAATGGGGAAAAATAAACCTGCCACAAAGGCAACTTCCACGAAAATGCATATGACATGACTTGATGGTGCATTATCAAAATAAAATATTCCCACACAGCCCACTAAAATCCATATGCCATGACATGATGATGTATCATCAAAATCAAACATTGCCACACATCCCACTAAGATTAGGTCAAATGATCCAAAAATAACTTATACGAAATCATCACCTTATTCAAATATCACTAAGATCATACATCACAGATACTTATCATGAAAATCAAATATTCATAAAAAACCATCATAAAAATCAAAGCTTCCATCCCACGTATCATGAAGATCATATATTTATAAGCAACTATCACAAAGATCAAATTACACTACACATATCACGAAATCATATATTCATAAAAGTATCATAAAAATCAAAACTTTAATTTGTTACATCATAAAAATTTAAAATTTCATCACATACCTATAGGAATTAAAACCTTCATATATGCCACACATAAATTCAAATTTTATCACATATTATAAATAAGACTTTCACATTAAAAATGAAAACTTAAACTTTATTCACATATACCACACAGTGGCAGAATTTAAATCAGACAACACCTAATAAAAGTTTCTAACCCATATTTGATCCTAAAAGCCCTAATTAGTCATATTAATTCAATTATTACTAAATATGGCTACCGTCGTGCGTAGTAAACCCCGAATGAAATGTTGGGAAATACAGTTTTCCCGTTCATCTCACATTATAATATACTCATGAAATCAAATGGCCTCTCACCCCTTACCTTATTTCGACGTTTTTATACGCGAATACGTGTTCGCAAGAAATTTTTTTTTTGTTCTTTGACTCATTGTCCTTCAATCAATCTAACTTGACAGTTTATGGCTAGACGTCAAAAATAAATTATGAAAACACAATCTAAAATGGTCAATTTCGAAATTGAATCAAGTAAACTTACCCTAAATAGGAAAATAATCATAGGATAATATAGCCACCATTCACACGGTCGTTTTGGCGTTAGTTTCACTCAAATCAGACTTACGGTGAAGAAGAACGGTTCAAAATAACGAATTTCATAAACGGAGAAGTCAGATATTTTAGAGAGAAATTAGGATGGTTAAAAATATGAAAAAGTGTGTTTAATTGACTATCTACATGAATGAAACAACATACTGAAATTCGGACAAAAACAGGGAAAGTTTTCTATAACAGTTATCGATCATTAGTGGCCAACGGTATTCCTAATTTTTGTTTCGTGTTCCTGCTGTTTCCTTATATCTATTTTTTTTTTTAATTAAGTTTTACTTGTATATGAGCCTAACCCATAAAATACATTTTACTCATTTCTTTTTTTTTTTTTAAATAAAACCAACAGTTTGAAAAACTAATTTTTTAACACTTTTTTTTTTCATTAATAAAGTATTACTAATAATTCAAAACTAATATTTATAAAAAGTAATTAAAGTAATTACTATTTTAAAATACATTAATAACAAAAACTCTCATA
>JBBPBP010009777.1:31330972-31385848 GCA_037974735.1 Cicer chorassanicum | reverse complement strand
ATATATATATATATCAAACCATAAGAAACTCACACATATAAGGAGAAGTAATCATAAAATTAATCAACATATATATTCTAAAATAATTTTAACACCAAATCAATTTCTTTAAAATCCTATTTAATTAATAAAATAGTTGATTATAAAATTTGGGATGTTACACTAATCTTCTGATTCTTCTTCTGACCATGCTGCCTCTGGTCAACGTATTCTCTGACCCTACTGCATTTGGTCCATGTATCATCTGATCCACGTATCCTTTGATCAGAATCTACCTAGGGTCACGCTGCCCCTGATTCACGTATCCTCTAATCATGCAGACTTTGACCCTAGTCATGTTGCCTGAGATTTTGCTGCCTCTAATAGCTTCTGATCAGGGACTTATGATTTAATTTCCACTTGAAGTTCAGTATATTACTTGTTTATAATTGTTGTAGATGAAGGATGCATTGCATACATGACATAATAAATACATTTGCATACAATACACCTCTAGTACAATATATTCTCATTAATTAGATCATGCATGGCGTTATTCACAGTGGGTAGGTTCAGGTTGTTTCAGGTATGGTTCAACAGGTAAGGGAGAACAATTAGGACACTAATTTAGTTTGGCCAGACCACCTTTAATGCTCAGAACTCAATTATCTTGGCGATCCACATTGGGATAATTAGGCGACTTTTCTTTGTTTACAAAGAAAGGATTTTTGAGGTCATGCATAGTTTTTAGAATCATTATAAAAAGAATGATTTTAGTTATGTTTTATAAAAAGAAATTGAAGTTGAGAGCTTCAGCTTGAGGTGCATTAGCATTTCTTGTTTTATGCATATTTATGAAAGAAATATTTACAAAATTTCCGCATTTTATTTTTCAGAGCTCACTGAGATTTTATATCTCACCCCTTTTCTTTTATTTCTTAGTAACGAGAGGAACATGAGACATAAGTTTAGTATCAAAGGTTTAGACCCAGACTTGTTGGAGCTCGAATATGATGTCTTTTGTTTATTTTATGATGTAATTAGATACTTATAGTACATTTCCAGATGTAATATTTTATGAATTTGTTGAACTAGCTGTAAACTATAATCATGAATGTAATTTTCAATTTAGTTTGGATATTCTAATTTATCATTCATTATTATTTGCTTCTATGTTTTCTTAAGGTGTATGGATCCAATTACCAGATTCTAGATAATTAGCGTTGAGTCTTACATTAGGCTTTGGGTATTCTCAAAGCTTCTCTAGGCTAGGTATTATTTTATTGCCTTATCAAGCATTGAATATTATCAAGTCTTTCCAGGAAACATGTACTATAATGCCTCGGTAGACAACCAGAAGTAGGCTCTTTGGATTCCTTAAGAACTTTGATTTAACTTGCCTCTTGAGTTGATTTTTTACTATACATCTCCATGTTCACGAGTAGTTTTTACTTTGCCTCACCATGTGTTTTGTTAGAATCAAGATGGTTTGAAGAAAAATTCCTTCATCATATTTTGATGATAACAAAAGGTTTTTTTTTTTTGTGGGCACAATTTAATACACTTATGTTTTAATTAAAGGTGCAGAAAATAGAACAACAAATCAAAGGAAACGATCAGAGGAAATGAAGATATAAGAGGAAGTGACGATATGAGAGGAAACGAAGATATCAAAAGAAGCGAAGCCAGAATAAGGATGTGAATGCTACATTCAAATTCAACTCACTGCACGCAATGCGACGTGCGTGTCGTTGCCTCTAAAGCTTCTGCCTAGTGTGCCTCTGGAGCTTCTGCCTATGTGCCTCTAAAGCTTCTATGAAGATTGCCTCTAAATCTTTTGCCTTAGTGTGCCTCTAAAGCTTCTACGCGTCTACCTTTGGAGTCTGAAGCATGCCTCGGTCTAGCATACCTCTGAAGCGTCTAGTTCTAGATGCTTATGAAGTTTATGACTTCGCTTGCTTTGAAGACTTCAACTTTCTCCAAGACACTACCCCTGATTTGTAGCAGCCTTTGAAGTTGCACTCACTCTAATGTTGCAACATGGTGACATTGCCTATGCCACTAATTCAAAGTCACACAATTTTGTCTCTACCACTGATAGATTGAACCAAGCAGCACAACAACTGACTCCGGTGATCAAGTCATGTTACGATGAAGAAAATTTAATGGCTCTGATGGAAAGTCAACACTCTGATGAAGACTAAGTTGTATCATGATTCTGAAGGTCCAAGAACAGATTTTGACAGCTCTTGAAAATATATCATTGAGAAAAAGAGTTTTTTGAAATGTGTAGAACCTGCTACATTCGTACATGTAGTTACTTTGTAATTTTCGTAAATTTAGGCACCTTGCTTTAATTATTGTTTTTTAATATCACGTGTTCTTAACTCAAAGGAAGTGACAATACGTCATCTGAGGAACCATCTTGTTTTTGTTGATTTCTTGCTGATTCTTCTTCGATATAATCTTAAAGTCGTACTAGAGGAATAAATTATTTAGAGGAATGTGGTTTTAGAGGAAACATTGCTTTGTTGACTTTCGTTTTATAGGAAGTTTGAACTCTTGATTGATCTCTGAATCAAATGGATGTTGGATTAGAGGAATTTCGTTCTTTATTTTTGACTTTTCTTCATAAGCTTGACCAAGTTGATGGAATTAACTATCTTCTAATCTTTTTGCTCATTTCTTCAGGTGTCAAGTGATTAGAGCTTTGGCCCAAAGCCACTTTATTCTACCATCATTCACTACTAGAAAAATTTAATTTACCGACGTATTTTAGAGATGTAATTTTGTCCATCACCATTGGAAATAGAATTGGAGACGAAAAATAATTTGTTGAGACGGATGTAAAAAGTTTTATGTTTGAGAAGGAATTTAGAGACGGAATAACCCGTCACAAAATTAGTCTGTCTCTAAATCCGTCTCAAGATCTGTTTCTAATAAGTCAAACTTGTACTTTAAAAATCAAAATTTTTATAGAGACTAAATGTAGAGATGGAACAATGGTGTCTCAAATGTTGTTCGTCTCCAAATCCGTGTCTAATTGTAAATATGTTTATATAGAGACCGAATCTATTCGTCTAAAATGTTTTCCGTCTCCAAATCAGTCCCAAAAAAAATCCCTCCAACTATAGAGAAGTTTCCCTCCCTTTAAAATTTTCTACAACCATCCACAATCAATAATAATAATAATAATAATAATAATAATAATAATAATAATAATAATAATAATAATAATAATAATAATAATAATAATAATAGTAATAATAATAATAATAATAATAATTATTATTATTATTATTATTATTATTATTTAGAGAAACAAAAAAATCAAAATCCAATTAATTAGTTAAGACTCTCCAATAATCACGATACTGCAATTTTCTCCAACCCTCCACATTCAGTAACTCGTATTGCTGAAATTTCATCTATCGTAAAGCAACTTTACTTCGTAAACCCTAAATCTCGCATATTGTTTCCAACTGATTGGTGTTGCTGATTTGCGTCCAATACCTCTCCACCATGGGTTTTTTTGGGTTCCATTCTCTCCCATTGTCTCATTACGAAATTGTTTCGCATGCAAGCCCTATTTTCTGCATCGTTAACCTAAGGTACGTTTCAGATTCAAGCTCTATTTTGCCATCTTCCTCTTTCACCCTCTTTGTTGAGTCCCTAAAGTATGTTTCTCTCTCTTAGCATTTGATTCCTTTGTGAAAATTTTAACATTCAATAATATTTTAGATAGTTTTGTTTACTTTAATTGCTTTTTCATTCAACACCTTAGTAGTTTATTTTTTTTTACAAGATTTAGGGTGTAGTTCTTCTATTAGATTGTTATCTAATAAAATTGCATTTTTTGTGTTCCTATTTTTCATTTTACTCTAGTTTGGTTAAGTTTTATTTGTATTGATAATTTAAATTTGAAGTTTGTTATGGGTTTCTGTTTTTACCTTAATGCAATAAAAACATGAATCAGAAATATATATCTCTTAAATTTAGTTGCAATGTCACTCTCAATCATGATTTGTTGAAGCCTTATAACAGTTTATTGCTAAGGAAGGAAGAAAACCTTGTTAATTTTATATTTATAAAAAAATGTCACAGTTTTATAAATAAATATAAAAAAAATAAAACGTTTTCTATATGTTTTGAATGACATATTAATAATGTAATCAATTGGTATATACGATTAATTCAGCTAATATCATAAAGTGACAATTAAAAAATTTAATGGAAAATAATATACCTCAAATAAGAAAGATGAAAAACAAAATATAACTAAGAATGCTATTAGTGTTGGCTTCATGTCTCTACTTATTTTTATGGCTTCTCAAAAATAAAATCTATTGATTACTTCTACTTGACATATAATTTAAGTAAATTTATGTTTTAGATATGCTTCATTCTATGATAAATTGTGTGAGCTATAGAGACACCCACAAATTACAAGTTATTAATTTTTTATATTCTATATTATAATGGCTAAAAAGTGGCCACTATAAAACATTGGACTAAAATATGCTAAGTATTTATACACGTAGAATCTATAACAAAAGTAACTACACATTCCATCATAGTGTCAAAAACCAGATATAAAAAGAACTGAATTTGTGTATTTTTGTGCTTTTTTTCTCGTTAGATATATTTAGTTGTTCTCGTTATTTAACTTACAAGGAAGGCATAAAACAACATATGAACATTGTAAAGATTAACTATGTATTTATTTGTTGTATTTCTTTTGATTTTGTTAATTAATTAAATAGTTTTCTGTATAGGCTTATCATATTTATTATTTACTTTTTTTTTTTTTTATAGTGGAGACAATCTTATAGTTAGGTTAATATATTTTGTACTATTTGTTGGCCATATAGTACTAACTTGTACTATAATTTATTATCGTACTAAGTAAACCAACCTTAAGATTTTAACCCTTTAAGATTCCTAAATTGTTACAAGGAATCATCATATAACTTCATTAACTGTGGTAATTAACATTCTACTTATTTGTCAATTAGAGAAATGGAAATTCCCGAACTTCTCCAGTGGATGGTTAATAGGATGGGTTCTGATAAGAGAAGAGTAACAGATGAGTATCTAGTTGGTGTTTTCGAGTTTGCGCAATTTGCTCGTGCACAAGAAAAATTCAAAACAGAGGGAAAGTTGAGATACCCGTGTAAAATATGCAAGTGTAAGAAACATCAGTTAGTTGGCGATGTCATGGGACACCTTTGTATGAAGGGATTTATGGAGGGTTACTATTATTGGACTAACCATGGTGAAAAAAGGCCTCCAATTTCGCCGGTAATTTCAAACAACTATTACGAATGTAGTGGGGTTCAGGAAGAATTCAATGACTTTGAGCAAATGGTAATGGATGCAGCTGGACTGTCTTTTGGTACATATATTGAACAAAAAAAAAGATTGTGGAGAACAAATTAGGGAGGATCCTAACCCATAAGCCAAAATCTTTTATGATATGTTGAATATTGCGCAAGCTCTCTTGTATAATGGTTGTGAAAATTATTCTGAACTTTCTACTGCAATACAAGCTTTAAGTATCAAGTCTGACTTCAATATCTCTGAGACTTGCTTTAATCAATGAATGGATTTAATGGGAAAGGCGTTGCCAAATGACAATCGAGTGCTTGACAACTTCTATTGTGCAAAGAAATCAGTGGAAAATCTTGGATTGGGCTGCATAAAGATTCATTGTTGCCCAAATGGATGTATGATATATTACTTTCCTGATGATAAAAATCTTCGTAGTTGTAAAATTTATGGTCAAGATCATTACAAAAGCGTCATTAGAAATGGTAAGGTTAAAGAAGTTCCTTTAAAAAAGATGTGGTTTTTCCCTCTTATCCCAAGGCTTCAAAGACTTTATTCGTCAATGCAAACTGCAAGCCAAATGAGGTGGCATCGTGAGAATATAAGAGATTTGGGCTATTTATCACATCCATCTTATGGAGAGGCATGGAAGCATTTTGATGAAAGATATCTCGAATTTTCAATGGAACCTCAAAATATGAGGCTAGGGTTGTGTGCTGATGGATTTGCACCATTCGATAAAACAGGTAGGACATACTCATGTTGACCAATAATTCTTACTTCTTACAATCGTCCACCTTGGATGTACATGAGAAGAGAGTTCTTATTTTTAACCATTATAATTCCTGGCCCTTCCAATCCAAAAGGGAAGATTGATGTGTATATGCAGCCACTTGTAGATGATGTAACACCTCAATTTCTCATTATCTCATTTTAATAGTATAATGATGCACTACTATTATTATATGAGTGTTAATACGTGTTCTAATTTTTTTATGTGTGTCTTGTATGTTTGCCTTAGTAGTTGATTTAAATAATTAATATTAACTATTATTAACTTACAAAAATTAAAATAAAACAAAATATGTACATGTATACATATATATATTTAAATAAATTAATACAAGGAGTGAATTTGTGAATTTGCGTTGCTACACTAATTGTTACCTTTAGCACTAGTAGGACGAGTTAATAATAACAATAATAATAATAATAATATTAATAATAACAATAGTAATAATAATAATAATAATAATAATAATAATAATAATAATAATAATAATAATAATAAATAACAACTAGTATATTAGGTATATATATATCTACTTCCTAACTGTGAGGAAGGAATTTCCCATTCACGCTATTAGAAGCCGGCAGCAAAAAAAGAGGTTAGCGCACAGCTATTCGCAGTTGCATTCCATACCTCAATCCCCATTACCAATTCCAATTTCCAAATCCTAATTTCAATTCCAAAGGTATGTCATTCCTTATTTTTCTCCCCTGTACTTGTCAAGCAATTACAAGAATAGTTGAAAATTAGGAATCTGCATTTGGCTAGTACCGTGCAATTGATAATATGGTTAAAATACTTGTCTTATTCCTTCCTTTTATCGGGTTGATTGTTATGCTGATAGTTATTTAATAGTTTTTTTTTTATTTTGCAAATTATGATTGTTATGCTGATAGTTATTTTATAGTTTTTATTTTTTTTATTTTGCAAATTATGATTGTTATGCTGATAGTTATTTTATAGTTTTTTTTATTTTGCAAATTATGATTGAAATGCTGATGGTTTATTTTATAGTTCTTTTTATTTTGCAATTGATGATTGAAGTGTATATTATTTCATTTCAATTTTTAGTAATAGTAGATTAGGCATATGATTGAATTATATTATTAGACATATATTTTGAAATTAATTTACATATAAAGAATTCATTTTTTTAACTATAATTAGAAGTAGTTTAATTACATTACATATATGCTACTTAATTCAGCTTTATTTTTATTTTAGTATATAAACTACACATTTACCGGTTTGTGATCAATCTCTTAATTACAATTCAGCTTTGGTTAGATATGTTATTCCCTGTATTGATTTTGACAGTGATGATGAATATCATATTTACAATTACCAATAATTATATACATTGAAAGAGTTTTATTTCAAAATATGGGCCACCAACATTTTTTTTTTACTTTGGTGGAAATAGCTCTAACTTCTATATCTGAAAGAAATCATTGGAAAATTATCGGAGTATCAAATAGGATAGATTCTAGTTCTTGTTTTCATTATTTTTTTTTTACAATTTACAATTTATATATTAATAATAAATAGTCTAATTGATTTCGCAACTGGAATTGATTTCACAACTAGAGGGATTAATCTATTTTAATTATAATATGAAATTGGGTGTAACCAATACTAAGCTGTAATTAATTATTATTACTTCTGTTCATGTTATATATATATATATATATATAAAATATGTTTAAAAATTCAAGGCTATATATATATGTACACAGACACAATATTTAGTTCTTTTATCATGCTTAGTTTAAACAAAATATAATTATAGTAATATGTGTGTTTAATGATATTAAATATATTTTGGATTATATTACAATAGCAGATGATTTATTTATGTATTATTAGTTAATAATTTATTTATCTATTGGAGCAAGTAATTAATCTGTATTTGGAAGTTGAGTTGATTTATTTATTTATTATATTTTTTTTTTCCGTAGACTATTAGAGACGAGGGTCGACGAAGACGCGACAAGTTAGCAGATCGGGTTTGTTGGGAGAAATCTTCAATTGAGGTAAGAGGTGAGATGAAGTTCGATTTTATGAATATAAAATAATGTGAGTTGAACGGGAATACCGAAATTCCTAGATATTCATCCGGGGCTCACAACGTACGGTCGAGCCCTATTGAGCAATAATAATTAATTAATAATATATGAATGGTAATAGTGAGGACTAAAATATAATTTAGCAACCTATAGAGTTGTTGTGAATTTATTTATAGCAAGATTGCACGTTGAATGATTTTATGAAATGTGATGCTGATTGTTACTGTGTGAATAATATATATTAGAGTGTTCTTGCTATTTGATTGAAATCGTGAAACTATTTGAATGTGCTACCTGATGATTTTTATTATTGCGATTGATAAGATTGGGTTGTGCTTTGTGAGTAGTGTAAACCAAATATTGGGATTGTATCGTGATTGACTGATATACATATATAACGATGAATATTGTGAACTCAAACTGAAATTTATTGAGTTGTGATGATTGAGTAAGTATGAGACATGTGTTGTAGATTTTGGAGTTAGGATTATTTTGTCATCATATAGGGAGGGTCTGACAAACCTAGCGATTCGGGGAAGTACAACTGAATGAGCCTGATCGTGGAGGGCTACAGTCGAACTGTAAGGTAAGATTGATAGACCTTGGGGGTATATCTAGTGGGGAATTCCTAAGTGGATTAGTGGGTTATTCCCTAAGGCCGGGAATTACCGTGCAACACAAGAGTACCCCGACTGTCGCGTATATGTATCTCGGGTTGAGTTGAGGGGATCTATGAGGACTTGGCCATTCATGAATTGTCCGTCCACTCTTATAGTGGCATAATATCAAGCCTCATAACCAAGTACTTTAGAGAAGAAAGGTACCAAATGATGAAGTATAGAGTATAGGACATGCATAGCATTTTATCCTTGTAACCGTTTTATTGTGATTGAATTAGATTAAGCTTAGATATTATATTATTGAATGTTCTGCTTATTTGTACCTTTTTGACTAATTACGTGTCCTTCTCGTGTATTTTATATTGTTACATAATTTCGAAACTCACCCCTCGATGTTTGTGTTTGGCGCTTGCGAGAGCGCAGTTATTTCAAGTTATTGGTTGGTGATCCACGCTCTGATAGGTGATACTAGGTGGGAGTAATTTGTTGTATTTTGTTGAGTTATGAATTAATTTAGATTTTTATAAATTCGATCGATCAATTGCGTTTTTATGTCATAAATATTTATTTAATAGACCTCAACTATATTCGAGATTCAAGGATTTTTAATTTAAATTTTTTTATACTCTACTTTTGGACCGCTATGAATCTCTTTCAAAACTAGTGCATTTTACTTTTTATATCAATTTGGGTTTAGGATGTCACATCAGTGGTATCAGAGCAGGTCTGTCCAATCAGACCGTGTGGGCGATGTATCTATTGAGTTTTGTGTCCTTGTCAATTGTGTTTTTTTTTTTTACTATTATTCGTTAGGTGTCTATGGAACTTTTTTTGTATGCTATGTGATACTATTGTGAAATTAATGTGAATACGCGTTAAGTGGTATGACTTTCATTGCATTGTACATTATATCATCTTGGCATGTTTCCAATTTGTGTTAGTTAAATTTAATCAAACTTAAAAGGGTTAAGATAACTATACAAACCACTGACATATAATTCTAATTTTTTTTTGCATTTGGACAAAAATAGTTGTTTATGTATGTGGTATTTGTAGTTTAAAAATAGTTAGTTTAAAGATTGCAATGTTGTTTAAAGACATGCTGATTTATAAAAGAGTTTATTTTTGGCGTGTTCATACACGTTTAAATTTGTTTATGGTAACTGTGTTATTCGATTGTGTGTGGATTGGTTACTCTTTATTTACATTGTTTATTGTGTAACTTAATTTGTTAGTTGCGGTAGATTGTAATATTAATGCTATTTATTAAAGGGCGTCTGTTTGAGTATTTATATCTGTATAAATCTGGTTTGTTAGTTCGGGTTTAGGTGTATGCCAACTTTACTAGATTGATGGACTTATAGCTAGTTAGAAATATAAAATATTTGGTGATTAAGATATGGGTTTGTTGTAGAAAAGCTTAATCTTACTTTTGTATCACTAGTTTCTGTAGTTGGGTTATCCGTGTATTTTGATTGCCGTTTTCATATCTAAATTGTTGTTAAATCCATAATCAGACAAGGTTTTTATAGTAGTTGTTTTATTATTTATGGTGCCTTTTCTGGTTAGACCAAAAGTATAAAGACCAATGAGAACTAAAAAGAATTGTAGGAGAATTCATTGGCCTATTTGTTAGTACAAATAAAATTGTTGGCTGGTGGAATTTGGAAAATGATGGCTGGTGGAAGTTGGAAAATGGTTGACTTATATCATTTTAAAGGGTTTTGAAATCATCTGAGATGGAAATGAATTGTAATGTTTAGTGACATTTAAAACATAATTGTAGAAGCTAGTTATTTGGGTCTGACTTGGCTGTGTTGCGTAGTGGTTTATGTTGCTTGCCTACCTCTGAGTTTTACATCTTATGATGTTATAATATTTGATTTTGTTCTACATAGTTGGTCTTGCACTAGTTCTTTTGTTTGTTAGTAACAATTGATTATGTGTTTGTGTAATATTCCCTGGTTGAGCTGTAGTATTGTTTTAATTTCTGTATCTCCCTATTTTTAACCTTTGGCACAAACTTGTAAAACTCATTTGGCTGACACATGCTACTAGTTGGTATTTTAATATTCACTTTGGAGTTGAAAATAGTCGGTGTGCCTTGTCAAATATGAGGTACACAATGTTTTTACACTTAGTATTTGAATAATTGAATGATTACATCATAAGTGAATCTGTGATTAGAAGGGATGACATGCCAATTGAAATAAAAAAAAAATTAAATTACAAAGTTATAGGTTATTCGAGTTATTTCTACTTGGAGATGAGTAATTCTAGAGTGGGGAACTCAGAGATGATAATTAAACATGCTCCAACTGAGTTCGATCCCAGGAGTATAAGACCACTTGTGTTTTATGTTATTTACAGGGATTTTTTTTTTTTTGCGTATTCTTTTTCCTCTTCCATGGAATAGCTATGCCAATTCATCATACCAATTTGAATTCATTCTTGTTTGGTTTTAAAAAAAAATTAGTTTTTAGTTTGTTAAATTTGGATTAGACTAGTGTGCTGAGGATAGAATAGGCTTGACAGGAAAGGACTTGAAGAAATTTGAAGAGTGTTAACAAATTGAGTAGTTTCTATGACTATCTACTAGTACACCATATCAATTTGCTGTATACTAGATTGTCCTTTTTTTGTTTTTATCCAACATTTTGTTGTTTCTAGCTTTTAAGAATATCCAAAATTCAAACTCTTGCTAAATTGTGTAGATGTGAGTAAGATAAAGATTTAAGGTTGATTTGGTTTGTGGCCTCTTTTGTGATTTGCTGAGTTGTATTCTTTCACCTCTCACATGGTTTATATTTCTTCATGAAAGAAAGCGCATATGTAATATATGATTTGTATTTTCAATTTTGCTTTGGATACTGCATAATACAACAAGCATGCGTGTCAATTTGCTATATGAATGCTGATACATCAAGGTTTATACTTTCATATACTTTATAATAAAGATTTTTTTTGCTGTTCAACATAAACAAATATGCTCTGTTGTTATAATGTGGAAAATGAAGTTAATTTTGAACCTGTTGACCTCTTTATAAGGGTGAATATGTGCATAAACTTGCCTACGCAGCTTGAGTCTGAAACTTCATTTACCTACCTATGTGATTTCTACTCCTTGTGCACATCTTAACCATGCAATAACATGAGAAATAAGTTAAGTTTAAGCTATAAGTATTTATGTACCTATATGAGTTGCTAATTTCAAAAAAAAAAAAACTTGTGAAGTTAAAAGGAGTCTAACGGTGTTGAGAGAGGTGGGAGATGTGACGATGTCTTCCCGCACTACGACCACGTTAAACGTCTTTTAATTATCTATGTTTGAATCCAATGATTTTTAGTTATTGTTACCTTGAGTAATTGACTACATGAGTAGAAGGGATTGATCAACCCGATGACCCACTGTCAATACAAATAGGCGAGAATAACTCATCATTATTATTATGAATAATTGTAGATTTTATTGTGGTTAAATAGACAGAATGTCCATCTTATGTTATTAGAGTTATTTCAATGTTTATGTGTATGTTGTCATGAGGTAATATACTCATCATTGACTTTTATTTCCTATGTTTATTTGGTTATAATGTGTATTTTTCTAAATGATTTAATTATATATTATAAATGGCATACACTATAAATGTCGATTGTTTAAAAAGAAAAAAATTGGGAGTCCGGAAAACATGAAAAATAATTTATCTCTTCTAATATTGTTTTGTACATTGGTTCTTGATTTCAAAGTGACTGCATGTCAATGAGTTATATGCATTTCTGTTTGTAATTCTCGAATGTGTGGAATATTTAAAATATTTCTCTATATATCTAACTTTTGTTAAACTTATAGAGTAATTGGTGTTAGGATTTAAACATTCTTTTTGGAGAGTAAGGCTAATAGAGCATTATTTGAAAAGTCAATTGAACTTTATAATGTGTTTAATTTTTTTTTTTTCTTTTTCTTCGTTCATTGAACTTAAGGTAGTAAGTTATTATTGACTAATTCGACGAGTTCTACTTCCTTTGTAAATTATAGTGAGTAATTATGGTAATTTTTTTTCATGACTGAAATGTTAGATGTTATGTGTTTAAATGATTCATTCACATGTTAGCCTATCATGCTAAGCCACTTGATTCTTGACATATAGTGCTTAGATAACGAGTGAATTCCTTGAGGGTGCTTAATTAGGTATTTGTTTGTTTATTGTTCATCATAAATTTCGAGGACGAAATTTTCTTCAACAGGGGGAGAAATGTAACACCCCAATTTCTCATTATGTCATTTTAATAGTATAATGATGCACTACTATTATTATATGAGTGTTAATACGTGTTCTAATTTTTTTTTATGTGTGTCTTGTATGTTTGCCTTAGTAGTTGATTTAAATAATTAATATTAACTATTATTAACTTACAAAAATTAAAATAAAACAAAATATGTACATGTATACATATATATATATATATATATATTTAAATAAATTAATACAAGGAGTGAATTTGTGAATTTGCGTTGCTACACTAATTGTTACCTTTAGCACTAGTAGGACGAGTTAATAATAACAATAATAATAATAATAATAATAATAATAATAATAATAATAATATTAATAATAACAATAGTAATAATAATAATAATAATAATAATAATAATAATAATAATAATAATAATAATAATAAAAAATAACAACTAGTATATTAGGTATATATATATCTACTTCCTAATTGTGAGGAAGGAATTTCCCATTCACGCTATTAGAAGCCGGCAGTAAAAAAAAAAAAAAGGTTAGCGCACATATAGCTATTGGCAGCCGCATTCCAAACCTCAATCCCCATTACCAATTCCAATTTCCAAATCCTAATTTCAATTCTAAAGGTATGCCATTCCTTATTTTTCTCCCCTGTACTTGTCAAGCAATTACAAGAATAGTTGAAAATTAAGAATCCGCATTTGGCTAGTACCGTGCAATTGATAATATGGTTAAAATACATGTCTTATTCCTTCCTTTTATCGGGTTGATTGTTATGCTGATAGTTATTTTATAGTTTTTTTTATTTTGCAAATTATGATTGTTATGCTGATAGTTATTTTATAGTTTTTTTTTTATTTTGCAAATTATGATTGTTATGCTGATAGTTATTTTATAGTTTTTTTTTTATTTTGCAAATTATGATTGAAATGCTGATGGTTTATTTTATAGTTCTTTTTATTTTGCAATTGATGATTGAAGTGTATATTATTTCATTTCAATTTTTAGTAATAGTAGATTAGGCATATGATTGAATTATATTATTAGACATATATTTTGAAATTAATTTACATATAAAGAATTCATTTTTTTAACTATAATTAGAAGTAGTTTAATTACATTACATATATGCTACTTAATTCAGCTTTATTTTTATTTTAGTATATAAACTACACATTTACCGGTGTGTGATCAATGTCTTAATTACAATTCAGCTTTGGTTAGATCTGTTATTCCCTGTATTGATTTTGACAGTGATGATGAATATCATATTTACAATTACCAATAATTATATACATTGGAAGAGTTTTATTTCAAAATATGGGCCACCAACATCTTTTTTTTTTTTTACTTTGGTGGAAATAGCTCTAACTTCTATATCTGAAAGAAATCATTGGAAAATTATCGGAGTATCAAATAGGATAGATTCTAGTTCTTGTTTTCATTATTATTTTTTTTACAATTTACAATTTATATGTTAATAATAAATAGTCTAATTGATTTCGCAACTGGAATTGATTTCGCAACTAGAGGGATTAATCTATTTTAATTATAATATAAAATTGGGTGTAACCAATACTAAGCTGTAATTAATTATTATTACTTGTGTTCATGTGATATATATATATATATATAAAATATGTTTAAAAATTCAAGGCTATATATATATGTACAGAGACACAATATTTAGTTCTTTTATCATGCTTAGTTTAAACAAAATATAATTATAGTAATATGTGTGTTTAATGATATTAAATATATTTTGGATTATATTACAATAGCAGATGATTTATTTATGTATTATTAGTTAATAATTTATTTATCTATTGGAGCAAGTAATTAATCTGTATTTGGAAGTTGAGTTGATTTATTTATTTATTATATTTTTTTCCGCGGACTATTTGAGACGAGGGTCGACGAAGACGCGGCAAGTTAGCAGATCGGGTTTGTTGGGCGAAATCTTCAATTGAGGTAAGGGGTGAGATGAGGTTCAATTTTAGGAATATAAAATAACGTGAGTTGAACGGGAATACCGAAATTCCTAGATATTCATCCGGGGCTCACAATGTACGGTCGAGCCCTATTGAGCAATAATAATTAATTAATAATATATGAATGGTAATAGTGAGGACTAAAATATAATTTAGCAACCTATAGAATTGTTGTGAATTTATTTATAGCAAGATTGCACGTTGAATGATTTTATGAAATGTGATGCTGATTGTTACTGTATGAATAATATATATTAGAGTGTTCTTGCTATTTGATTGAAATCGTGAAACTATTTGAATGTGCTACCTGATGATTTTTATTATTGCGATTGATAAGATTGGGTTGTGCTTTGTGAGTAGTGTAAACCAAATATTGGGATTGTATCGTGATTGACTGATATACATATATAACGATGAATATTGTGAACTCAAACTGAAATTTATTGAGTTGTGATGATTGAGTAAGTATGAGACATGTGTTGTAGATTTTGGAGTTAGGATTATTTTGTCATCATATAGGGAGGGTCTGACAAACCTAGCGATTCGGGGAAGTACAACTGAATGAGCCTGATCGTGGAGGGCTACAGTCGAACTGTAAGGTAAGATTGATAGACCTTGGAGGTATATCTAGTGGGGAATTCCTAAGGGGATTAGTGGGTTATTCCCTAAGGCCGGGAACTATCGTGCAACACAAGAGTACCCCGACTGTCGCCTATATGTGTCTCGGGTTGAGTTGAGGGGATCTATGAGGACTTGGCCATTCATGAATTGTCTGTCCACTCTTGTAGTGGCATAGTATCAAGCCTCCTAACCAAGTACTTCAGAGTAGAAAGGTACCAAATGATGAAGTATAGAGTATAGGACATGCATAGCATTTTATCATTGTAACCGTTTTCTTGTGATTGAATTAGATTAAGCTTAGATATTATATTATGGAATGTTCTGCTTATTTGTACCTTTTTGACTAATTACGTGTTTTTCTCATGTATTTTATATTGTTACATAATTTCGAAACTCACCCCTCGATGTTTGTGTTTGGCGCTTGCGAGAGCGCAGTTATTTCAGGTTATTGGTTAGTGATCCACGCTCTGATAGGTGATACTGGGTGGGAGTAATTTGTTGTATTTTGTTGAGTTATGAATTAATTTAGATTTTTATAAATTCGATCGATCAATTGCGTTTTTATGTCATAAATATTTATTTAATAGACCTCAACTATATTCGAGATTCAAGGATTTTTAATTTAAATTTTTTTATACTCTACTTTTGGACTGCTGTGAATCTCTTTCAAAACTAGTGCATTTTACTTTTTATATCAATTAGGGTGTCACAGATGACCTTAAACTTTTTTGGAATGCTGGTGTGATGACTTATGATGTCTCACTACAGTAGAATTTTTTCATGAAAGCTTGTTTATTATGGACAATTAATGACTTCCCTGCATATGGAATGTTATCTGGCTGGATGACAATGGGAAAACTTGCGTGTCCAATATGTATATTGAATACAAAAGCATTCACCCTTCAACATAGTCGAAAGACTACATTTTTTGACTGTACATCATCGACAATTCTTGCCCTTTGATCATTGCTACAAAAGGAATAAGAATTCTTTTAGGAAGAGGAACGATGAGATAGCGTTGCCCCCACAGAGGTTGACAAATGAAGAAATATGGGAAAGGGTCAAACATTTACCAAGCATAATTGGACCTCTATATGATAATGTTGGGGTATGGAGTTTTTCACAATTGGACCAAAAAAACCATCTTTCGGGAGTTACCATATTGGAAAACAAAACTTCTTCCACATAATCTAGATGTCATGCATATTAAGAGAAATGTGTTTCTCAATATATGGTATACAGTAATGGACACCAAGGGCAAGACGAATGACACTTTTAATGCTAGACTGGACTTGGCAGATATTTGTAGACGGAAAGATTTAGAGCTACAAGATGGTGGAGGGGGAAAGCTAAAAAAGCTGAAAACAAATTACACATTAACAAAACAACAAAGATTTTTGTGTGCGAGTGGATAAAAAAAACTAATGTTACCCGATGGATATGCCTCTACCTTGTCTAGGTGTGTTGATATACGAGAAACAAAGTTATTTGGAATGAAAAGTCATGATTGTCATGTGTTCTTGCAACGCTTGCTCCCAATTGCATTCAAAGCTCTACCAAAACCTATTTGGAACACACTTACAGAGTGTAGTCAATTCTTTCGAGAGCTTACTTTGCCTTTACTAAAAGAGGATAATATACGTGTAATGGAGCAAAATATTCCAATTATTTTGTGTAAGCTTGAACAAATATTTCCCCCTAGTTTCTCTGACTCTATGGAGTATCTTCCAATTCATTTGCCGTTTGAAGCTAGGGTTGGTGGTTCTTGTGCAATAGCGATGGATGTATCCTTTTGAAATTTTGGATCATCTATCAACGTTTTTAATTATTACCATGCAATACTTATTGTATTAATTTCTTCAAATACTTTTATTAGGTTTATTCGTACCTTAAAAGACAAGGTCACCAACACAACTGCTGTTGAAGGCTCTATTTGTGAAACATACTTAGTGGAGGAGACCTCTACATTTGCATTGTACTATTATCCACCTGATGTTCCATGTAGGAGGACAAGAGTGCCACGAAATGATGATGGAGGTGAAGGTTATTTTGTTGCACAACCCCTATCTATATTTAGTTATCACAGACGTCCTTCTGGAAAATGCACCCTATGTTTCTTAGAAGAAAGGGAAATGAAAGCTGCACAAATATATGTTCTTCTAAATTGTCCAGAAGTTGAGCCATTTTTTTCGTAAGCACTTTTATATGTTCTTATTTTAGTTACTAATATCTGTGAAAAATAATAAAGTTGTTTAACATGAGAATTTATTGTAGCATATATACAGATTTGCTACAAGAACTTGGTGTAAGTGACTCATAAGTTTACAAGGAAATCTCTAATTTCATAATATTACCCACTATTCTTAATAGGTGAAATTAATTTGACCATTTTCAAAATAGGTATCAAAAAACCATGTTGAAGATAACTTTTTGATGAGTTTGGCCTGGGGGCCCAAGAAAAAAGTCAATAAATGGTCAATATATTATGTAAATGGATATAAGTTTAATACAAAAGATCATGATTGTCCCATGAGCACAACAAATTGTGGTGTATCTGTTCAAGGAGGTGACAACGAGACAATAGAAAATGATTATTATGGGGTGTTAACCGATATTGTGGAAGTTTACTATATAGGATGGCCAATAAAGAAGTTGATTTTGTTCAAATGTGATTGTTGGTTCGATCCTACTATGAATCAAGGGACAAAGGTAGACAACAATGGAGTTGTTGAAGTCAGAGCATCTAGAAAATATAAATATTATGTCCCATTTATATTTTGCACAACAAGCAAAGCAAGTATATTATACACAAAGTGATTGGTGCGTTGTGATTAAGACCAAGGCACGAAACACAATTGAAACAAGAGAAACTAGTAAGCTTGAGAAAGATATTCCATACCAAGATGAACCAATCACACAATCACATGTGACAATTGCAAATGACAATCTTGAAGAAAGTCTTGTTGATTCTGTTGGAGAAGTTGAGAAAACATATGGTTCTTTCTGGAATGAGATTAGCTTTGAATGGGATAAGTATATTGAAGAAGAAGAAGATGATGATGAAGAAGAAGACAATGATGAAACAAATTATGAATATAATATATTAGATTTTAGTTATTCTATATGCAAACATTAATTAAATCATTTACTATGTATTTTTTGAGTTTGTTAGAACTATGCTCACATGGTAGTGACTTTCTTTAACTTCAAATTTTTTCATAATTGAAAGTTTGATTTTTTCTTTTATTATAATTTTAACTCAACTTAATATGGTTTTATTACTATTTATTGTTTATAGATGACAGGTAGAGGTAGAGGCAGGAGAAGAGGTAGAGGAATAATTACAACTCAGCAACTTGTCTCATCTTCCCAAACGAGGCCAATATCACTCATATCTCAACCATTACAAAAAAAAACCCTAAAACAACCCTATCTCCTCAACATCAAATTAGGCCCCCACCACTTATATCTCAACCATTACAAAAAACCATTACATCTATCCCATCTTCTCAATCCCAAAAGTAGACCAACAACAATCGTATCGCAAACATTACAAAAAGCTGATATCGTTGTCTCATCTCCTCATGCCCAAACTATACCAACAATATTTATATCGCAACCATTACGAAAAGTCGGTACAACAACCCCATCCCTTCATTCCCAAACTATATCAACACCACTCATATCTCAACTGTTACAAAAAAACATCTATGTCTTCCCCCAGTCATTCATCCCCAAACTAGGCATGCACCAACCATATCTCAACCTTTTATGAAATACCTTTGTATCAGCCCCGTCTCATTGCCAATCCCACACTACTCCTATATATGTCCCATCTCCTCATTCCCAAAGTAGGACATCTTTAGATATGCCACGTGATCCTTCCATCGATGACGGGTCACAAGCAATTCCAAACAATGAGGTATCATCTTTAACACCAGAGAACTTCAAATGGGGTTCAAAGGATGCAGATGGAAGAATTGGATAAGATCGACAACTGGAAATAAATAATTTTAATTTTATAAATGTAGTTCTATAGATGCATGTATTAAATTGCCTCTAACATAGTTATTTTTCTTATACTTTTAGCTTTGAACCAGAATCCAAAGTGAGGGGTGTTATCACAAAAATATTCAAGGAAAATTTTGGAGGGGCGTGGTCATGTTGGAGTAATGTGGATGACGACACAATGTGTGCTTGGTTAGAGGACTTTAAGGTATTGCGTGGAATTCCCTACTAATATATAATTAGTGAAAACTATGATATTTAAAAACTTGTCTCTTCTTGAATATAAATTTGGTGAAAATTGTTGAATTGTGAAAATCAGTAAACTTGATGATATCACAGGATGCATAAAGGTTACAGATAATATAAGATTTGCATATTGAATATTCATGTTCCTAAATTTTCAAGTCACTGAATTTCTGTTACACATACTATTAGGACTTAGATTATGGTGGTGTTCAATTACAATTTTGATGTGATAATGTTTGGGTACCTTCAAAAGTTTTACCTTGCTATTTGTATGTTAAGTTTCACACATGACTTGTTTGTTTCTAAGCAAAATACAAATGGCTTGAGAAGGATGAAACAAACATTAAAAAAAAAAATAGAAGTAGGGGATCTTTGGCCCTAAAAAATGCTTTGTTCAAGGTGCATAATGGTTAGGATATATGTGATTGGATTGGGGAAGAAAATTTAGAACAATTGAAAGCTTAATGGCAAGCTGAGACATGGAAAAAAATTTCTATGATTGAAAGCTCCATTTAGATATTTTATTAAATCAAATATTATTTGTTATGTTTTTAAAAAATTTAAATATTGATTGCATGTAGTGTACTATTAATGATTTTTGTGCGAAAGAATTATATGAATTTTTATGACGTAGTTGTTAAGTTGGTGTTGATCTAAATATAATTTTTGTGGAAATCTAGTGTTATATATATATATATATATATATATATATATATATATATATATATAGTATGGAGTTCAATATTTGAAAATTGATACTTAAATATTCCGATAGAAAATAACTAGAGATGGATTTGTGAAAGATTAAAAAAAATGTTCATATATTAGAGACATATATTAGAGACGGAATATAAAGTTCGTCTCAACAGAGACGGAATGTGATAAGTTAGAGACGGACAAAACTAAATCATATTGGAGACGAAAAGATATATCCCTCTCTAATAGAGACATACATATTCCGTCTTTGATTAGAGACGAATGATAAAATCTGTCTCTAACGTCTTAGAGACGCGAAAACCAATTACCGAAACATGTCTGTCTCCAATTCCGTTGTCGCATCCGGTTTGTCCGCGAAAAAGGAGTCGCTGCCAATTTTTTTGTTTATAAGGGAAAATTAGATAAAACCTAAAATAAAGTTCTTAAACCAAAAAACGGATTCGGGAGTCGATTACGAATAGGGAAAGTAATATTACCCTACATCGTCCGTTAAAATGGTTACCCTATAATTAATTGTATACAAATTATTTATTCATTTATATTATTTATTTTTATCCCCTAAAAGATTTAAAAAAGGAAAATAAATTATTTACATTAATAAAAGAATAAAAAATATGTTTTTATTAATTTGGTTTGACAAGGGGAAGACCTTGCTCCTACGTATCCCCAGGTGCAATAGGAAAATCAAAACACGCGTAGTTCTTGGGTAGAAAATATTTACGTGTTGTCCAATTTTTATTATTACTCTATTTTAATTATTTTTTGTTATAATAATTATTATATACGTATCCAAAAATAGAAATGTAGTAGTAATAATAATAATAATAATAATAATAATAATAATAATAATAATAATAATGAAAAAAAGAGGTGAGATGTCTGTTCACGGATTGTATCTTTTTATTTTTGTTTTAAAGTAAAGAAAAATTGATTTTGGTTAGAAAATAACGTAACGCGTCGGTATGTGAACGAAACAGATTGACGTGGCGATGAAACAGCCTCTTAAAGGATTTGCTAATTCGTTGTCGGATCTGTCGCGGCACAAAGGCCACCAATAGTTGGGGTGAGTGATGTGGCACGGCGAGCGAGGATGAATTTCATTTGGAGGTAACGGCTATTAATTCTAATCCTAAGGGAAAACTATTTATTCGTTGTTATGATTTTTTTTGAGTTATTTGATAAAACTATGATATGAGTTTTCTGTTATGTTACAAATAGGGTGAAGTTTGTTTTCCTTAGTTATTGGTTTATAAACATCAATTATTTATATTTTTTTTTTTTATTTGTGTTGCAAAAAATTTTTAGCAACAAACAAACTTACGAAAAATAAAAGCTTAACATATGAGTTTATTTTTGCATAAACAGAAAAAGAAACTAAAGTACATTTTCTTTTAAAGGATGCAATACAAAGAAGTTAATAAGAAAAAAAAAATTAGAGAACAATAAGAAAGCAAAACCTTACTGCTGAATTGGTTTTATCTAGTTCAGATTCTCTACTCTTCTTTTTCCTATTATTCTCTCTTCTTTTTTTTTACTCAATTTTTTCTACTCTTGTTGATTATTTATAGACTTTTTAGGTGTAGGTTACAAAAGACAAGAGAATAATTGTCAATTGATCACCATTTTTATTACTATTAATCTATTTCTTTTCGGTTTCTTTTCATTCAATTGATTAAAATTATATTGATTTTTATTACCATTGATTCATTTTTTTTCGGTTTCTTTTCATTCAAATGATCGCCATTATAATGATTTTTATTACTATCAATCCATTTCTTTTCATTCAATATACGTTTTTTTTTTTATGTTTTAGAAATGAGTGAAATTTTTTGAAAAGGATTCAGAGGCAAACAAGAACCAAAAGCATCCATGATTTTCTAAAATTTAAAGGCCTAACTATTTATTTTTATTATTATTTTTATCATTATATTTTTTTTAGTTTTTTTTAATATATTTATCATTTTTTCATTAAAAGTCTAAAAGGAGCGGACAAAATTAGGTGTCAACATTCGTCTCAACAATGTTTAGCGAAGAAATTTTAAATTTAAAGACATATTGCTTCCATCTCCAATTCCATTTTTTCTAGTAGTGATATATGAGGTTCATCTTTTTATTTAGACGATGACTTCATTTAAATCAAACATATGCTTAACCTTGAATTTGATAAACAACCTTGAATTTGATAAACATGTTGTGTTATAGCTTGTTTAGAATTATGATTATACTTTTCACTTGACTTTGAAAAAGTCCTCTGAACGATTAATTCCTTTGAAATTGACGTAATGAAAGCAATTAGTCTCATCCGAGCGAAGTTATATCTTGTGGTTTCCAATTCACATATCCCTTAGATTTAAGCTGTAGGATTCATATTCTTCAAAAGATGTTATGCCTAATTGCTCAATCCATGTATCTAGAGGATGTTAAGTAAACAAACGTGAATTACAAGTATATATTTAAATAATGATACATTTAATAACACTATCAAGATGCTTTACCTGACATCGATAGAAACAGTAGAGGAAGCAAGGTGCAAATGAGAGTTACGTAGTATTAATACACTATAAATACCACAATATTGTTAAACAGTATATATAAATATACTTCTAACTACTTATACTATATAAACTAAATCCTATTTCTCCTAACTACTATATTCAATGAACAATACATTTGTCATATGTTTTTCTCCAATAAACTAAATCCTATTTTCTCCTAATCATTATACTAAATGAACAAAACATTTGTCCATTTGTCCTATGTTTTTATCCCTCTTTGTCATCAACAAAAAATGTGAAAATAAATAAGGACTTTAGTACTCTACTTATATAGAATTAATCTATTAGAACTACTTAGTAAGACTGTACACTAAAGATACTTCATTAGTTACAATCCTACAAACGATAAGAACTAAGCTACCATTTTAAAGAACTAGACACCATAGATACCTTATCCGTCAAAAATCAAAAACTAGCAAGCACTAATTAAGGAAAAAAAATGATACCAATGAAGGATACCAATTAAAGAAAATAATTGATACCGAAAAATAGAAAGAAGAAAAACAAGCTAACCAACCAACACTTATATTAAGAAAATTTTGCAGTAGCACATTAAACTAACGAGGATGCTAAATAAGCATATTTTATACGTTAGATATAAACGAAAACTAATATATATACATACACAAGAACGACTCGAAATACTAAATAAGTAAAAATACTACAAGTACTAGTACATAATCAATCACACAATAATACACATTTAATATAAGCTATAGTAATTTTAAACGAGTAAAAGTAAACGGAAACCAGTAATGCCATAGATAAAGAGATTGAATAATAAATAAAATTAAGAAGATAAAGAGATTTAATAATAAAAAAAGTTGTAAAAATATAAAAAATGAAATAATTTCATTGAATTAAAATGTGATTTCATAAACATAGAAATTACAACTTTTGTCTTAAGGATAGTCTTAAAGTCTACCTAAGACGTAATGAATGAGATCAATGAGACGAACAACGCTATCATGAACTTCACAAGAGTAGTCTGAATAAAACATCCCCAAGATATCCATAAGAAAATACATCAAGACTGTGAATCACACTACTAACCGCTAATACCTCTGGAGTATTTTCGGTAGACACCTAAACATCATACATCTATGCATAATTGTTGCTCCAAGAAATAAACCCCTCCATGAATGCCAAAATAATATGAAATATGGATCCCGCCAAGTAAGTCAATCAGTCATAAGTACAATTATAGAAGCAATCATCCCAAAAGTAAACATGATAAATACAACACCTACCAAAAAAGCGGCATAATGACCCTATCCACAAGTCCCTAACCACTACAATAGCACAGATGCCCCCCACAAACACGACAAGTACCACTTGAAGATTCACCTCTTTGGGATGTCACCTTTTCTTCATCCCCAACCATAGAGCGACCAATCTCCTCCTCAGAAGTCAAATCCACTAAGGATATCAATGGCTTTGAAGGCGCCAATATCTCAAAGCATTTTGCAACATCAGAAGAAGAAGGTAGATGAACATCTAACAAGAATGGAAGCTTTGAATCTACCTGGGAAAAACTTCAGCCAAGGGACCAAAGGTTCTATCATGAATCCCTAATTCTCCGTAGGTATTGACGATCTTGCAACATCCTCAATCCTCAACTTAACCCTCTCTAGGGCCTCATGTACAAAAGTGTGGTCACCTACTCTTGCTCCTACCAATGGAGTCACCACTCATATTATATCTTCAGCGACGCAAGCATTGACATCCATGGCCTCTCTAGTCTCAACCTCTAGTCCTATTCCAAAAATGTAAAGAGTCACGATCTAAAAACAACATATAAACAAAGTACACAGAGCAAGTTCAAGTAACATAGCATATCATAAATCATAAATACAAATTCATTCATAAATAAGTCTACAAAACATAACAATGCAATTATGCAATGTCTATATGTCTGTGCAAATGATTCTTTGTAAACTTGGTTCTCAAATAAATGAAATGTTATCCTTTCCTTTTTTTGTCTATCTCTTTTAATCATGTTAAATATATATATATGTTGTGTGATGTTCTTGAATTTTATTGCTTGTCTTTGTGTTTTTATGTGTGACTGCCTTCTATATTTCCTATATATAGAACTCACCAATCACACTATTTTACTAAATTCAATCTCTTTATCTCATTACTTTCCTCTAATCTTATTTGTAATGCCTCACATTTCTTCATAATTTGACACTATTGTCTTGTGCAGTTATGAAAAATTAAATTAAATTGATTGTGAACATTACCAAATTGCCTCAACCAAGTAATATTTGCACAGTAGTCATGACAGCAGTACAAATTTTGTAGGCTCTAAAATCTGCCATCAATTTAATTGCATCCTTGACAATAAAATACTCATATATATAGGAAAATTTTGGAATGTCAAAGCATGTATAATTTAGGATTTGAGAGAGTTTTTGAATAAAAATATGTATCGCATTTTCATACTCTACAATGGTCACAAGTTACAACATATATATATAATACAAGTATGATGAAATTAAAAGCTCACAATATCACTTAATTACAAGATAGAAACACAAACATATAAGCATAAACTTCTACAATACAATATCAAGTATTTTGTGACCATGTAATGTCAAGGCCACCCCATTGACCATGAGGCACATTTAAGGCTTTCCATACTTCTTTGGAAGCATCAACAATGTTGTTTTGACAAGGAGGTTGGTAATCATGGTCTTCATCACATCCCATTGTGGAGTCACACTCATCAACTACCATGGCCACCACGCTTCTACCATTAGCAGTTATAGTAATGTTGTTGAGGCATCTACTCTTATTGTTGAACCATCCAGTGGAAAGTGCAACCACTGGAGTGTCGTCTGAATGATACTTGTTGTCACATTCTGAAGGACCACCTCCATCTCCACCTTTTTGAAAACTGTTAAGATGAGATACGCTTTGGTATGACTAGATACCGATGGAGAACATTCGTAAGTTGTGTACATTTTTCCATTTTTGCAGCAATCAGAATCATTCTCTTGATTACATTGTCCTTGAGGAGCTTTCTTTCCTTTGATTCTACCACTTGGTTTTACCACTTGTTTCTACCACTTGTGCTTCAGAATACACAAAACTTGTTAAAACAAGAGTAACCAACAAAAGAAAAGAAGCTTTGTAGGTAAACATTTTCATTCTGTTTATGCAACTCTATATATGTTTCTCTTCTATGTTGTTCTTATTAGTGTTTGATGCTTTGATAGGCCATTTTAGTGGATATATATAGAGAACTCCTCTCTGTTTGTTAATCGTTTGCAATGAAATAAAATAAAAAGTTAGTTTTTGAGTCAAGGCAACGAGCTCACCACACAAGGATTAGTTTTGAGATCAAAGAACAAGTTTTAGACTACCTTGTTTGGCCACGGACAACTAAACCATCTTCTAGTTGTTTTGTTTCTTTTAAGGATTTTGAACTATTGAAGACAGTGGATGATTCATTAAATAAATTGTCAGAAAATATTATCATCCACACGGTGAATTTGGCGGAATCAAATATGTTATTGTGATTTTGGTAAAAACTACATTATAGTGCTTCAACAAAAAATAAAGGTGAAAAAATTGAAAAGAACCTGACAAGTAAAAAGTAAAAGACAAAATAAGAGCAAAGTTGGTGTGTGCATATGATATAACAAACAAGGGACAAATTTACAATCCACATGCATTTGTATGTACCTCTTGGAGATAGATTCTACATGCCGTATCTGCAACTCTTACATGTTTTATGCTCACACTCACACACATACAAAAATCTCTTTGAGTGCAAGCTGCACATAATTTTAACTTTCATTTCAAAAACCTTGAATTTCCGTACGTCTACAAATATAATAACTATGCATTAACTAATTAGTGTCTGTTTATATTAATTGTGCTTAAAAAGCCCCACAAAAATGCACATGACGCTGTTCTGCAGAAAATCTTCTAAGGTATCTTCCTCTTCATAAAAATACCATAAATGAACACTCTATGACCAACACCTTAGTTAATTATTCATGGTCCTAGTTTAAAGCCAAGAGGGTTCAATGTTTGAAATTTTAATTAGTTTTGGCTCTCATGTTGTGCAAAAATTAACAAGTACACAAAAGATCAATTTCCATGCAAAAGACTTCTGAATCTCAATACTATTTTATTATATAATTCAATACAAGATTATAAAAGTACAAGAGCTCTTTTGATTAGAATTCAATACAAGAGCTCTTTCCTTGGAATTTCACTTCATTTATGTGTAGATTGGTCCAAGTCCATGCTTTGTAGAGGAAATTTCACTTGCATGCCTTTTTTTGGGTATATCATTTAAGAATGAAAAATGCACAAAAGCATAAATAATGGAATCAATTCACTTCTTAATCATGTTCCACAATTGATACATTCAATATTCTTTATCATTACAATTACAACTCAAAAATGAAGTTTGAAATCAAGTTGGAAGGGGCTGCGCGAACGCAGGCCCCTTTACCACAAATTATGACATAGGTTCTCCTTCTTGAGGAGACCTTAGATTGACATCGCTCCAAAGTGCAATGGAGGTCATCAATCTAGGCCATGGTTCTTCTTGATCAACCATTGACCTTGTCCAGGTAAGTATGTTTCAAGGTTGCTAATCATGTTTATTTTATACACATGTCTCTGTTAATACCATTTAGCTGCTTCCAATGTGGGACTCACAATTTTTACAAATTTTCATGTTTGGATCCTAATAATTGTATAAAATTTGAGCTTTCTATTACTTTTAAACTTTTTATTTGTATTGTGCCACATTTTCACATGATTTGATTATTTTATTCCCAAAATTGTGACATTCTCAATTTCGAAAGAAAATACAAAATTGCTTGTCTCTATGAGCAATACCAAATTGAATGTCATAAACATGTTCATGAAGATTTGAGAATATATATATAGTCAATGGACTGCAGAATGCAGAAATATTTTATTAAACAATATACCTTTACAGTTTCCATAGACTTGTGTGAATTTTCTTCATGGACCATAAATTGAATCATATCAATATTGGTGAATTTACATTACATTTTTTAGTATTTATTTGATGAATGAATGAGGTTGTGCAACTGTCAAACTAGATTTTTTATCTTGCTTAGTTTGTAGAAGATATTTCATACTTAACTTTTTTTATTTTTTATGTCAAACAATCAGGTTTTAAATAAGCAGAAGATAACCAATGAGATCTTCAATCTGAGTGTTGTAATGTTTCATTTAGCATTATATGCAAACATAGATGAAGCACTAACATGAAAAATGCAACAAAGGAATTAAAATTTTAATCCAAATTTTTGACATAGGATGTCCTCTTTGAGGAGACCTTAGACTAAAGTGCAATGGAGGTTATCAACGTCAGCCATGAGCCTTCATGATCACCAATTGGCTTCGTCCAGGGAAGAAATTTGAAAGTTTGCTAATAAAGTTTTGTTTATACACTTGCTGCTATCAACACTTTTCCGTCATCTTCCGATGTGGGATTCAACCAAGTACAAGTACAATGTTTTACTAAATTCAAACTCTCCACCTAGTTTTATATTATAATTAAAATAAATTAAACTTTAGAATCTATGCTTAATTTTGTTCTCACAGTAATTGGCATAAATTTTATGTTACCTTATTTGAAACTAATTGCTTACTTACCAGACCTTTAAGTTAATCTTTATAAATTTTATGTTATTAGAAATTGAAATAGTAATAAGTTTTATTGTTATATTGATTAAAATAATAAAGCACTAATTGGGTTAATAGGTGTTTCACCAATATAAACAAAAAAAAAAACTGAGTTTACAAGCAAAAGAATAAAATACAACAAAAACAGTATGAGAGGCGACAATCTCAAGATAACTTTTACAGTGTACATCAATTCTATAAGATCAAGACTTAGTTCAAAACAGTACAATGATTATCGCACATGTCAAACACACATATAATAATAGTTGGGCATCATTATATCATTAAAATATAATAATAAGAAGTTGGAGTGTTACACCTAACACCCAAAAAAGAACAATACTTCAAAGGCTTTACAGCTTAAAGAATTGTGAATTGTTAATCAATCGACTTCATAATAATCCAAGACTTAACATCATCAGAATCTTTGAATTCAATCGAAAAGACCTATCATAATTATGATAATGTGTATATGCTTTATCTGTTTGCATATCTTTGTGTCTTCTTTGAGTATTCGCTTTTGATTTTACCTTCATTATATCAAAAATAAAATAATTTAATAAGTTTGAAACTTTTAAACAATAGTGTTTATCATATTCAGGGGAAGTCCCGAAATATTGATTTATAAGTTTTTTTTAGAAGATAAAAGGATTATTAAGTTAAGAAACTTTTGAGTACTACATTCAGGGGAGCATTCTATTAAACTTTTTTTTGTGAAGGAAAATTGTTCATTAAATGTATAGTTGTTTATCATCGTCAAAATTGGGGAGATTGTTAGGGCAAAAATGGTTTTAGCTACAATCCTCTAGTTGATAATTTGATGATAACAAACCAAACAAATAAGAACAATTATCCCCTAACTATATTGACTAAGTGTACAGATTAAGTTAGAAGAAGAAAAAGTATATTAATGACTATCTATTTTAAGGTAGGATAAATCACTACGCCAAAAATGACATTTTATAGCGCGTCTTTTACAGCGCTTATTAAATACAAGCGCTGTTGTATAATTTTTTAAAAATTACGGAGGGTACAACAACGCTTTTTTTACAAGCGCTGTTGTAGGGTCATATATGGTCACATATGCTTTTAAATTTCACTTACAATCAATGCACAATTAAATAATTATTGACTTATATGTTTTATTTTATAGTGCCCTCGTCAAACTAACAACATCGACTGTGGGTACTATGTATTGCGATTCATGAAGGAGATTGTTGATAAGAATCAAATTACAATCCCAGAAACGGTACGGTATTTTAATTATTTGATTTTCATATATAAACTATGTTTATATTTGATTTTAACTTATTTATGTTCAATTTTTTTATCAGTACTTTGACAATTCCAGTTCAACGTATTCTGAAGAAGAACTAACAGAGATAAAGGAAGACTGGTGTCAGTATGTGCTTGAAATGAATATTATTTGATTTGCTGGGAAATGGCATGCTGCAAGGGATATGGTAGTTCTGTGCTGTTTGTGAATATGTAGTTGTGAATATAGTGAATTTGATAGTTATATGAATAGGTAGTTGTGTGAATATGTAGTTCTGAGTTGTTGTGAATATGTAATTACGAACTAATTGTTGTGAATATTTGTGCATTTTAAAATATAGTGAATATGTTGTTCTTGTGTACTGATTCTTGTGTGTTTTATAGTGCTATTTTGTTGTTGTTGTGTACTACCGACTGATTGTGAACTGATTCTAGATGAAAATGATTTTGGAATAAAAATTGTGAACTGATTATGGATTAAAAGACAGCGCTTTTAAAAAAAGCGCTTTCTAAAAAAGCGTTTTTTAAAATTTACAGCATATTATTTAATAAAACTAAAAAAAAACACATTTTACAGCGCTTTCTCAAAAAAGCGCTGTAATAGGTGCATTAGAATGTACCTACTACAATGCTTTTTTGAAGAAGCGCTGTAATAGGTGCATAATAGTGCATAATAATGCATCTATTGAATGCACCTACCACAGCGCTTTTTGGAAAAGCGCTGTCATAGGTGCATAACAATGCAAATATATAAGTGCACATTTTACAGCGCTTTTGTGAAAAAACGCTGTAATAGGTACATTCTAATCCACCCTATTACAGCGCTTTTATGAGGAAACGCTGAAATAGGTGCATAATAGTGCATAATAATACATCTATATAAGTGCACCTTCTACAGCGCTTCTTCAAAAAAGCGCTGTAATAGGGTCATAATAATGCATCTATTGTTATACGGATTTACAGCGCTTTGTAGAAAAGCGCTGTAAAATGTGAATAACAAGCGTGCAATATATCCACCTTTTTACAGCGCTTTTTTTTTTAAACAAAAGCACTGTTGTATCTTTTTACAACGCTGGTAACTACAACGTTTTTTTTTATAAAAAAAAAAAGCGTTGTAAATGGCTTAAAAAAAGCGCTGTAAAATGCGTTTTTTCACGTAGTGAATTATGTATAAGTTAGAGATAATAATCTAGGTGTTTCTAACAAAAAGAATATTATCACCTAATAAACAAGTAATTATGTTTACTAATAGAGCAAGTCATAATATAAGCAATAAGAAGAATTAGAATAAGCATCTAATAATCTCCATTCCGAGTCAAAGCACTAAAGACAAATGAAATTCAAGTCAACGATTGCCCCTCTAAAGACAAAAGAAAAGAACACTACAATGATTATCTAACTAAAGCTCCATGTTGATCCTCTAACTCAAAGACCAAAAAAAGAAAACTTTAAATGAACCCTCTGATAAAGTCAATATTCTGGTACAAGTTAGATCACTTGATGAATAAAGAAAGAGAATCTACTAAACAAGTTCACATTGACTCTAGAAGATCTTTTGAAGTTGTGTTTAACTCGGATATACGGGCTCTCAACGTGCCTTTGACGAATGTGATTACAAGCTCACTTTGATGACTTTGTGCTGATAATTCTGGTAAACAAGTTGATAGTCTGATCAATGTTTCAAGTCAACACTCTGATACAATCATAGCATTGAAAAGAAGCCAATATTCCAACATCCTATACTTGTCAAGGATAGACTTTTCCTCTGATTGAAGAAGCGCATGACATCCTCTAATAGTCACATCTTCTAAGATATGTCTTCTTAATAGAAGATACGGTGAATAAATTATGAAGATATATATGTATATGTCTTATAGGCTAACTTGCCTTAAATGCTCATGCAAGATCTCCAATGGTAACATTCTCAACAGATACATTTCTTTGTATTTAAGATGAAACCGATCAATAAGAAACATACAATTGAGAGAATGAAAAATTGAATGTGTTAAGAAGAATTTCTATAAATGTCTAGAACACATAAAAAATAAAAAATGCCCAAAAAATCCTCTCAGTAGAGAGTTATTATAATTGATGTAAATCAATCAAGTTGTTTGATACACTTGAATTGATATAGGATTTCAAATGTAATATTCTCTCAATGAGAGTTAGAATTCTATAAAGAACTTTGTGTCAATTCAGACACAAACTGGAATTGGTGTAGATTAGCTCGATAGTGGCAACAATTCTTTTATCTATAAGAAGTACCTGAAGAGGTATAACAATAGTCATGAACCTCAACGACATACTACTAGAAAGATTAGAAGGGTTCCAATTGTGAAAACCTGAAGAGGCTAAAGAAGAATACTCAAAGCTTGAATAGGCCGAGTAAATAATACTTGTATTCTATTTTTTAAAATAGTGGATTAAGTCTTCGATGTAGAGGAAATATCTCTTTGTAAAGGGATGACTAGATGCAGCAACAGTCTATTGTGAACTAGTATAAATATTCTTGTGTTCATTCACTGTTGCTATGTTATTCTAATATAAGTTCTTTATGATTCAACTTTATTTTCACTAAACTTGTTTTATAATCGAAAGTCGAATGATTTGATAAGGAAAATATTTTTAGTTAAGCAATTACAGTAATTTTCAGAAATGGTAAATTACAATTCAAACCTCTTTTTGTTGGTATTTCCACCACCTTCAATTTTTCATCTCCTAAATAATCTCAACCAAGATTCAATAAAAAAAAAAACACTCACATGGTTCAAAGTTTTGTTCAAATATAAATTTAATTTACCTTACCATTAAAGATCGAAAAAGACTTTTGTCCAACGTCTTTGAAATTTATCAAAATTCTACAAGTTGAACTCTTTTGAAATATATCAATCATAATCAATTCTTTTTTATCGTAACACTACTTTGTCTCAAAACATTTTCTAAAAATTTTTCTATAAATATTTTATTTCTATTTCATTCTCTAAATAATTTCTCACAACGATCACATATATTTCAGAGTTTTTCTCACTGCTAACTCAGTGTTAATATTTTTGATTTCTTTTCGAGATTCAAAAAAGTAACTACATAAATATAGAAAATTATACAATTCACCTCAATGTTACATTATCCAAGAAACTCAAGTAGTGGAACAACTTTGTAGTTGGAGGTTTTGTGATTAGAATTTTAAGTTGCTAAAAAATGCAAGATTTGGTTTAGGGTTTTGAGTAGACATGACAATGGGGTGTGGGAGCGGTTAATTGCAAACCCACATCCGCCCCCGTTTCTTATCGGGGGTAAAATTTAGGTCTCTATCCCCGTCCGCAACGGGGTTTGAATTTCCCGACTCACACTCGCATCCATTCATATATATAAAATTATAAATTTAAAAATCATATTTATTATAATTAATATACTAAAAATTTATTATCAAACAATAATAAAACTAAAAAAATATTTAAGTATTTCAATATGTACAATGTATATAAAATTTAAAAATTACAATAATATTACTAGCAGAGTAGATTTGGGTGAGGGGTGAATATCAACACTCCAAACCCGTCCCCGTCCCCGCCTCTGAATTTTAATTTCAAAAAAACCCGCACCCGCACCCAATCAAAACGGATTTTCCTCACCAAAAATCAAGATGAGATTGGGTAGATACCCACATATGCGGGTTATGCTGCCATATGTAGTTTTGAGTGAGTTTGAGAGAAGAAGATGAAGTTTCAAAAACATTAAGATGATGAGTGAATGGGAGGGTCCCGCGGGTTGGTTCATTTAAAGGGGATGAAATTAATTTTTTTTCTTCCCTTAATTAAACTACCCTCTCAATTCTTTGTTAATCTCAAAAAAATTCTATATCTAAAAATTACTCACTCAAATTTAATCTCGAACTCCTATATTATTGCGCCACCCCCAAGAAGTATTCCTTCTTTCTTTTACTTTTCTTTCAACTTGAAAGCAAAAGTATCGACATATATTATCCAGAAAAAATATTTTGAATCAATTAATGAAGTTCATTTTTCAAAAACATCCTAAAAAAATGAAATGGAGTTTTTTGAAACATACCAAAAAGTTATCTATTGAGTCATTTACAAAAATATTTTGATTATGAAAAACTCAACGGGACCCCCTCGAATTCGTCAAAGAAAGAGTGGATCCCTGTTGAGTTCTTATGCTTTCATTTCGAAAACGAAATTCATCCGATTACTACAGGGATGATCCCAACCCGGAATATGAACCATAAAAGAAAATACCAATTAAACCGATCACGGCAATACCAGCTACAGTACCTATTATCCAAAGAGGAATCCTTCCAAATTCTCTCGGCCCAGAATCAAAAAAATAAGAGTTTGGTGTATTAAAAAACTTGTATCCATAAAACATCTGCCGTAAGATAGATAATAAATAAATGGGAGTTAATATCATTCCAATCGCTGTTACAAAAGTAATTAGTATTTTCATCATGAAAAGATATTTTTGACTAGTAATTATTCCAAAAAAAAAATATCAATTCTGCAACAAAACCGCTCATGCCCGACAATGCAAGAGAAGCCATGGATAAGTTAGTGAAAATCGTACAATTAACTTTTAAGACATTTGATCATAATCATCTCACATCATTCACTTCTCAACTTTGGCCTATGTTAATCCTCTCGATCGATAATATATTCAATTAATAGAAAATAATCAAAAACGACTCGTGTTGATAATCATTTTTACGACGAAATTAACCCGACTACTAAAATAGTTAAATTTAATATTATTCTCTTAGTATAATACTACTCAGACATAAATCAAGTCTCAAACTACTCAATAATTAAAATAAAAAGTTTGGTCGAAATAGAAGTTGTTTTAACATTTAAAAATGGTAAAATTGCTTGTTGATTTTAAAATCTAAAATATTTTAGTCTTGGATTTCAACTATTTTTACATATAGACTAAATAAAAGTATTTCAGTCTTGAAAATGTAATCATGGTACCTTTATTCAAAACAAAAGGGAACTACCGGACTCAATAACAGGTTTTTAGTACAAAACATAATTAAAAATAGCTTAAATATGGTTATTTAACTATGAGTCTTACATTCATCTATGGAGATTCAGAACGTTGAGACTTCTCTCCTTTTTTTTTAAGCATGATTATCTATGGTTTGGCTGCTAACTGAAGATCGTTTCAGCATCTTTTTCGTACCAAACAAGGGTTTCGAGATGAAGTAAAAAAATCCTTGTTTGAAGATTTTATTTAGTTGAGATTTCTTCGGTTTTGGATGAAGAGATGTAGTAATCAATCAAGAGCTAAAAAAAAAGTAATGAGAAGATACCAATTTAAGAAGGAAGGAATGAGTAGAGACAATGAAGATAATAGTGCACAAAATTGTTTAAATAGAGTGAATGAATTAACCCCATTAACCAAAGATTAAGTGATTGTTTGGACTTTAAAGAGAAATTGATTATTAATTTTATAGAAAATTTAAACGAAATGAATGGGATGTTCATAATGACTTCGGTGATGATGTCACATGGAGGAAGTTGAAATTAAAGGATTGAAGACTAATGAGAAGAAGAGAGAGATAGCCGATAATAGAGAACACATAAAGTTAGTTACTAATTATTAGTTCACTAAGAAAAATTCATCCAACTAATTGATTCTTCATCCAAGAGGAGATATACTCTTGTAATTGATCTTGAGATCTTCAGACAATATTGTTGGTGATTCTTCTTATTTCCTCGAGCATATTGACTTTGTGAAACCTCACTTTATTAGAACATATCAGATTGAGATATTAACATCTCATAATGATTTCTTTCTATTTTAATTGAAGATAGGGTCCTTTGGAGTGGTGTTTAAGGGCTGCAGCTGAGGAGGGCTTAACTATTTTAGAAACAGGATAGAAAGAAGAGTTGGATGAGTGTAGGTGATGAAGTTGAAGAAGAATTTGGTTTGAAAGTTAGAGGTTGCAAAATAAGAAGAATGTGTGGTTTGGATAGTTGGATTTTCAGAAAGATTCGCGCTTGAGGTTAGATTTGGATTAAATCAAGCTCTTGGGTTTCAAGTTGGGAGAGATGGATGAGATCTGGTCAAGATGGAAAAACAAATGATAGCTTTATGGGCTAGATAAAAAATAATGACATTAACATCAAAAAGAGTGTTTGAACACACTTTAGATGCATCATGACATGATCTTGCACTTCTACTAAGGAGAAAATAGAAGAATGAGAAGACTAAACATTTTAATCTTGTTCATGCTTCATGCTTCCATATCGTTTGAAGGAGAGACTCAACATCTCCTAAGAACTCACTGATTTGAACATAAAATGTTCTGCCATTTGGTTTCTTTCATAATCCATCTTTTTGGCCACAATACACAGTTATAATGAATTCAAAATGTTAAAATCTTAAAATGTTTTCTCATGGTTACATGAGTTGCACTAATAATCTATCATTTGCTCAACTGCAAGCGTCTCAACCTCCCTTATCTGATACTTCATCACATGATCGCTGCTACCAACAAAGACTACAAGAAGAATATTGTTCCTTATGGTATGATTCTTACAAAATTCTTTAATCATTTTCATATCCCTCTGTCAAATGAAAAATCCCTCATCAAAATCTCAAAATTTTCCACCAAAAACATGATCCATATGAAAATCACCGTCACCAAACAACCTTCTCCCCCAACTGAAACACAGCCACGATATCCTCCAACTAACCGACCCAGAACCAGACAATCTGCCCCACTCATTCATTCATTTCCATCCACACTAAAAAGAAAACGTTCTACCAGACGGGAAGCTCCTGTTACAGCCACCACATCACCTTCTCCTTCACCAGATCGAGCTCCTGATAATGCTCCAAAACGTTCTCCTCCAAACCCAGAACGTTCTCCTCAAAACCCAAAACGTTCACCAGAAAACCCAGAACATTCTCCTGCACATGCTCAAGAACGTTCCCCTCAAAACAGAGAACGTTCTCTCAGCCCTCCTCCTATCAATCCTACTTTCTCAGTTTTTCCCCAACAATCCACCATTTCCTCCACGGACTTCATCTCTGTCTCCCAACTTCTTCGTTCTCCCCTTAATCCCATGACCACACTACTTCCTCACCAAAATGTCTCAGCCATGTCACCTGCGTATATTTCTCCACAAACCACCACGTCATCCATTTTTGGAATCAGTCAATTTTTGGCTTCTTCCGAACCTTCCAACAATGTTACTTCATCCAATCAATCGAATCCTCAACCACTACATGCCTCTCTCCCAGCTGTCTCTGCTCCTTCTAGTAGCACTGCTCGGTGTGCCTCCTCCTCCTCCTTTTCAACCTGCTCCAGTTCCTGTTCCTGTTCCATTCAAGTCCCAATCATCAGAAGGCTCTTCTCCTTTTTTAGCAAAATAGGGATTTTTTTCTCCTTCCTTTTTGTATGACAAAGGGGGATAATTAAGTTTAGTTTTTATTCTTTTGTAATTCAGGATCTTAATTTTTGTAATTCAGCGATTGCATTATTAATGAAATATCCTTTTCACAAATAAACTGATTGCATTAGTTATATTACTGTAAATCTATTGCATCAATTGAGGGGGAGCTTTTATGCTCTTCAAAATTAAAATTAGAATCAAAATTAAAATCTAAATTAACATGTTTGTCATCATCAAAAAGGGGGAGATTGTTAAGACAAACTCTCAAATTAAGTTTTGATGAAAATAAACAAGTTTTAATTAAGAATATTAATTATGATTCTAAATGTTATATTAATTTAATCTGTGGTCTTGAGTGTTTTTATTAAAGATAGGAACCAAGCAAAGCAAAGAAATCAGATCAAAAACAAATAAAACAATCATGATCATAAACTGTACAAAACAGAGAAAGATCAGCAGAATCAAGAATGATTGTAACAGCCACTTCACCAATCTTTCTCCAACACTTTAACAATGATTCTACCTTATCTCTTTATACCAATTTCATCAGTACATGGCAAGGAACAAATAGGAATCATGTTTACTCAAAACGGTTCTCGAATCACTAAGATAAATCATCATGAATCTAAACATGTCAAAAACGGACGGCAACTTTCTCCAGTCTGGAACTGTCAAGAAAGTTGAACAAAACTGAACGTCAAGATTGATTATAAGTCTTCAGATTGTCGAGAAGACTATCAGATCAGATTGATCATCTTTCTCCACCTTTAATCAACGTTCTCCGTTTCTGAAGAAGAACAATCTCTGTTTCTGCAGAAGAAGACTTCTCAGTTCTGCAGAAAATTATTCACTCCTTTCCAATCAGTTTTGGATCAAATCAAGTGTCCAAACCAAAGCTCAATTATCTTCAAGTATTATCAAAGCTTAATGGGTCATTAAGCGCGCAGGAAGCTTGTGCAAAATTAAGTAAAACAACCCAAACAGCAAAGTCCAAAACTGTCACATGAATGGCGCATTTTGTCAACAGATTCGTTGTTTATGTCAGAAGGAAAACAGAGCACTACCAACAGCTCTTTCTGACCAGAATTAATTGCTCAAATCATCTATAAAAGGAAGGCAAATTCGCAAGCATCATTCAGATCTTCAAGTGCCAAGTATTCTCACTAAATCATATTCACTTGCATTCTTGAAGCAATCTCATTCACAAAAGAAATCAGGCTGAAACCATTACATACTTCTAGTTTATTCTACCGAGTTCTTTTTGTTCCGAATCTATTCTCAAACAAGAGTTGAGCATAATCAGATTCAACCAAACCCTTTAAATTATTATTTTATAAACTCATAACTATAAGGATTCTTTATAGTTTGAGTGTGATTAAAAGAGTTAACTTTAAAATCCTAGCAAATTAGTTAGGTGACTTGATTGAATCCTTTCTGGGTGGAAAGGAAGTGTAGTTACAGATGACGGTTGATCTTTAACTGTGATTGTTCTCCGTTCTTTGAACACTTAGTGAAAATCTCACAGTTGTGAGGACTGGACGTAGCCCACGTTGGGTGAACCAGGATATATCTTTGTGTGGTATCTCTTCCTTATCTCTATTTACATTCAGTTATTGTTATTGTCAAAATTAAATAGAGAAACTAAAAACTGTGATTTTAACTAATCAAGAACGTTCTGCGTTTTCTGTTTCAAAACCAAGAACGTTCTTCGTTTCTGTTTTCATAACCAAGATCATTCTTGAGTTGTTTTTCTTAAGTTTTTAACAGGAAATTTTAAATAGGCAAGATTACAATTCAAACCCCCTTCCTTGTAAGTTGACATTGCTACTTCAATTGGTATCAGAGCTTGGCCTCTAAAAAGAACACTTTAACCAACTGCTAGAGAAAAAGATCTAGAAGAAAAAATGTCAAAAGCAAAATACATTGTTGAAGGAGGATCCTCAAACAGGCCACCATATTTTGATGGAACTGATTACTACTTTTGGAAAAACAAGATGTAGCTGTTTCTAAAGTCTCAAGACACAGGAATGTGGCGCATCATTACAGATGGAGATTTCATTCCAAGAGCTGATCAAAATGATTCAAACTCTGCCAAAAAGGAAGAAATCGACTGGACATCTGAAGACAAAACTAAGGTACTCTTAAACTCTAAAGCTCAATTATTCTTATTGTGTGCTTTGAGCTGGGAAGAAAGTGAAAGAGTCGATGAATGCACAACTGCTAAAGAAATTTGGGATACATTGCTAATTGGAACCTTAAAAGCACATGAGGTATTACTGCAAGAAGATAAACCTGTCAAGAAAGGAAAAACAATAGCCTTAAAAGCATCTCAAGAAAGCATGCCTGACCAAACAGAGGAAGAACCAGAAGAAAAAAGTCAAGAAGATGCTGATGAAGAAATAGCTCTTCTCACTAGAAGAATATAAAGAATGATGAGAAGGAGAGACCAAATGAAGAAGGGATTCCCAAACAGAAAAGAAAATCCTAAAACAGAACTAGACAAAAGCCAAATTACATGTTTTGGATGTAATAAGCTGGGACATTAAAAATCTGAGTGTCCTCTGAACAAAAGAACACCAAATAGATTTCCTTTCAAAAAGAAATCAATTATGGCCACATGGGATAACTCATATGAATCTGATGAAGAAGAAGATGAAGAAGCTAACATATACTTAATGGCAAACACTGAAGAAAATGAGGTAACAAATTTTGAATCCTGCATTTTATGTGAACAAATGGAAAAAGAATTTGACAACTTATTAAATGATTCAAACTTACTCATTCAAAAGTGTAGTTCTTTAAAAGAAAAGTTTTATAAAGAAAAGGAAGAGAAAGAAAAAACTCAGGTTCTGAATGATAAGCTAAAGGAAATCATTCAAAATCTAAAAGAATCTCAGACCAAAAACTTTCACACTGAAAATCAAGAAAGTCAAGAACACTCTGCACTTCAAAAGGAGAACGTTCTCCTTAAAGCTGAAGTTCAACTTTTTAAAAATGATCTGCTAAAATTTATTAAAGCTACTGGAACCTTTCAAAATATCATGGGATCTCAAGTTGGAATATTTGATAAAGCTGGTATTGGTTTTAATCAAACTCAGAAAACCAAAATGTATGAAAACTTTTTTATTCCAGAAAGAAGAGAGAATAAATGCAAGATCAAATGTTCATATTGCAGCAAAATTGGACATCTTGAATTTGCATGTTATTTTAAGAAAAAAGATGAGAAAATCAAGAACAAACAGAGAAAAGATCAATCTGGAACAAAAACAGGTTTTTCTCAAAAAAAACAAGAACGTTCTCCAGCTAAAATAGAAAACGGAGAAAGTTCTGAAAATCTGTCAAAACTAGTTAAAAAGTCTTTTCAAAAACAAATAATCAAATGTTCTTCATGTTCTAAGATTGGACACTCTGAATCTACATGTCATATTAACAGAAAATCAAAATTTAGAACTTATCCACAAGGACCCAAGACAGAATGGGTACCAAAAGTTAATGAAACCAAAACTACAAGTTTGTTCTCAAGGTGTCAAGAAAAAGCCATGGTTCTTGGACAGTGGCTGTTCAAGACATATGACAGGTGATAAAAATTGCTTCATGTCCTTCATCAAGAAAGATGGAGGGTCTGTCACCTTTGAAAATGACAATCAAGCTCGAATCAAAGGTAAAGGGACAATTGGTAAGAAAAACTCTGCTCAAATAACTGATGTTCAATATGTTGAAGATCTGAAACATAATCTCTTAAGCATAAGTCAACTTTGTGACAATGGCTGTGAAGTTATTTTCAAACCCAACCTATGTAAAATCATAAAAACAAAATCTGGTGAAAAACTGTTTTCTGGAACCAGAAAGAAAAACCTTTATGTATTATATCTTGAAGAATTGCCTGATGAATCCTGCTTCATATCTGTTTATAAAGATAAATGGATCTGGCATAAAAGGACAGAGCATGTCAACATGAAAACCATTTCCAAAATTTCAAAATTTGAACTTGTCAGATGATTACCAAAACTGAATTTTGAAAAAGACAGAATATGTGAAGCTTGTGTCAAGGGAAAGCAAGTTAAAACAACTTTCACTCAAAAGAATTTATTTCCAGAAACAGAATTCTTGAATTACTTCACATAGACTTATTTGGTCCTGTCAAAACAACCAGTTTAGGAGGAATGAAATATGGTTTTGTTATTGTTGATGATTTCTCTCGATACACTTGGGTACTATTTTTAAAACAAAAAGATGATGCTTTTGAAGCTTTTAAAATCTTTTGTAAAAAGGTACAAAATGAAAAAGAATCCAGCATAATTTCTATAAGAAGTGATCATGGAGGAGAATTCATAAATGCCCCTTTCAAAAACTTTCTTGAAGAACTTGGCATTTCTCACAATTTGTCTTGTGCAAGAACTCCTCAACAAAATGGAGTTGTTGAAAGAAAAAATAGAAGCTTACAAGAAATGGCAAGAACAATCTTGGAAGAATCTAATGTTGAAAAATATTTTTGGGCTGAAGCCGTCAATACATCATGCTATATTTTAAATCGTGTATCCATTAGAAAAATCATAAACAAGACTCCATATGAAATCTGGAAAAACAGAAAACCAAACATTTCATACTTCCATATTTTTGGGTGTTACTGTTATATTCTAAACAACAAAGATGTTCTTGGAAAATTTGATTCAAAATCAGATAAAGCTATCTTTTTGGGTTATTCAACCGACTCTAAAGGATTTAGAGTTTTTAATCTAAGAACTAAAGTTGTTGAAATCAGCATGCATATTTTATTTGATGAGTTTGATAACTTAGTACTTGAAAAGACAAATGAGGATGAAGAATTGCCAGACACACAACAGAGAAATGATGTGCAGGAAACGGAGATTGATAAACAATCTCCGTATCATTCTCCACCTAAAAGCTGGAGAACGATAAGAGATCATTCTCAAACTCAAATCATTGGGGATACAGCAGATGGAATCCGAACCAGAAAGTCATTCAAGAATGATGAGAACAACATGGCAATGATTTCTCAAGCTGAACCAATCAATTAAAGAAGCCATAGTTGATCAATCTTGGATTGAAGCCATGAAGGAAGAACTACAACAGTTCAATAAGAATGAAGTCTGGACCTTGGTACCAAATCCTTAAGATCAAACAATTATTGGTACACGCTGGGTTTTTAGAAACAAATTAGATGAAGAAGGTAAGGTTGTAAGAAACAAAGCAAGATTGGTTGCTCAAGGTTACAACCAACAAGAAGGTATAGACTACGATGAAACTTTTGCACCTGTTGCAAGGTTAGAAGCTATTCGTATACTTCTTGCATATGCATCTCACAAACTTGTTAAATTATTTCAAATGGATGTTAAAAGTGCATTTTTAAACGGCTTTTTAAATGAACAATTTTATGTGAAACAACCTCCCGGTTTTGAAGATCAATCAAAGCCAAATCATGTTTTCAAACTTACAAAAGCTCTGTACGGCTTAAAACAAGCACCAAGAGCTTGGTATGATAGGTTAAGTTCCTTCTTAATCAATAATGGATTTTCCAGAGGAAAAATCGACACTACACTTTGTAAGAAAATTGATAAAATGATTTACTCATTGTACAAGTGTGTGTTGACGATATTATCTTTGGATCAACTAATGAAAAAATGTGCAATGGATTCTCAAAACTCATGCAAAGTGAATTTCAAATGAGCATGATGGGAGAATTAAGATATTTTCTTGGCTTACAAATTAAACAACATGAAAATGGAACTTTTATTTGTCAAGAAAAATACATTAAAGATTTGTTAACCAAGTACAAAATGAATGAAGCAAGAATCATGTCTACTCCTATGCATCCATCCTCTTCATTAGACAAAGATGAACATGGAAAATCTGTTTCTGAAAAAGAATATAGAGGAATGATTGGCCCCTTGCTATATTTAACTGCTAGCAGGCCATATATTGTATTTGCAGCAGGATTATGTGCTAGATTTCAATCTGCGCCAAAAGAATCTCATTTAACTGCTATAAAACGAATCTTTAGATATCTTGTTGGAACTACTGATCTTGGCCTTTGGTATAGAAAAGGTTCTCATTTTGATCTTGTAGCATATTGTGACGCTGATTATGCTGGAGATAAAACTGAAAGAAAAAGCACCAGTGGAGCATGTCAATTTATGGGTGATGCTTTGATAAGCTGGTCTTGCAGGAAACAAAATACTATAACCTTATCAACCACCGAAGCTGAATATGTATCACCTGCAAGTTGTTGCTCACAAGTTCTTTGGATAAAAAATCAACTTGAAGACTTCTCTGTAAGTTACTCTAGTATTCCAATTTACTGTGATAATACTAGTGCAATCAATCTGTCAAAAAATCCAATTCAGCATTCTCGTTCAAAACATATCGAAATAAAACATCAATTTATTCGCGATCATGTTAATAAAAAGGATATTGAATTAATTTTTAGTGATACTCAAAATCAGCTTGCTGATATTTTTACAAAGCCCTTGGTCGAGGAAAGTTTTAATTCAATCAAAGAAAAACTGAAAATTATGAAAAATCCTGAAAATTTAAGTTAAAACTGTTTTTGCAGAAAACGGAGAACGTTTATCAATCTCCGTTTCTTAAACATCTTACTCCGTTTTTCAAATCTTCTTCCTAGACGTCATCTTCCTCATGCGCAGGCAAGGCATGTCCTAGCATTAAATGCGCGTGCATCAAGGCTTTCAAAGGTCACTGCTAAGCCGTCAAATCTGTTCCTTTCCCCAACACTTGTCACTTCCCTAGGTTTAATCATCATTACTCTCTCTCTTGAAAAACTGCAAAAACATGTTGCAGTTATCACAACTGTTCATCTTTCTGAAAAATGTTTCCATCCTCTCAAACCTTTGTCTTCCTCCAACTTCATCTTGCATCTCTCTCTCAATTGTCAACAATGGCTCGAACTAAGCAATCTGCTCACAAAAATGCAAGCACTGACACTCCATCACCATCATCATCTTTCTCACCAATCTACAATCGTTCACCTTCACCTCCACCCTGGCCAACTCCTCCAAAACACTCATCAGACTCCTCTTTTTCTGACTACCTTTCTCGAGTCCAACCCTAACACCTCTATTCCTGAACCTGTATCTTCTGTTCTTCCTCCTCTTTATTCCTGTCAATCTCCAAATGTTGCTCAAGTTCCTCCTCACTTGAGAACATCCTTTTCTAAACCCGCACCACCACCACAAAAATTTGTCAATCCTCCAGCACCTAAAAGACACTCAATGAGAATCCTGGTAGGAATTGGGACCTAAAGAACCCCAATCACTAAACCTGCCTATTTCATCATCTCAGACACTGAGTCAAATGAATCATCTGATACTCCTCCTCCTTCAACAAAACCTGTCACTCCACCAAAATCCTCTTTTTCGTCTCAAACTCCTCAATCAAAAACCTCAATACCAACCCCATCAAAATCATCTTTTTCTGAAGCCTCTCAATCTACTCTTCCAAACCAGAAACAGAGACTAATGATTGAATTTTTCTCTTCTCCAACACCCACCCAACCTAAAACTCGTACCCTAAAAACAAAAACCACCATGCCAACCTCCAAATTTTTGGCAAAAACAAACTTACCCATTTGCCAGAGATTCAAAACAATTGTACCTAAGCACAAATTCCGTCTTTCTCCTTCCTCATTTCAAGAACGTTCCCCAACCCTGACACCTTCTCCCACCCAAAGTCCAGAACGTTCTCTCATCCCTTCCACTCCAACTACTTAAAAAAGTCTTACACCTACTCCCGAATGCTCTCCACTGCATGAACGTTCTCCTATCCCTCAAAATTCTCCTTCTCCTTCTCTTACTCCAGAACGTTCTCCTATTCAAGAATGTTCTCCTGCCCACCACAAATCTTCCTCTCCAGCTCAAGAACGTTCATCTATAGAAGATCGTTCTCCGTCCCATACTACCTCTCCCTCACAAACCACCAAAAGACCTCTTTCACCTCAACCTCCTACCTCTCCTTGCTCTGAACCTTCCTCGGACTATGATTCTCCTGTGCCACCATCTCCACCTTCCAAAAAGGCCAACCTACTACCACCAAACTATTTAAGGACAAATGGGCTCAGAGGCCCATTGGTGTTGGCAGAGTTTTCATCTTCGACAAACTCGTAGTCGATGGCAACGCTGTCCAACATTTTACTGATGGAAAATCCTGGTATGCAGCGATCAATCTTAAAGAGACTGCAATTCTCTCTAAACTATTTCAAGAGAATTCTACTACGTACCTTTCAACATTCCTTCGCCCTCTCCCTAAAATTTTCAACAACATGAGTCAGCATACTCTTCTCCCTCACTGTGGAAGCCATGAGTATGTCTCTAAAAACGACGCACTAACCATCTATCACTTGCTCAACTGCAAGCGTCTCAACCTCCCTCATTTGATACTTCATCACATGATCGCTGCTGCCAACAAAGAATATTGTTCCTTATGGTATGATTCTTACAAAAGTATTTAATCATTTTCATATCCCTCTGTCAAATGAAAAATCCGTCATCAAAATCTCAAAATTTTCCACCAAAAACATGGCCCATATGAAAATCACTGTCACCAGATAGCCTTCTCCCCCAACTGAAACACAACCACGATATCCTCCAACTAACCGACCTAGAACCAGACAATCTGCCCCACTTATTCATTCATTTCCATCCACACTAAAAAGAAAATGTTCTGCCAGACGGGAAGCTCCTGTTACAGCCACAACATCACATTCTCCTTCACCAGATCGAGCTCCTGATAATGCTCCAGAACGTTCTCCTCCAAACCCAGAACGTTCTCCTCAAAACCCATAACGTTCACCAGAAAACCCAGAACGTTCTCCTGCACATGCTCAAGAACGTTCCCCTCAAAACAAAGAACGTTCTCTCAGCCCTCCTCCTATCAATCCTACTTTCTCAGTTTTTCCCCAACAATCCACCATTTCCTCCACAGACTTCATCTCTGTCTCCCAACTTCTTCGTTCTCCCCTTAATCCCATGACCACACTACTTCCTCACCAAAATGTCTCAGCCATGTCACCTGCGTATATTTCTCCACAAACCACCACGTCATCCATTTTTGGAATCAGTCAATTTTTGGCTTCTTCCGAACCTTCCAACAATGCTACTTCATCCAATCAATCAAATCCTCAACCACTACCAGCCTCTCTCCTAGCTGTCTCTGCTCCGTCCAGCAGCACTGCTCCCATTCCTCCACCAATCATGAATCCTTCAAAGGAACCCACCAACTTCAAAATAATGGCAACTCTACAACTTCTCTTGGCTCAACAGACTCAGCTACAATCTTGGCTCACGGATACACTTGCACCCAGGCTCGGTGTGCCTCCTCCTCCTCCTTTTCAACCTGCACCAGTTCCTGTTTCTGTTCCGTCCAAGTCTCAATCATCAGAAGGCTCTTCTCCTTCTTTAGCAAAATAGGGATCTTTTTCTCCTTCCTTTTTGTATGACAAAGGGGGAGAATTAAGTTTAGTTTTTATTCTTTTGTAATTCAGGATCTTAATTTTTGTAATTCAGCGATTGCATTATTAATGAAATATCCTTTTCACAAATAAACTGATTGCATTAGTTATATTACTGTAAATCTATTGCATCAATTGAGGGGGAGCTTTTACGCTCTTCAAAATTAAAATTAGAATCAAAATTAAAATCTAAATTAACATGTTTGTCATCATCAAAAAGGGGGAGATTGTTAAGACAAACTCTCAAATTAAGTTTTGATGAAAATAAACAAGTTTTAATTAAGAATATTAATTATGATTCTAAATGTTATGTTAATTTAATTTGTGCTCTTGAGTGTTTTTATTAAAGATAGGAACCAAGCAAAGTAAAGAAATCAGATCAAAAACAAATAAAACAGTCATGATCATAAACTGTACAAAACAGAGAAAGGTCAGCAGAATTAAGAATGATTGTCACAGCCATTTCACCAATCTTTCTCCAACACTTTAACAATGATTCTACCTTGTCTATTTATACCAATTTCATCAGTACATGGCAAGGAACAGATAGGAATCATGTTTACTCAAAACGGTTCTCGAATCACTAAGATAAATCATCATGAATCTAAACATGTCAAAAACGGACTGCAACTTTCTCCAGTCTGGAACTGTCAAGAAAGTTGAACAAAACTGAACGTCAAGATTGATTATAAGTCTTCAGATTGTTGAGAAGACTATCAGATCAGATTGATCATCTTTCTCCACCTTTAATCAACGTTCTCCGTTTCTGAAGAAGAACAATCTTTGTTTCTGCAGAATAAGACTTCTCAGTTTTGTAGAAGAAGACTTCTCAGTTCTGCAGAAAATTATTCACTCATTTCCAATCAGTTTTGGATAAAATCAAGTGTCCAAACCAAATCCCAGTTATCTTCAAGTATTATCAAAGCTTAATGGGTCATTAAGCGCGCAGGAAGCTTGTGCAAAATTAAGTAAAACAGCCCAAACAGCAAAGCCCAAAAATGTCACATGAATGGTGCATTTTGTCAACAGATTTGTTGCTTATGTCAGAAGGAAAACAGAGCACTACCAACAGCTCTTTCTGACCAGAATTAATTGCTCAAATCATCTATAAAAGGAAGGCAAATTCGCAAGCATCATTCAGATCTTCAAGTGCCAAGTATTCTCACTAAATCATATTCACTTGCATTCTTGAAGCTATCTCATTCACAAAAGAAATCAGGTTGAAACCATTACATACTTCCAGTTTATTCTACTGAGTTCTTTTTATTCTGAATCTATTCTCAAACAAGAGTTGAGCATAATCAGATTCAACCAAACCCTTTAAATCATTATTGTATAAACTCATAACTATAAGGATTGTTTATAGTTTGAGTGTGATTAAAAGAGTTAACTATAAAATCCTAGTAGATTAGTTAGGTGACTTGATTGAATCCTTTCTGGGTGGAAAGGAAGTGTAGTTACAGATCAAGGTTGATCTTTAACTGTGATGGTTCTCCGTTCTTTGAACACTTAATGCAAATCTCACAGTTGTGAGGACTGGACGTAGCCCACGTTGGGTGAACCAGGATATATCTTTGTGTGGTATCTCTTCCTTATCTCTATTTACATTCAGTTATTGTTATTGTCAAAATTAAATAGAGAAACTAAAAACTGTGATTTTAACTAATCAAGAACGTTCTGCGTTTTCTGTTTCAAAACCAAGAACGTTCTTCGTTTCTGTTTTCATAACCAAGATCATTCTTGAGTTGTTTTTCTTAAGTTTTTAACAGGAAATTTTAAATAGGCAAGATTACAATTCAAACCCCCTTCCTTGTAACTTGACATTGCTATTTCAATAAGTTCATTACTCTACTTAACCACAAGTAGACCAGATATCATGTTTGCAGTAGGATTATGTGCTAAGATTCAATCCTCACCAATAGAATCTCATTTATCTGCTGTAAAAAGAATTTTTCGTTATCTTGTTGGTATTACTGATCTTGGGCTTTGATATAGCAAAGGAACTCATTTTGATCTTGTAGCTTATTGCGTTGCTGACTATGCCAGAGACAAAATTGAAATAAAAAGCACAAGTGGTGCATGTTAGTTTATTAGAGAAGCCTTAATAAGTTGGTCATGTAGAAAGCATAATACAATCGCACTATCAATTACTTAAGTTGAATACGTCTTAACTGCAAATTGTTGTTCCCAAGTTCTATGGATTAAAAACCAACTTGAAGATTTTTCAGTAAGTTATTCCAATTTACTGTGATAATACAAGTGTTATCAATCTCTCTAAAAATCCCATTCAACACTCAAGGTCTCAACACATTGAAATAAAACATCATTTTATTAGGGATCATGTGAACAAAAAAGAAGTTGAATTAATCTTTGTTGATACAAACAATCAACTAGTAGACATATTTTCAAAACCCCTTGTTGAAGAAAATTTCAATTTCATCAAAGAAAAATTAAAAATCAGAAAAAATCCAACTAAAACTCTTTGAATACAAAAACCATATCGTTCTTGTCTTGGTTCTGTCTTTAACAGAACAATCTTCGTTTTGGTCTCATGAAAAGCTCAAGAATCAGCTTTTTAACAGTATTTTCTGTCTTTTCTCAAAAGGTAACGGCTACCCATGCCTATGTCTGGCACATTCATCTTTCAACTCCCTATGCAAAACATCAAAACCGTTCCTCTCTCACCACTAAAAAACAACAACTTACTTTTTCTGCAAAAACCTCATCTCCTATCTTCCAAGTTTTTTCTTTCACTCTCAAAAATGGCACGCACCAAAGTTGCTGCACGAAAGAATCCGCATCCCAGAACTCTATTCCCTTCACCATCTCCATCATCTTCTTGTTCCCCATCACCCCCACCCAGACCAACACACCCAAAATCTTCTTCATAGAAGACCTTATCTGATTTCTTATCATCATCTCCTGATTCAAGCCCTCCACCAATTTCACTTGCTCCTCTCTCAACTGTTCTTCCATCCCTGTTCCAATGCAACCCTCCTTCGATCAATCAAGCACCACCACATCTAAAAAAACCATCCAAAACTGGCTCTAGTAGTTCCTCCTCTAAACGAAGATCGATGAGGATCGTGGCCGGTGTTGGCACCTCGAAATCCAAAGACAAAGACACCACCATCTACACCATCTCTGATGATGATTCCGAACCTAAGTCATCACCAAAAATTCCCCAACACAAATCAGAATACCCCTCCAAACCCTCCAATCCTCTAAACCTTCTACATCCCTAACAAATCCCATTTCCAACATTATTCAAACCAAATCCATCGCTTCAAAACCTAGCCTGAAGATTCCTAAATCCAACTCATCTTCCACTCTCTCTTAGTTTATAGCTTCACAAAAACATAAAAACCCTAAAAAAACCCTCTCAGCAAAAAACAAACCCAGAACATTCTTCTTCAAAACTTCCACCACAAGAACGTTCTTCACCAAAATCTCCAAACCCAGAAAACACAACCTCTAAACCTCCATCCAAATGAATCTCTTCAAAAGTTCTAATCCCTCCACTACTTCCATCCAAATTTCAGAAAATGTTCCATGAAAAATGGGTCAAGATACCAATTGGTATTGGTAGGGTCTTCATGTTTGAAAACCTTCAATATGAAGGCACTTCCATAAAGCATCATACTGATGCTCTTGGATGGACATATGTCCTCCAAATTTCTGATTCCTTCTATCCTGAGGTAATTAGGGATTTTTATTGCAAAGCTCTGGCTTTTGCAAATAAATATCTCCTTGTTTCAAATCTAAAACGAGTTGAAATTCACTTAACCCCTACCATTCTTGCTGAAATATTGTAACTCATATCTGGAGTACCCACAGTTTTTGGCAAAAACTGTTATTCAGCTCTGATCATCACCAAGGATAAAGTCTTTCAAGAGTTGTTTATTGCTGGCTCCACTAATTTTGTTTTAGCCGATCTCAAACCTCTCCCCAAAATATTCAACAGGATCAGCCAACATTCAATTATACCTCACTGTGGTAGTCATGAATATGTATCTGACAATGGCACTTTGGTAATCTATCATCTTCTTCACTGTCAAAAATTAAATATGCCTCATCTCATCATTCAGAATATGATTGCTGCAACCAACAGGAATTACAAGAGAAATACCGTTCCTTATGGTATGGTTCTCTAAAAAAATTTCAGATATTTCAATGTCCATCTGTTCACAGAAACTTCCAACATCAAAATCTCCAAATTTTCATCAAAAAATATCTCTCATATGAAGCAAGTTCCATCCATTCCACCATCTCCTAAAGCTACTTTTTCTCCACCAACAATAAAACGCAAAAGATCTGCAAGACAATCTGCAGTACAAAAGTTAATTAAGACTTCTAATTATGATTCTAAGTTAATTAAGACTTCTAATTTTGATTCTTAGTGTTTTGTTATTTAACATGTGTTTTTGAGTGTATTAATCAAAGATAGGTATTAAACATATCAACACAAGATCATATTAGAAGAAGCAAGTTCATTCAAATAAACGAAGAACATTCTGACAGAATTATGGAAAACAGAGATTGTTCTCCACAGTCTTTAGTTCTCTTCAAATCCAAGAATGTTCATATTCTTAAGGAAATAAGATAAAGGTTGTTTCTGGTGTATACAATCATTTTCTATAAAGCTACCAAAAGTATACAAAGATCTCATCAATAAAAAAATCATTTCAAAGAACAAAGGAAAAAGCTATGCCTCATAATCAAACAAGCAACATCATTCTCCAATTTGAGCAAGTAGCAAGTACAACATTGACAAACCCGATTAGACACTGACAACTGCATCTCTGAGCAGCCTGCACACGTGACAGAGAGCAGAGCAATACTTCAAGACAGCTGTCAGAGAAACTTAACTTCAACACTTCTTAAAATAGCAACGGAGGTCGTTCATGTTTTGCAAGAACATTCCTGCTTTAAGACAGCAATTATCCACTTAAACTAACACAAGAAAGCTGGATCTTCTTTAATGGTTAAATGAGCTATCATAAGCCTTCTTGAAGCCTATAAAAGGAACCTCAAGATCAAGGATAATGCAAGAGCTTCAAGTGCAAAGAAATCTATCACTTATACTATCATACTCGAAAGATCATAAGCTCTTCAATTAAAAGAAAAAGGTTCAGTTTTGTTTCATCTAGATCTTAAAATCATTCTACCGAGTCCTTAGCCAAGAATCTAAACTCAAACAAGGGTTGAGTACACTCAGATTCTCCAAACTCTTTTAATCATCACTTTCTAACTCAAGAATATTGTGTTGAATATAGTTTTGAGTAAATTGTAAAAATTCTTTTATGATTAAAAGGTAATCTGTAAAAATCATCTCTAAAGATTGAAAGGTAAACTGTGGAAATCCTTTCTAAGTTCAAAGGTAACATATTGTAACAGATCAGGATTGATTTGGAAAGGTTGTGTGAAAACCAAGAACGATCTTGTTTTGAACACTTAATGAAAAATCTCACAATTGTGAGGACTGGACGCAACCCACTTTGGGTGAACTAGGATATATCTCTATGTAACATTCCTTCCCTGATCTCTATTTGTTTATGATCAACTAAAAATATATCTTATAGATAAGTTAATTTTGTGATTTCACTAACCAAGAACGTTCTACTTTTATTGTGTTTCAAAACCAAGATCAATCTTGAGTTAAATACTTTTAAATTAAACAGGAATTTTTTAAAAAGGGGCAATTAAAATTCAAACCCCCCTTTCTTGTAATTTGACATTGTCACTTCAACACCGAGGAAAAGTCAACCTCGAATGATATCTTACGACCTTATGCCTAGAGATCCCGTAACACGGTCAAGTCAGCAGGATGCGTAGAGATATTGGCCACCTCTAAGGCACTCCTACTAGCCCAAATAGCTGGTAAAAACGATGGCCCTGGTGGAGAAGAATCTTGCGGTTGGATTCTTCGGTCGAGATCTCCTAAACATGGTTGTCCCTTAAAGTCGTAGTGACAGATGGAGTAAGGACAACAATATCGATGGATGGCACCTGAACCACCTGAATCGACGCCGTATTAGCAGCGAAGGAAGAACTCTCCCCTATTGTTATTGTTCTTCGTCTTTTTAGCCTCCAAAGCAATTGCCCTATGCAGCGCAACCATCTTCCCTAAAACAAAAACAAAAAATAGTTGAAGTAAGAGGGACAAAACAAAATAACTAAAATACACAACAACAACAACAAAAACTAAGGTGCCATCTTTGACTAAGAGGAAGTCAATGAATTGTTTAATAAGTTGAGTTACCTTAATCAATTCGACTATCAATTATCATGCTAAGTTAACTTTAGGTGTTAACGGGTCATTTATTATTTTTTTGTATCCCTCCTAGAACCTAAAATGTTCAAATTCAATTATTATTTTTTTATCTGGGTTTGTGGATATATAAGGGAAGAGTAGGTTTGCGATCTCTTCCAAAAATAAATAATTAAGACAGAAAATACTAACAATTGTGTGGGTATCTCACCAAGAGAGACATAATGCTTTGTTTCCTTTGACAATAATATTTCTTTTATTATTAATACCATAACCAAATTAATCAATTCGAATTAGGTATGTCCCGAGAAGGGTCGGGAGCGTTTTGTCTTGGGAGCGTTTTGTCTTGAGTAAAACTCGTATATATGCTCCGTTTCCCTTTGGAACTGGAATTTCATCCCCTTCTATCTATATACATAAAACAAAATAAAAACATTTAATATAATAAAATTATAATTACTAACTAATAATAAAATTATATTAATTTTTTTATTGAGGAGATTAAACTTACAATATATAAAAAATATCAATTACAAAAAGAATGAGTGTATATATATAAAATAATAATTTACATGCGGGACGAATTCAAATGTAAAAGTTGACCGATCAAATATTAATATCTCATTTTCATTTTAATTTATTCTTGACTTTGAATTTTGGTAAAAATCCAAACCTATTCATAATAAAAGTAGAATTTTTCTGTCGAAATCAGATAAGATTCATGTAGGCACCCGCGGTTAATTATTATATTATGATGCCTAATTCAAATTAAGCTAAAGTAGATAAGGATGTCCTCATCCCTAATTAAAAATTCCCTAACTATTAAGTAACCAACCGGGTCAACATACGCAAGCACTTAGCTCACCAACTAAATAATACTTGTAGTTATACTTACACCAGAAATAAAGAATCATTTAATTTCTTCCTCATTGGCCACCAAGACCTCTAAGTTATAATAGAGCTCAACTTCTACCCAATCCACAATCATTCATAATGCATGGTATTTGATTTTAAATTGACTGGTTTAATGCATTCACAATATATATATATGTTGAGGCCCCTTTTTTATAATATATGTTGAGTCCCCTTTTTTTATAATTGTTGATAGAAATATAAGCTAAACTATATTTTTATAGTTTTTTTTGTCATATTTACTGTTTCATCCGAAATAAAATATAAATAAAAAAAATATCTAAAAAGTTTTGTATTTTTATTTATATCTTATTCTCGAGTGAATGTGTATTTGACAAATGTTTATGATGAAAAAATATTTTTATGTAAAAATAAAATCATGAACAAACCTTAAAGAAAATATGGATATTCAAGATTAAAAAGTTATTTTTAGTAAAAAAAAACTATTAAAAAGTTTTTTATAGGCAAAATTTGTTAAAAGTGAGTTCAAGGTATTCAAATTTCATTATATTAAACAGATATTTGATTCTTATATGACTATTTAAAAAGGATTTTCTAATTTACACAATTTATTTTTAAATGGGTACAAATCAGTTTGTTACACCTTTAGATACATTTGATTGTTTTTCTTATTATAACTGGCTAATTTATATATCCACTAAA
>JBBPBP010009777.1:31314398-31328883 GCA_037974735.1 Cicer chorassanicum | reverse complement strand
TTTTTTTATTTATATCCATTTTTTTTTTCAAATTGTTCAATTTGCCGTGCTGCGAAAAAATATACAAGAATGCGATGCCTTGAAGAGATTTTTTTTTTAATTCTAATAGAAGGTCGTGGGGATGGAACCATGTGATAGTATGATTTTTTTTTATTCTTTTTCTATTAATAGGTTTAATTATTATTTAATAAATTATAAATAATTTAAATATTTTAAAAAATTAAAATACTAATAATAAAATAAAATACATTATTAAATAATAATAATTTTAATAATATTATTAATTTTAATAAATTATAAATAAAATACATTAATAATAATAATAATAATTTCAATAATATTATAAATTTTAATAATAATAATAAAAAGAATAATAATTTTAATAATAATGTGCCAAAACAAATAAGAGGAAGTCGTTATAATAAGAGGAAGTTGTTATAATAACGTGCCAAAACAAATAATTTGTCTCTAATATTTTACCGATAAAATAACAACATATTTTTTTAGAATGCTACCTTCTATTAGAATTAAAAAAAATAAAAAAAATAAAAAAAACCACTCTAGGACGTCGCATCTCCAGGCAGTCAGCAACTAGGACTAAAAAGTAGGACATTTCTGGCAAGGTGGCAAAGTGGTCAATTTAAAAAAAAAAAAAGGATATACATAAAAAAAAATCTACAAATCTTCAAAATTATATTATGTAACAAAAATAATAAAAAAAAGTATAGTCTAAAAGGTTAAACAACTCCCCACCTTGGCAAGTAGTTAGTTTATTTTAGTTGGCCTATCCATTTCTTAGAAACATCAACTCCTTTAAACTCACCAACCTACCCTTTCCAAAATAAAAAACCGTAACATTTTTGTGAGAATTGAGAAACTTCTCAATTCATCACCTTCTCCTCTTCTCTCTAATTGAATCAAAAAGCAAAAACAAAAAAGACCAATATTTTCAATGGAACTCTCATACAAAATTCTCAGAAGATCAATTCATAGTTTTCTTCAAAACTATCATTATTTCACAACAACAATAGTTTTTCTTGCCTTTCCTTTCTCAGCATCAATGCTCCTCTCACAAGCATTAGTCCCTTTTTCTTCATCACTCTTTCCTCAAATATACAATCACCTTAAGATTCTATTTGATGCTGCTGGTTTTCCTTCTTCATCACAAATTTTTACTATTCTCAACCTTAAAATTTCTCAAACAATCACTTCCTCGATTTTCACCCTGCCTTTCACTCTCACCTTTTTCCTCATTACAAAATCATTCATAATTCAAGCAATGAAAATGAATAACCATAAAGAAAATTTGCAACCTTCATTCGTTGATATAATATCCTATCATTACAAGCCACTCTTTCATACCTATATCTACAATACTTTCTTCCTTCTATCAGCAAATGCATCAACTTTTTGTTTTCTTTTTCTCGCCTTTAGTTTCGCTGAAGGGCTAGGAAACTCGTCTCCGAGTCTCACTCTTTTTGTAACAGCCGCGGCTGCAGTTTTCTTCTCAGTGATCCTCGCAAATGCACTTGTGATATCGAACATGGCACTAACACTATCGGGTATCGATGGGCATGGAGGTTACATGGCGATTTTGAAAGCGTGCGTTCTTCTGAGGGGAAGGACATCAACGGCTTTGTTCTTGGCATTTCCTATTAATGTAAGTTTGGCTGCCATTGAGGCCTTGTTTCAATTCCGTGTCGTAAGAGGGTATCACAATATTGGTGGAAAGTCATCATGGTTTTTCTTAGGTTTGGAGGGTATTTTCATTGCCTACTTGTACTCGATTTTCATCATCATTGACACTATTGTGAGTTACATGTTTTACAAAAGCTGCAAAATTGGAGGATCATTGGTTGATAAGGAAGACAAGCATTTTTTGAGGATTGAATTCATAGAAGAGGACAATTATGGTTACTTGGGAGACAAGAATTTCCAAGAACTACCTTGATTAACATATATATATATATGGCTTTTCTAATTATGTTTCTCAAAAGAGAAAGACCTACAAGCTATTAAAGCAGGTATTTGAAAAATTCATTCATGTTTGTTTCTCATAACCATATCGAATGACTATTGAAGGCGTAAAGGTTTTTAATTCAGCTCTGTGCAAGAACAAGAAGCTGGAGATTAGTTCACCATTAAATTTGTAATGTTTTCTTTTTATATTCATGAAATTTTTCTTCTTTAGTTATTTTTCCTTATTACTTGTAAATTTATCGGTAATCTTATACTGTGTGAATAATACAAAGACTTCTGCTAATTTTCATTGCTCTCAACGCACTTGTTTTTTTAGAGATGTTATAAATACAAAGTATCAATCATTGTTTAGCAGTTACTAATCCCCTTCAGAGAACTTATTAAACACACAAAGATTCTCCATACATAAGAGCTAATACATAATTTACAATATCTGATTGTTAATGTTCCCATTGAACAAATTTAAGAGTTACTCAATGCCAACATAACTTATTTGTCAGTCCTGCCAAAGACAAACTACAGGCAAAGTGGTTTACTGTTAATTTTCAGGCTAAAAAAAGAAAAGACTTTGCTATGTGGACCCCTATGAGTTATAAGTTCAATTTTCTTTAGCTCAAACTCTCAATTCCCTTTCAAAATGCATGTAATAATCAGTGTCAAAATCAATTGATGACAGTGTAGCTATAAGTATTTCATGATGTGGGGACTCTAGTCTATATACCATGGAACTCATTTTTTTTATGAAAAATAAAATCCATAGGTATCCTCAAATATGAGGCAATCTTGTTCAACATAACAATAAGGATAAGACCTCACTTGAAAGATAAATCTGGTAACAATAAATAATAACTTTAAGAAACAATGTTCAATGACTGCAAACAATTTAGAATTGAAAATATTTCAACAGATGAAAATAAAGATGTAACAAGTGAGGTACCTACAAGATAGAACCATTAAATAACTACACTACACGTTTGAATCTGCAATGTATCTTTCTACAACTAAAATGTACACATAGTCCAGGGTGCTACATTTCATTTGCTAGACTTGAGAAAAGAGAATGAAACATGAAGCTTTTACACTTCACCATCGTGTATTGCATTTCACAAGATAAATGTAAGCTACGATTTCTAACTCAACCTGTTGTTCACTTATAGCTACACTACAGAGACCTGATTCCTAATTCTTTTCTTAACCTGATAACTGTACAAAATTTGCTTTGGAGCTATCCTACAAAAATCTCTACTAAAAAGGAAAAAGAGATACTAATTTCTATGTTACATGTGAAAGAATTGGATCCTAAAGAAGAGGGTTAGAACTTTGTACAAGGTTATATGGTACTACTGTTGGACTCCAGTGCTTTACAATCGAAAAGCATGTGCTCTGGTGCCGAAAAAAATCTGGCGATGAATGATGAAAGCCAAAGCCAGTTCTATTGCAATAGAAGACATGTTCGACTTCAAAACTTCTTCTTAAATTGAAGGATCAGATCCATCATCTTCATAGCATGCATTAGATGCAGATAGATACGCGAGCAATCTCAGCAGGCGGATCATGCTGGGTTTATATTTGGCCTTTCCAGAATATTTTTCTGTGAATTATACCGCAACATGCCATCAAAGAATCAACCCCGAAGCCTTTTGTATGTACAAAGATCAGCATGTGGCAAGAATTGGCAATTCTGCTTCATTAAATGACCTCGAGAGGCTAATTGTCACACCGTCATCTTTGGAAAGGGAGGCTACTTAATTCAATCTCGAAAGCAGTTGTCCCCTTAATAATGACGGGTAGATCTCTGCTCTTTGGTGGAGAATGATGCCGGTGCAAAGGAGTGGACAACAACCCAATCTTCAATTACCTCTTCTGCACTCTTCCTTGTCAAGTCAATGTCCTTAGCCTTCTCCATTTCAGCCTCTTCCTCAGCTTTCTTCTTCATTATCTTTTCCACTCTTCTTTGGCAAGTTACTGCCTTTACTCTTCTCCATTTCAGCCTCTTTTTCAGCTTTCTTCTTCTCTAACTCTGCGTGTTTGATATTCTCTTCATGTGCTTTGCGAAACAACCTTATAAAATTTAAGAGAGTTGCAGTAACTGCAATCAAGGAAACGGAAAAGGTAAGAAGTTAACTTGAGCATTACAAAATAGCTAAACAAAGAGCAGGAATGATGAAACTACATTTGGTCATGTCCTCCAATTTCTCCTCCATTTATCTTATTATTATTCCTTAACTATTTTCTCCCTCAGCCCTTCCTTTTCTGTTAGCATCACCATTCTTTATTTCTCTGCATGCTTAGACTGTAATCCAAGGACAGTCATTTCTTTCAATTTTCGGCGACTTACAACTATCACACACAAGAAGAGGTTTTTGTAGCTCACAGAAGATTCCATTAAGAACACAACAGTGGGTATGGCGAAACTTACTTCCTAAACCCAGAGACAAGTAAAACACACTTCCAAATTAGCCAAATTTCTTAAAAAATAAATACATGTCCCAACCATAAATGTAACACAAGAGAAAAGGTTGGTAAAATGCACTTTCTCCAAACATCAGTTAAATAGATTTTAATCTGATAAATTAAAGTCACCATTAGGAAGATGATGGCATGGCAATACATTGTACATACCAACAACAAGTAATAATGATCAACCTACCTTGTTCAAATGGAAAACGGGCAGGATCCTCACCGAAATACAGTGCAAGTGCATCCGCATTTCTACCCTGTCCACAGACAAATAACACAATCTTTTTATATCCCTCTATACCAATGCATAATCTACCTAAAAGATGGTTAAGTATATTACCACTTCAGAATATAGGCGTGTTACAGAATCCACCTGTGACTTGGCTACATTAATGAATTCTTGTAATGTCTGTAAAGAACAAAAAAAGTGAGTCAAATGCACATAAAACGCAAACCAGATGACAAACCATATAAGCCAGGATTAGCTTCATGGATGCAATGTGATGAAAAAGTCGCTCACTTCTAAAGGAAATTAAAGCACTCCTTAATTGTCTTTTTACACATGCTCAATGTTTATGCAAGACAACATTAGCAGAGGCAGACATATTGTGTGAATAACCTGTTAGAGGCATAATACAAAAAGTATTTGTGTGTCATCACTTAATAGCTTAAGCGTTTGGGAGGTGGTTTGTGACATGGTATCAGAGCCTCTATGGTAAGTAATCTTTAGAGGTTGACCCTTGCTACCGCTATTCTTCTAATAAAGTCAAATTCAGCACATGGTATGTGGGCCGTTGCATCATACAAGTTTCAAACCCATATTGTATAAGGGGGCATGTTAGAGATGTAATATAAAATCATTTGTCTACCTTACTCGACAGCTTGAGCATTTAGTGAGTTGGTTTGGTACATACTCAATAACTTACATAGGGCCAAAAGCAACAGTGCTCCACATGCATATTACCATTATAGTGAAGATTGTTAAAAAGTATTTGCATAAAAAAGTTTCATTTGCCTCAACAAGATTGCAGGAAACTGGAAAAGGAGAAGTCTGTGAAGAAACGAGTTTTCTATCTGAACCAAAGACCTCTTTGACACCCATAGTTAAAAATTTGGAAGAACATAAAACTTCTTTTACAACAAGGCTACTAGTCATTTGAGAAAGAGAGAATTACGGTTTCCTTCCTTTCAGTTGCAAGTTAGAGCACTTTCGGTTTGAGCTTCTTCTGGGATTCTGTTGTTCAATTCTAAACCTTGGTGGCAACACTCAAATATACTTCTCCAAATTTACTCTTCACTTTTTATTATAACTTCACTTAAATCACTGATGTAATGCTTTTAATTGGACTGAAACTGGTTGCTAAAGAAAAAGTTCAGATGTCCAGCTCAACTCAATGAATAACTGTAGAATCATTTTCAGTACATTCAAGACCAATGTCTTCTCCAATCTGTTTCCATTTGTATGACAAATTAAAGAGAGAGAAAAAACTTTATGAGCTTCTGAGAAATGTTGCTTAATTACCAAAATAATATGCTCTATAATATTGACTTACTTCTATAGGTTTAGTTGATAACTATAGAGTGGTTTTTGGAAGTTGGAACCATGACCACTCTTTGATTAAGGGGAAAGAGGTGCTAATACAAGAACAGTATTGGCCATGAAGTCTTTTTATATTAAATTTAACTTCTCTAGGTTTAGTTACCAATTATAGTGTGATTCTTGGAACCATGATATCATTCCTTATTTAAGGGGAAAGAGGTACTGAAATAAGAATTGTATTGTGTATTGGCCATTGGGTCATTTCAGACTAAATCTAAGTTTATCTCATTGTAGAAATCAAAAGATTGAGACAAGAAAACTGCATCCGAAATTGTTGAATACAGTGAGTATATCAATTTAAGAAAAAATATACAGCAATTTTATCCAGAGATCTAAACTAGAACTCCAAAGGCTTAACTATAAACTTGAATTCTTTAATGATGATAGTAATAAAAATAATTACAATGTCAACTACCTCCATGATACAAAAAAGCCAATATTATAAATTAAGTTTAGACACGGAAATTTCTTTACATATTATTATGCTTTTTCATGATATAATGAAGAATCAATAAACAAACACAAAAATGCTAAACACCTTACGGAAAACGTCAGACACTGGACCGTCATTTTCAGATGCAGCAAGCTCCTGGTTTACTTTTTCTAATCCCTTGGTGATTGCCTGCATTTCTTCTGCTAATGACTTCAATTGTATCTGCAAGATCAAGAATGGATAATCAATATTTATTGCAACTCCATTAACTAATACTGAAAGTTAGCCAGTTCCCACGGCAATTTCTTTTGGCTAACAATGCACCTTTCCATTGGTTAATTTCCCTTCAAGGTTTTAACTTAAGCAACCAACCTGTTTAAACCTTCAACACCTGGCAAAAAGCCCCATCTATTAAGAGTGAAAGAAAGAAATATATGTGTATCAAGTTAACTCAATAGGCGTTTTGAGGGCTACAGTGCTCTATCTATCACCCATCAAGCCACCCTAGAGAATTTATTTGGCCCATTGGTTGAAAGTGTTGAATTTTATCTAATTATATTTATTTTTCTTATAGGATATGTTTGAATTATACGATGATATGAATATTGTATTGTTAAAACACATTTATGATCTTTGTATTTATTGCATATCATATCATATCGTGTAAATAGGGATAGTATCTCCTATATTTATTGTTGTATTTATTGCCTTGAGTCTATATAAAACCAACTTCATTGTGTAGTTGAAACACACATTTTCACCATATGTCTCTCTCATTTTCTCTCGTTCAACAAATATATCTTATAACATCTTTATATTATTGTAATGTATCTAAGATTATCTCTTAGCATTAATTTTTATCTTAGTTTATCTCTTGGTTGTTGTCATGATTTCTTTCCATATTTAATTAGGATTTGTTGTCTTGTATTAAAATTATTCGAATGTGGGTGGTGGGGGCGAACAAGTATAAATCTTGTGTGTACTCTTTTTATGCTTTAACTCCTAACATTTATCCATGATTAACTAACATAACTAAAAAAATGATTCAAAAGTGAGTTCACAATTTTTGCAAGAGTCTTCTAAATGGTTACAATATTTGAAGTCCTATAGTTTGTTCCTACATGCATCAATATCAAAAGTTTCAAACTTAGATTTTAAAAGGTTTTTAAACCAACTATTGAGAGTCTCACATTAGATGAGATATGGTCTGTAAATGTGTTGGTAAATGGGAGGCATCTCTCACCTTACAAGTCAGTGTTGCAGGATTGAGTTAGGACCAACCAAAATCTTAAGATAGTATTAGAGCCTATCTAAAATTTGTTGGCCACCAGCTATCATGCCACTCAGGTCACACTCCAAATGTCTAGTCTAAGGCATGAAAGGGGTGTGTTGAGAGTCTCACATTGGATGAGATATGATCTAAAAATGTATTCATAAGTTGGAGATATCCCTCACCTTACAAGCTGATATTAAGGAATTGAGCTAGACCCAACCAAAATTTGAAGACTCACAAACTCTTGAAAGTATCATTTTCTCCCCCACAAACGAAACATAAATCCTTTTTAAAAGGATTTTACTTGTTGAGATAGTGATATGGCCTGAATAGTGATTAGAAGTGGTGTGAATTTCTCCCTTTACAAGTCGATTTTGTAGGGTTGAGTTGGATCTAAAATCTAAGGTGGAATCAAATTTGTCTTAGATCCGTTGTTGGTCCAACCGCCAAATTATTCGCACACCAAGGCCAAGAATGCAAGGTGTGAGAGGGTTTATTGGGAAAACCCTATAACGTCCTGGGGAACTGCTTGCAGGATTGATTATGGTGCCCACAAACCAACATGAATATTTCTGTCACTCACTCACACTTTTTGAAAACTTCCTAAAAGGTCATTAATTCCACAATTGCACCAAGTCAAACATGTTTAACCATGGATTTTTGATGTCCTAGACTCTCGAAAAGAAGATGCATCTTGTTGACACTAGTGGTGCTAATTAACTCCTTTAAATCGTCCTTAACTATGCAATCATAGACTTGCACAATCTCTCGATCCCTCTCCTTTCAGTGTATGTTCGGTACATTCACCTATGTAGTCAGTAACAGATAGCGTAATAGATTGGATTAACATCACTTAATCACTTTGAATTAGGAAGAGTGTTAAAGATGTAATTCAAAATGATATTAGAAGTTAGTTAGGATTGTTAGAAGGTAGTTAAGGAAGTTAAATTTCAGTTTTGCAATGTACTGTTCACAACTGTTTGATATAAATAACAAGCTGGGTAGATTACTTGTCTTACAAGTAATGCAGTAAAATTGAATCCTTTCATTCCATTTCTTTTACCATTCCAATTCCTCTTATCCTAGATTTGTTCTAACAATTATAAGTCGTAGGCATCTATCTCCTCACAAGTCTGCTTTGTGGAATTGTGTTTGGCCCAAAACTTAAGAATATCATTTGTTTTACGCTTGTCTCTCAATTTTGAAAAAGGCTTACACTATGATTTTATAAAAGAATGTCATTTGCAAAATTTACTGGACAATCTCTCTTCTTTTGTTTCCTTATGGTGATTTCATAAGTGACATTCTAACTCTAAGCCTGTGCTTCCCAACCTATAAGGAGATAAACTTTAATATGAAGGACAGGTGCGCCATTGAAAAAATCATTAAAACAGAAGGGGATGTTTTTTGCAAATGCAAGGGGAAAAGTGAAACTTGACCAACCAAAAAATCATGGTAACAAGGTAAAGTTGACCTTTAGTTTTATGACATGAAGCACTATAAATAAATCGTTACCTTAGAGGAAGTTTCTATGCTAACAAGGTCAAGATGAAAATCAAGGAGTGCAGGAGACTTTTCAGCTAGGACCTGAAGTGTAAAAAGAAAAATAAAAACCAAGAAGTTAAGCCACCAAATAATATCTTCATTATTGCAAATAAGACTCGTACCTTGCAAAGATAATGCATCAGTGTCATTTTACTGTTAGAAGCACGAGTGTCAGTGAGCTTTAAAAGGCTATCCATCTTGAATCCAACAGCAGACCCTGTAGAAAGTGGAAACATTTTGCAACAATTACCTATTAGAAGGACATTTATACTATATCATGTGCAACAAGATGAAGGGAAAATGACTATCTAAATGTTAAAGAGAGAGCTAGCACTTTATATGTTTCGTATATCGAAAAATGAAAGAGAACAAAGACACTTCCATGATAAAAAAAGACATACCCCTTGCGGTTCCTTGATTCAATGTATTACCCAAATAAAGGATTTTCTTCAAAATCTCCTTCAGTTTGAGTGAATTTCGGACCTATACGAAGAAAAGATTCACAAGGTCAAAAATATACAAGCAACAAAATGTTTATTAGATTCATAAGCAAAAGTACCTCTTCACAAGCAGAGTTCACTATATTTAAACTCTTATTAAACTCTGTAATCTGCAGAAAGTGGAATAAATATAAGGAAAGCATGAAACCAAATCCTCAATAAATTCAGAAAATTATTACAGACAACAGCAAACCTGAGATTGAAACTGAATCTTGAAACAGAATACTCTTAATTTCGACTCCACTCGTGGCACTTTCATCAGCTCCAAAAAGAACTGAAACATTACTAATGTATATAAGAATATTATTATGTTAGACCACTTATTAACAATTAATAATTAATAAACATTATAATTGGAGACTCAAGGAGGTTGGGCCAAGTGCATCAAATAATCAGGCAGTCATGTATTGTATTTATGGCAGTTATGCATTGTATTTTGACAGTTATGCATTTGCAGAATTCTATAATATATAGGGAAGTTGTTGGAAAAGGGGGTAGACAATTATTTGGGATTTAATATTGATTGCGAGAGGCCTAACTCTAATTCTTGGACGGGAGTGACCAAAATTCTTGAAATTTTAGGAGGAAACTATTGTATCTATCCTTGATTTTCCTTTAATTTATCTCTTGTAATTGTATAACCAGATATCCCTTTGTAATTAAATTCTGGCCAATGTTAACCAGAATTATTCAATAAAAGTCAATTATTTCCTTTTATATGTCTATGATTAGTACCAATTTCTACGAGATTACTTACAAAAAGTTCTTGAGTTGACAAAGATCAAAATAAAATATTTATAATCCAATGATAGAGCACCTATTCCTAATGATGCTGGGAAGATTGTGAATGTGGGCCACGACCCTAAAAGGCCTGCTATATGGAGAGTATATTCAAGGAGAAAGAAAATGGGACCAGGGGAGAGTGGGAAGCAGTTACCGTGGGTTACAAGTCCCCATGGTATAGTGGGGCAGTTAGGAAGTTATTATTAGCCTGAGTAGAAGGAGAGAGAGGGTATTGAGAATTCTATTGTGTTGTTTAGGAGAGTATACTCTCTGGAAGGAGCATTCTTGCTCTGGTTATTTCCTAATCTTATGTATTGATCACTGTTATCAGACTTCATATATAAAATAATCCATTTTCCATTCAATTCTCTATTGTCATACCTGTATTGTGTCTAAGTTTTCTATCATCCAACGTCAAAATACTAATAGGTGGAGAATAGTAAGAGGAAAACAACTGTTTCTTCCACATGCCACCACCAGGCATCAGCAACCAAGATGTCATCATGGCTATTTATAACAAGTATTCTCAATTATTAGGGCTCAATTTCCATTCAGCCAATCGGTTTCTCACAACCAACCAATCTGCTCCTATTTAATGGTAGCAGGCTACCTAGTTTCTTCGTACTTCTCACCACTCACCTCACTTCCAGATTTTATGCGAGCAGTGAATTCCAAACAAATCAGAAGCACCAGATAGTTTATATTTACTGCTTTTAATATTATTCTTAAATCAGAGTATCGGTAGTTTATTATATCCTATCATTAAGACACTGGAAAACTGTCCTTTCTGGACAACCCAATCATCCTTCACACAAATTTGAAGGCACCAACACATGAATCAGCTATGGATATGTCAAAGGAACTGTCTATAAGTTCTATATGCTGACATTTTTCATTATACAATTACTACATTATACTTTGGTCAAAAGAAATCAATCACAGACCTGTTCACACTTTCCCAAATTCTCCTTGTCACCAGTGTATGCCTAAATCATAATCAAATGAATAAAATTTAGAAGAAAAGAAACAAATCAAAGGAAAAGGACACAAATTATAATAACAGCAGATGCCAGAAATGAGAAAACTTATCGCCAAAACAAGATGTAAGAATCATGTATAAGTTCTTATGCTTCACCTTCAAAAGATCCATTTCCTCTTTTGTAGGACAAAATTTAATAAGATTTTCCACTTGATCAGCATCTAATACTGAGTCATCCATAGTCAGTACTGCAGCCTGAGAATATTAATTTTGTTAGGATATAGAATATAGGATAATTAGAGTTGGTTAGTAAGTTGATGAGTTTGTTAGGTGGTTGTTAAGAGTTGTTATTATAGTTATTCTTAGAAAGTCTTTAAATAGCTCTATTGGTAGAGGGGAAAGATAGCTTTGAAAATTAAGTTGTAAACTAGAGAGTGCTGTAGTGAGAAAGGAGAGTGCTCCTCTGAATCACTACACGAATAGGAAATCATCACGTTGTTTGCAATCTTTATCTTTATTCCTTTGAATCATTTTTTTACACCATTATTCTAGAAATTCTTTCTTGCTTGAAGAAAGGTTCCAAACAAAATATTAGTTAGAAAATTGAAAAGGATATAGGTGGAGATTTGAGAAGTTTGATAATGTTAAGCTATTTTGAGAATCATCCTAATGCAACTAAAATAACATTAAAAAAATCCACTAGGTGACATTGTCTATATAGAGAAAATAATAGCAAGTTTTCAGAAAGGCCTGTTATAAAGAATGTAAATAGAATGATTGTACTTTGTACAGTGTAATGTAATTATTATTATTTTTTTTATGAAAAGTATAATGTAATAATTGAAATGAGATAATTGTTAATTTTTGTATTTTTTGCTTCAAGTCTTTATGACATAGCTCCATTGTGTATTTTATACACATGGATCCCTCTCAACAAGACCATTTAGATCCAAGCCTTTTATAACTGTTTCTCTTAGCTTTCCCTTATCTTCCTCTACCTCTATTTGTTTGGGCTATCCTTTATCTGATTATTCTTTTTACTAGTACATCTATTTTCTTAAATTAGATTTTATCATCGTAAGTGTTGCTCCTACTTTCTCTCTAATAAATTAATTTCCTCATCTTATCTTTTCATACATGTCCCACTCATTCACTGCAACATTCTCAACTCTACAACATTTGACCTATGCTCTTTTAGGCACTTGATCGTGCACTTAATCATCCAACATTCAATCCAGCAGCATTAAGTATTGTCAATATTATGATATGCAGTAGAATATTTCTTTCAAAGACATCTTTTGATTACAAGCACCGCTTGAAGCATTTCTCCATTTCATTCGCGCAACTCAAAACCTATCTCCCTTTCCTCCCTCACTTTGTAATAGACACAAGACTACAAAATAAAATTCTAGAAAATTTTATTTATATTTCATGCAAAATCAAATACAGTCATTCATTATAGTGTGCATTATCGAAAAAAATCCAAGCTTTCATATTTATACTATAAAAATAGCTGACATGAATTAAGAAATTTCAAAGTGTCAACTTACCATCATATCAGGAAGTGGCATCTTAACTTTTGTGAGCATAATTTCAGTATTATAGGCTCTCCTTAGGTCAACCTACAATTAAGTATACAAATACACAAATTATTGATTAGATACTTGTGAATTACCAAACAACTATCAAGTCAATGGGTTTAAAATATATATTTGCAATAACAGCCAAAAAATGCACCACTTTGCACCTTCGTATTATCTGAGTTTTAATTCGCACAACATAGAAGAGACGACAATGAACAAATGACAACATTAAAATAAAAAGTCCAAGAGATGAATTTAATAAGTTCATCCAAATTCAACACTTTATGTACAAAGGAATGCTCGATATTTTTCTTGGCATAATAAAACTTAAGAAAATTGTGCATTTGTTTCCTTCATTATCGAAAAGCAAATAACTAACCACTCAAGTCATATCAAAGTGAAAATGACTTCTTATATGAACAAATTACTAGGTATTTAAAAGAATGGTATTAGATTCCAATTTTAATATGAAGGCCATATACATTTCCAAAAGGAAAGAACAAGTAAAACCATCAAATTACATCTCACAAGGATAATTTAGAATATCATATTTCCAGACTGTACAGAAAAATACCAAGGTGACTTTGTCATTTTTGGATGCTGCAGATTTTCCCTGCCCTCCAGATTTACCTCCAGAAGCTGCAGGTTTTGGAACATTTGCAGCAAAAAGCTTCTCTAACTCTGAAACGTCAAAGTCTTGTCCACTAAGATAGAATGTAAAACCGATCATTACAACCAGAAGGATATTGAAAACATGGGTGAAATGTTTAATTATAGAAAATTGAAAAGACTCAACAAAATCTTGCAATAATAGACATGTCAAATTACATTTGAGTTTCTCCGTGTCTTTGTAATTCTTCCCATAAACTTCCTTGCAGTGCCCTTGTTACCTTACTCCAATGAAGAGGCTTTAAAGAGGATCGTCGGGGTGCCGCTGCACCAGCACCTGTAGGACGTGCAAGTCCACGCCCTCTCCCTCTAGGATCAACCCCAGGTGGTGGAGGTGCACCACCAGGAAGTCTAGGAGGTGCAGGAGCACCAGGAGCTTGACCTCCAGGAGGAGGTGGTGGAGGTGGGCCTCGGCCACCAGGAGGTGGCGGAGGAGGTGGGCCATGACTACCTGGAGGTGGAGGAGGAGGTGGGCCATGACCACCTGGAAGTGGTGGAGGAGGTGGACCATGACCACCTGGAAGTGGCGGAGGAGGTGGGCCTTGACCACCTGGAAGTGGCGGAGGAGGTGGTGCTCGTGCTACATGCATTGGAGGTGGTGGGGGTGGCGCTCCATGCATTGGAGGCGGTGGGGGTGGTGGAGCTCCATAGAATGGTGGGGGTGGGGGAGGTGGGGCCTT
>JBBPBP010009777.1:31281220-31304320 GCA_037974735.1 Cicer chorassanicum | reverse complement strand
ACTTATTTGGTACAATTATATTTTAAAATTTTATCAGAAACTGAAAACTTAAAAAACTAAAAGTTGTTTGATACATATTCCTTCTTTTATAATCATTCTTTTTTAATATATTTTATTTTAGTCTAAATAAAAATTGAAATATTTTAAAATATAAAATTTATTATATTAAATAAAAATGTGAATTGGTTTGGTCAAAGATAAAAATAAAATTGATTTTTGAATTATATGATTTGAGCTAAAGAGTTGAACCGAATTGTGTTGCAAATTTGAATTGAGTTAATTTTGAGCTAAAAAAAATTCATATCAAACTTTAGTTGAGTTTAGAACAAAACTAATATTTATTGAGTCGAGCTAAGATAAACTCAATTCAACTCGACTTATTTTCAATCTTAATTGTGCAGATGAATTATGAAGAATACAATAGTAATATTTTATCTAATAGAATGGATAACAGATGACATATTATTCATGTTCGTGAATACTCACTTCTCTAAACATTAGGTATGTTTTATTGTATTTATAATTGCAAAAAAAAAATTCTCAAAAGAAATTACAATAATTATTTTTGACAATATTTATAATTATTGAAAGTAAATTTGTAATGAAAAATTATTATATTTAGCTTTAAATATTAAACAAAGAGAAGCAGTGTTTATTTTCTCTACAAATGTACAAGTTTATTAAAAAAATATTATAAGTTGGATAACACAAGGTAAATGGACTAGGAAAACAAGGAAATAAATCAAAGCATTCCCATGCACATCTTCATTAGACAAGTTTTTTATATTCCCAAGTTGTACAATATTACAGAATTCTCATTAATGAAAATTAATTTTCCGTGTTTTAAGTTTTTAGTTAGCAAAACCAAAATTAAAAAGTAAAACCGCTCTCACATGTTTTATTTTTTTAATTTTAAAAACCAATAAATACAAAACAATTTCTAAAAACACTTTTATAAAACTTCATTAACAAACAAGTTTTTTCAATTTTTAAAAATAAAAAAACAATTTTTGAGAAGGGAATCAAAAAGTCTTAGTCTCTAATATTAAATTACCAATTTTATGAAGAGATTTAACTTTGAGAAACAAAATTTCAGGAAACTTTGAGAATAGTTTATATTGAAAAAAAAAAAGAGTTCAAGCTTTGTATATCAAAAAGGTTTGTAAGACAAATATTCACTTTATGTACAAAGTTTTGAGGTTTAATCTTAAGTTTTGAAGTTGAAAGTTTTGATTTTTATAGTAAAGATGTCAACTTTATGCTAAAACTTGAGGTTGAAGAAGTATTTAGGCGTTTTGAAAAATAATGATTGATTAAAATTTTGGATTTTGATATATGGTTTAATTAGGAATGAAGATTTTAGTTGGAGACTTAAAAGAAAATTGTAAACTTGGGAAATATTTTGTGTTGATGAAAAATGTGGTTTTTTGTGTGAAAGTTTATATACAAAACATAGTTGATAAAGATCAAGGTTTCAAAAATGTCAAATTGGAATAATCATGAATTAAATAGTTAGAATATTGAAACTCTTAGTATTTGAGTTTTTATTAATAAGATTTCTTGATACAAGCCTTCTACTAGTTTTTCAAATATTAAACTGTTGAAATTTGTGAAGTTGATTGATGATTTAACCAAAATTCCAAATTGTGTGAGTATGTTTGTCTTTGATTGATTTTGTTAATAAAATATTTTGTCCTAAGTTGTTACAGCCACAAATTTGAGTTGAACTTCAATAAGTTTGAAAAAAAAATATTGTCCTAGGGTTCATTTGGGGGTTGGTTTAGAAACTTGTATTGATTAAATTAATTGATTGGTTTAAGGTACAAGGAAATCGATAGGTGTCGTTGGAATCGTCGGATAGGTTATCTTGGTGTAACATAAGTTGCTTGTGTAATAAAGCGCCGTCGAGGTAAAGTTTCTAACAGTATTATATATGCTTGAATGTAGAGTGCGTTTATATACATGTTCTTTGCGCTAGTGGTGAATAAATGTGCACACAATTGTTTATGTTTTTGATGTGATTACTTATTCATAATTGATAACATATGTGTTATGAATTTTATTGATGAGAATATGTCTTGAGTATGCTATGTAAAATATTATTAAAAATTATTAGTGTTTAATAAGTATTAAAAGGAGAGTCTTTTAATAGATGCATTTACATAATGATTGATATGAAAGAGCTAGAGTATGATCATGCATTTCATAGTTAGTGGTGACCGTGATGGACCACGATGTTAGTGGTGACTGTGATGGCCATGGCGTGGTTCTATGAGTTGATTGGTCCTTCTTATCTTTACGGGGATTTTTGAGTCGTATAGGTTTGTGATAGACTGCACTCTGGTAAATCATGTTCATATGTGATAAGTGGCACATCAGTAATTGGTACTAGTCGGTGAGAGGCGGTACATTTTAAGCCTCTCGATGAGGGTGTGGAAATTCCGAAATCATATGCACTATCATATAAGCATTGCATTAGGGTGCTTTGTCACACAAGTCATATTTGTTATATGATGATATTTGTATGTATGTCTGTTTATCACTTGATACCATTCCATGTTATGCTTTCGTGCTTTGTATTTTTCATATATATGTTGTTTTTAGATCGTGACTCTCTACTATTATTGTGGACCGAGCTTACGCGCCATGTTCTTAGAGTTTTGATTCGTGTGGGAATTGCAACGACGTCGAAGACGTGACAGAGCGATGATTTGGATTGGCGATTGGAAGTAGTGAGGCTTGATGCCACTCGTGGATCCTCTGTAGCTATTCATCCTTAATTAGAGTTCAAGATCAGCTAAGGATTTTATTTAAGGGTTTTATATATTCTCCCTTCCTTATTGCAATATTGTTGTTGCAATGGAATTTATGTATATGAAACAATTGTGACTTTTTAATTAATGTGAATTGTTCAATTGTAAGTAAGTCACTTATATCAAAATCATTTTATATAATGCAACAATGATTCTAATCGTCATTTTTGAGAAATAATTTTACAATTAAATATTGTACTCTGAGTTAAATTAAACAAAGATTATGAAAATTTTATCTAGAAGTAATTAGTTATTTAAAAAAAAAAATTCACCATCGCTTTTAAAATTGGGGTGTTACAATGTATTTTAAGTTAATAATTGACTATTTAGAGTGAAGTACAAATGAATAGTATAATTGTTTGAAATCTTAAAAGTAAAGTTAAAAGATAATGATGTCCTATTAGATGTAGTCCTTTGAGCCGAGTAAGCATGCAACATAACAGTGAGAATGTTCATCCAATGGCTATCTTCACATTTACATTTCGAAAACTTGGTTTGAAGAAAAAAAAATGTAAGATGTTCCCATTCCCAGAGAAGATAAAGTTCTCTTATTCATGAAGAACATTCTGAATGCTTAAAAATCAAGGATTTTGCTCAAGATTTTTTTACAATTTTCAACTTTTCCATGATGAATTCAAAACAATCCTAATCAACAGGTTTTGTGAAAATATTAGCTAGTTGTTTTTTAGTGCTTATTCACATGATCACAAATAAAGTGATGTTTAATTTCAACATGCTTTGATCATGAGTGAGGGTTTTTGAACAATTAATAGCACTTGTGTTATCACAGACAATTGGAATATTTGTGTACCTTAAAGAGAAGTCCTTAAGTTGATTTCTTATCCATGAAACTTGTAAGCGACAATTTGCACCTAAGACATATTTAGCTTTAGTTGTTGAAATTGCAATAGTGTTATGCTTTCTGCAACACCAACTCACAAGAGCTTCTCCAAGGAATTGACAAACATCACTTGTGCTTTTTCTTTCAATTTTGTCACCAACATCAGGTCCGACTATAACCTTGTGCGACCAGAACATTCGCACAGGGCCTCCAATTAGGGAGACCCCCATTTTTTTTTATATAATACCAGAACTTTGAAAAATTGTATATATATTCTTAATTTTGTATACTGACCACTCTCAAGTTTTATATTTGCACCATATGCCAAAAATAAATATTCATTTTCTAAACGAAGACTATATTCTATAAGATTAAACCTCATTTCTCTCAACTATCATCTCCTCTCCACACCACCACTGTGAGTATGTGACAGCTCCTACTACAGTTACCAGGCGCCACCACCAAAGCCCAAAGGTTAGAATCTTGATGTTAGGGTATTCTTGATGATCAAGTTTTGTGATTTACTGATTAAGGAACTCAATTTGTTTGAAATGATTGATTTACTGATTTTAGGAACTCATTATCTATTAGGATTTAATCTGATGTTAGGGTTTTAGATTTTAGGAACTCATTAATGATTTTAGATTTTAGGAACTCATTATTGATAGAGTATTTGTTTTTGTTGTAAAGTTTTTAAAAAAAGGATCGGTAAATGTCAATTAACAAATGAGAATTTTGGTGATTGGTCACATATTGGTGAAAGACTTAGAGAGCATGAGATAAGCATGGATCATGTTAAAAATATGACCACTTGGTATGAGTTGTGTCAAAGGCTGAAAAAATGTCAAACTATTGATAAAACGACTCAAAGACTCGTTGTGAAAGAAAAAGAACATTGAAAAATGTTTCAAAAAGAATTATTTTAATAGTAAAATTTTGCTAAATATAGTTTGACATATTGTGATTCTAATGAGATATTGTACAAAATAGAAATGAAATTTTTTTTTGATTTAATTGAAATGTTAGCTGGGTTTGACTCAACTGTCCAAGATCATGTTACACGTATTACAGATCATAAGGTTCACTTTCATTTTCTTGGGCATAACATACAAAATGAGTTAATACATTACTAATTGATTTTGCAATTAAAAATGAAACCGTTAGAAAAATCAAACAAGCAAAGTATTTATTAGTGATACTTGATTGTACTCCTGATGTTAGTCACGAAGAACAAATGTCTTTGATAATAAGATATGTTGGTGTTTCTTCAAACTATATTACTATTGAGGAATCTTTTTTACGAAGACTTAAATTATTTTCCTAATACAATTATTGCATAAAGAATTTTGTTGACTATTCTCGTGACAATTGGTTCTGTAGAAAACAATTTTCCAAAACTGAAGTTGTTGAAGTCTTACGTGTGGTCTACCAAGTTACGAGAAAGAGTTAATGGATTAGCATTGATAGCAATTGATAATAATCTTTTGGAGACAATGCAATATGAAACCTTTGTTGATGAATTTGCTTCAAAAAGTGTTAGAAGGATGACTCTTTTTAAATAGCAAGAAGGTTAGTATTAGCTTGATGGTGTTATTTACAATTTACTTATTTTGATGAATTTAAATAAAATAGTTTGAGTATTTTGTATTTCATTCAGTAAAAATATAATATTTCGAAATAACTTACCATTTTTAAAATTACATTTTTTATTAGGGGCCGAATTTTTTAGTTTCATACAGGGCCTCCAAAAACATTAAGACGGTCGTGACCAACATAATCGACATTACAATAGGCTACAAGATCAAAATGAGAACATTTGTTGTACCAAAGGCCAAGATCAATATAACCTGCTAAATATCTGAAAATTCTTTTAACAACAATTAAATGTGATTCTTTGGGAGATGTTTGAAATATTCCACATAAACCAACTATAAGGACTATGTTAGGTCTACTAACTTTCAAATAAAGCAATGATTCAATCATCTCTCTATATTCCTTTTTAGAAATAGATTTCTCTTTTTCATCTCTATCCAAATTTGATGATGGATGCATGAAAGTTGTCACAATTTTGCCTTCATTCATTTTATATTTCTAAAGAAGGTCCTTGATGTATTTTTCTTGACAAATAAAAATACCATCATTTTGTTGCTTGATTTGCAAGCACAATAAATCTTAATTCTCCCATCATGCTCATCTCAAATTCACTTTGTACGAAGTTTGGAAAATCCTCACAGATTTTCTCATTTATAACACCAAAAATGATGTCATCAACATACATTTGGAATTAATAAATAAGATTTATTAATTTTCCTAAAAAGTGTAGAGTCAAATTTTCCACTAGAAAAATCATTCTTTATTAGAAAAGTATTTAATCTCTCATACTAAGTCGTAATTGCTTGTTTTAAACCATATAGAGCTTTGGTAAGTTTGAAACATGATTTGCATTTCATTGATTTTTAAAACCAGGAGGTTGATCAAAGTAAGCTTCCACATTCAAAAATCCATTTAAAAAAGCACTTTTGACATCCATGTGAAAAAGTTTAATGCCTTTATGAGATGCATATGCAAGAAGAGTTCTAGCTACTTCTTACCTTGCAGCTGGTGCAAAAGTATCATCATAGTTAATACCTTCTTGTTGATTGTAGCCTTGAGCTACAAGTCTAACATTATTCTAATGACTTTACCTTTTTTTATCAAGTTTGATTCTAAACATTCATTTTGTTCCAATGACTGAAGGATTTTTAAGGTTTTGGAACTAAAGTCCAAACTCCATTCTTCTCAAATTGAGATAATTCTTTTTTCATGTCTTCAACCCAATGATCATCTATGATTGCTTCATTTATGGATTTGAGTTCAATTTGAGATATCATTTCCATATTAGAATCATAATTCCTAAAGGATAATCTGGTTCTAATTTCATTAGTGGTTCTTCCAATGATTTGATTTTGAGGATGATGTGCAATCAATCTCCAATTTCTTGGTGGAGTTTGTGAAGTAGAGGTTTGATCATTCTCATTTTTTTTTTATCATTAGTTTGTTGTTGTTGTCTGTTTCCAACTTCAACGTCCTCATCATCATTCTAATTTTCATCAAGTAACTCTTCAAATTCATCAAAAACAACATCTGCATAGTTTCTTCCATAACTTGAGTTTTTAAATTGTATGCTTTATATCCTTTGGAGGATGTAGAATATCCTAAAAAAATACTGTTGTTTGACTTTAAGTCACATTTTCCCAAGTTATATTTATTGTTCAAAATATAGCAATAACAACCAAAGTTGTAGAAATAACATATATTTTGCTTTTTGTCTTTCCAAAGTTCAGAAGGTGCTAGACAACACAAGAGAGGGGGGAGGTTTGAATTGTGTTTCTCAATTTCTGAAAGATACTTCAATTGCTTTACATGAAACTATTCTTTATCAAAATATTCAACTTACTCTTATAAAACAGGTTTAGTCATATTAACGTTGAATCATAAAGAACTAAGATGAGAGAAATAGAAAGAGCAAAAGGAAACACATATATTTTTATACTAGTTCACAAGAGATTGTTGCTACATCTAGTGCTCCCCTTACAAAGAGATTTTTTCCTCAGTATAATCAATGACTTAATCCACTATTTCAATTAATAGCATACAAGTATTACTTGCTCTATCTTTTCAGGCTTTAAGTATTTTTCTCTAGCCTTTTTAGGCTGTCATCTTCAGAACCCTTCTTCAACTTTCTACAAACCTTCCTTTGAGGTTCATGAGTGTTGTTGTACCTTTTCAAGTACCTCTTAGGGGTGAGAGAGTTGTTGCCACTATCAGGATGATTTACATCAGTTATAGTTTGTGTTTGAATTGACATAAAGTTTGTTTCTAAATTGACATGAAGTTTGTTTCTAGGATTATTACTCTCATTGAGATGATGTTACATATCAAGTCATATATCAGTCCAAGTGTGTGAAAACACTTTGATTGATTTACATCAAGTCTAATAACTCTCTATTGAGAAAAAATTTCATTCATACTTTTCTTTTGATGTATTCTTGGTTTTTTTTTTTAATTTCTTCTTAACACCTTGCCTTTTTCATTCTCTCTCATAAGCACTATTGACAAAGCGAGTTCTGCTTAAATAGGGAGAAGAAGTGTATGTTAAGAATATTACCGTTGGAGATCTTTAATCACCATTTAAGACAGACCAATCTTTAAGATGTATATATATATTCATGATTGATTATGCATATCTTCAATTTTAAGAGGTTAGATCTCATAGGATGTTACACAGAGGATGTCACATAGACTTTCAGATAATTTAACGAATTCAAGATGTTGACCAGAGGATAAACATATTTGTCTTCCATAAAGCTTTGACTATTCAGATCGTTGAATTTCCAGAGTGTTGACTTTCATCAGAGTTAGATGATACAGTGCTTATCACAATTATCAGAGGCAAACAATCATTTTTCTTGACACACTTATTAGAGGCAGAAGATCATTTTGATTGATATATTTTATTAGTGGTAGAACATTGAGATTGTTGCTTGTATTAGCGAATTCACTGATGGCGCGTTTGAGACTACTTTCATCGAAGTCAGACACAACTTTTAGCAGCTTCTTCAAATCCATTGAGAACTTTGTTTAGTAGATTCTTTTTTTCCTTGTTCATTAGAGGATCTATCTTATATCAGAACACAGATTGGTAATGCTTTGACTTGAACTGCATATCACAATACTTCTTATTGCTATATTAGGATTTGCTCTATTAGTAGACATAGTTACTTGTTTATTAGGTGATAATATTCTGTGTTTAGAAACACTTATATTATTATCTCTAATTTACTTGTAATTTATGTTACCTTAAATAAATAGTCATTAATATAAAGAAGTGTCTTCTAATTTAATCTACACATTTTGCAAATATAGTTAAGGGATAATTGGTCTTTATTTATTTGTTTTTGTTATCATCAAAATATCAACCATATGATTGTAGCTAAAACCATTTTTGCACTAACAACTCCCGTTTTTTTATGATGACAAATAACTATAACTATACATTTAATGAACAATTTTTTTTTCACAAAATAAGGTTTAAAAGAAAGCTCCCCTAAATGTAGTACTCAAAAATTGTAGCAAGAGGTGTTGACATCTTTAGCCCAAAAATAGTTTTAAACATTTGATTCATTTCAATTTTTTTTCCATTTCTTGAAGAGTTTTATTTTTTCTTTCAACTACTCCATTTTGTTGTAGAGTCCTTGGACAAGAAAAATTATGAGAAATTCCATATCCTCAAAAATTGTTCCTTTTTCATTCTGAACCAAAAAAGTTTTTCAAAGCTTCAAAAGAATCGTATTTTTGTTTTAAAAATAAAATCCATGTGAACCTTGAATATTCATCTACTATGACAATGCCACATTTCTTTCCTCCAAGTGTAACACCCCAATTTCTTATTATTATATTTTAATGATATAATGATGCACAATTATTATTATCAGTGTGTTTGACATGTTCGTTAATTTCTTTCGCGGTTGCCCTATGTGTTTTCCTAAGTGGTTTATTTAAATTATTAATATTAATAATATTGAATTTATTTTAAAAATAGCTATATTATATATATATATATATAAATATAAATATATATAATAATAGTAATAATAATAATAATAATAATAAGAATGGAATATGGGCTAAGTGGACATGCCTATTCTTGAGAGGAAGGCAGGACAACTAAACCTCTCTCTATATATATATATATATAAAAGTGATAGAATATAGGCTAAGGTGTTGCCGCGTTAGTTTCGGCATTCCGTTTCCAAAAAGCATAATCTCCAGAAGAAGAAAAGCAAAGAAACAACACCGAATCTTTTTTTTTTTCTTTCTATATTTCATTCCTAATTCCTCCCTACACGTCAACAAGGTTTGCTTGCAATCATCTGTCTCATAGTAAAATTGGGTATGTATTCCACTATTTCAAATTTTAGTAATAATAGACTTGGATATGATTGAATTATATTATTGGACATATATTTTGAAATTAATCTACATCTAAAGAATTCATTTTAATTTAGCTATAATTAAAAGTGATTTATCGTACGCATCAATTTAAATAAATACTATCAATTTCATTACATATATGATATGCGATTCTGCTTTGATGTTATTATATTTATAAGTATGTTTGTAGCAAGAACTGTTCTATGCATTTTTTAAAGTAGCAAAATTGCTACATTATGCTGAAGCTGAAATTAACGTGAATAAATTCAATTGGATATCTAAATCAATTGATATTAAAATCTTATATAATATAATTTCTCAAGACAATTCCTGATTGGCATGCTTTTAAGTTCTCCTCTATATAAACAATTGTAAATATATTTTCACTCTTATAAAAGAAACACATTACTGATCTGTATCAGTTATTGGCATACATATTGAATATTCTAATTGTTTCAAAAATTCAACTAAGATACACCTTTTATGTTAATATAGTTATAGGTGTCCATAGTATTAAAATATTTTGTGTATATTACAAGTAGTATAAATTTTACCTATTTATTTTTAGTAAATAATTTATTTGTATTTCATTTGGTTGTGTGGTTCTATTACCTTGACGAATTATTAAAGATGACGGTCGACGAAGACGCGACAAATTAGCAGATCAGATTCATTTGACGAAATTATCAATCGAGGTAAGGGGTGAGAGAAAGTTCGATTTTATGAGTATAAAATAACGTGGGATAAATGGGAATACCATAATTCCCAAATATTCATTCAGGGCTTACTACGTTCGGTCGAGCTCTATTGAGTAATAATAATTAATTAATAATATATGAATGGTATAGTGATGACTAAAATATAGTTTAGCAACCTATAGAATTGCCATGAATTTATTTATATCAAGATTGCGTGTTGTTTGATTTTATGAAACCTTATGCTGATTATTGTATGAATGATATGTACTTGAGTACTCTTGCCTACTTGATTGGAATTGTGATTGATAAGACTAGATTGTGCATTGTGAGTAACGTATATTAAATATTGGAATTTTATTGAGATTCAGTAATGTGTGTGTGTGTATATATATATATATATATATAATGATGTAAACTTTGATGATTGTTGTGGAATGACTGATATTTACGTAGACGTAATTTGATGAATATTGTGAATTCAAATTAAGAATTTTTGAGTTGTGATCATTGAATAAGTGTGAACTAGATGTTAGAGACTTGTGCAGTGAAGATTATTTTGTGACCATATAGGGTGGATTTGACTAGCCCAATGATTCGGGGAAGTACAACTGAATGAGCCTGATCGTGGAGGGCTACAGTCGAACTGTAAGGTAAGACTGATAGACCTTGGGGGTACCTCTGGTGGGGAATTCCTAAGTGGATTAATGGGTTATTCCCTAAGGCCGTGAGCTACCGTGCAACACAAGAGTACCTCGATAGTCGTGTATATGTGTCTCGGGTTGAGTTGAGGGGATCTATGAGGACTTGGCCATTCATGAATTGTCCGTCCACTTCTGTAGTTGCATAGCATCAGGCCTCTTAACCAAGTACCTCAGAGTAGAGTTGTACCAAATGATGAAGAAGTATAGAGTATAGGGCATGCATAACATTTGATCCTTGTAACTGTTTTATTGTGATTGAATTAGATTAACATTTGATATTAGGTTCTTGAATGTTTCTCTTTATTTGTGTTGTTTTGACTACTTGCGTGTTCTCCTCGTTTATCTTATATTGTTACATAATTTTGAAACTCACTCTTCGTTGTTTGTGTTTGGCGTTTGCGATGAACGCAGACGAGTTGCAATTTTCAGATGATGACTAGTACCATCAGAGTGGCGGAAGCCATCTTGTCTTGAAGACTTTTATTATATGTTTTTTTACGTCTTTTTAATTTGGGAATTCCCGTTCTGATAGTGACACCGGGTTGGGACTACATTTGCTACTAAATTTATTTACGTGTAAGTCCAAGAGATTTTGTTGTCTAAAATTATGATTTCGAGTTGTAATATTTGATGGAAAATTTTGGATTAATGTGACATGTTAAGGGATTACGTGATACCCTTTACCTTGAAAAAAATGTTTGAAAGATTATATATTTTTTTGAAGAATTTCATTATTTTAAAAATAATAAGAAAAAAAAATTTATATTAATTTGGGGTTTAAGGTATCACATCAAGACTTGTAGTTTTGACAGGTCCAAACAAATCAATGTGAAGTAGTTCAATAGGTCTTTTAGCTGAAATTGTGTTTATATAGTGAAAGCTACTCTTCACTTGCTTACCTCTAACACATGTTTCCCATGTTTTTTCTTTGTCAAAATTGATCTTTGGAAGACCTCTAACTAAGTTAAGTTTTGATAGCCTTGAAATGATTTTCATACTTACATGATCAACCCTTTTATGCCAAATTTATTTGTCTTTTTCAACAGTTATAAAACAAGTCCTGGTAATTCATCTAAGTATAAAACATACAATTTCTTTTTTCTTGACCTAGAGAAATGAGTTTTTATAGATGGAGGTTGTTTTACTTCACATAAATTAGATTTAAAAAAAACTTCAAAACCATTGTCACATAATTGACTGATATTAAGAAAATTATGTTTCAAACCTTTCACATATTGAACACCTTCAAATTTTATAGAGTTCTTTTTGCCAGTGATACCTTCACCTTTTATTTAAGATTTTTCATTGTTTCCAAATGTCATTGCGCCAAATAAGTCATTGCGCCAATGAATGTCCACAAAAGAAAGATAAGGACCATAAGGAAAAATAGAAAGCAATAAGAAAAGTATTTCAAACATAATCCTAATAGTACATGTGTTAAAGTTATAATTAATTCAATCAGATTGCTAGATGGATTTCCAGCTTCAGCACTCACGTAATAAACGCGTCCTCTAGCAGTAGGACGAGTAGCCCTAGTTGCATTCACAACTGGTTCCACCTTCGGAGCTCTGCAATCCCTTGCAACGTGCCCTGGTTTCTGGAAATTGTAGCAAGTAAGACTTTTGGAAGTACAAGCATTAGCATAATGCCCCTCTTCCCCACATCGGAAACATCAAGTCACTTGCCCCACTTGTCTTCCAAGGTTCTGGTTCCCCGGGTGATTCTGACCCCTGCTGTTGTTGTGCGGTCGGTTATAAGGCTTAGCAACTTGTTTCCCTTTGTTGCCCTGATAACTCACTCGACTAGGCCCCCCAGCACTAAAGTTCCCTCCTCGGCTAGCTCTCTTATTCTTCATATCTTCCACTTCTCTACATTTTTCCACAAGAACTTGGAAACGTTGAATTCCCAAGGGTAAGACAGAATCCTGAATTTCATACTTCAATTTGGCTTGGAAACGATGACACATGAATGGTTCATCAACCTCTTCACGGAAAAAATTGAAATGCCTCGACAACGATTCAAACTTAGCGGCATATTCGCCCACGGTCATATTACCCTGATGAAGTTTTAGAAAATCATCACCCAGCTTAGTCCTGGTACTCATCGGGAAGTATTTGTCCAAAAACTTCCTTTTGAACTACTCCCAGTTCACCTCCTCATGAGCTGATCCCATCAACAACCTTGTACTCCACCACCAATACTCAGCATCCCCAAGCAGCAGATAAGTGGCATAGTTGACCTTCACTCCCGCCTGACAGTTAATCATCTCAAAGATCTTTTCCACTTCTTGGATCCACTGATCCGCTTTCTCTGAATTCTCATCACCCCTAAACTTGGGAGGATTGTAACGACGAAAGTCCTGTAATCCCCTTGACTCAGCAGCACGGATCTCTCTTTCCCTCTTCTCCAGATCCTGCAGAGTCTTTGCAGTTGTTTGTGCAGCAACAGAAGCTGCCATGTTATTCATTGCTTCAGCCATTTGATCATCCCTGTTGACGTTGACTCTTGCAGCGTTGTTCCTTCTTGGAGGCATTGTTTCCTATAAAACCAACATCAATAAGAAATTTTAACACCCTTTAGAAGAATTCCAAAAGACACCTTTCGACTTCAACAACTCAACACTACATCAAACCCAACACTTGGACAAATCACCCCAACCTACACGTTAACCTACAATCTATAACCAATGCTCTGATACCACAACTGTAACAGCCCGATTTTTTTATAAAAAAAAAAAAACAAATTCAAATTCATAATAAAGAGAAAAATACCTTTGGATGAAATATTTAAGTCGTATCACAACGACAAAAGTCAATAATGATTACAAACAGCGGGAACGATTTTGAAATGAAAATCCAAAATATTTAAAACAGAAAAATACACCGTGGCTATGAGACCTATCCAGCGTAGCTCATACCCCTGGGGTATTCTTGGTAGACACCTGTACAAAAGCACTGCCCCAAGAATTTTAACTTCCCCACGTCACATCAAAAAGTGGTACAAGGACCCATCAAAATAAAAGTCAAGATGACAATATATGGTATAGGTACAGTTTTCCAGGATGAAATAAATACAACCAGAACAGGTAGACATCTAGCCCTTATACAACTATCTAATCTGATCATGCTACAAAAAAACAATAACCCAAGTGATCTCCACGCACCCCGCAGAAATCCTTCTGACACAGGAGTGGTCAGGTAAGTCTAACTCCGTTCCCATCTCCAGAGTACTAACTGGTAAGACGATCCTGATTCTCATCTGAGGGCAAAGCCCAGGTTTCCACAATAATTGTAAAGGTCACCGACTGAAATTAACAAATATCACATAGCATTTAAAGTTTAAATGCACAAAATAACCTTTCAACTTATTATACATCTAGAAAGGGTTTTCATATGCCAAACATGCATAATCAAAGTTGCAAAATGAAGTTTTGGACAAAACAGCACTGTCGTATTCGAATACAACATCCTTGTATTCGAATACAGTGCTATTTCACAAGTCAGTAGCAAAATTGAGTATCTGTATTCGACTACACACTGCTTGTAGCCGAATACAACTGCTAAAATTTGCAGATTTCAGTTTCGAAAATGTTTCACAATCATTCAACACTTACCACACAAAATCAATCAATCACACTCATCAATTACAGCACAATTACAAACAACAACCGAGTATATATATACAACCATCACAGTATATCAAACATGACTCGCGTGCCAAGCACCTTAATGTAATGCGTATATGCCAATGCACATGATTCCGGAATTCCAAACCAAAACCCTCCTCGAAGGGCGTAAATCATAATTGTACAGTCTCTCACAGACCAATACTAATTATCAAGGTGCAATCTCTCACAGATCAGCACAATTTACTATCGTACAGCCTCTCACAGACCAGTACTAATTTTCTATGCATGCAATCACTCACAGATCAGCACGACTTACAAGAGTGCAATCTCTCACAGATCAACACGACGCGAAAATCCCCGCAAGGATAAGATGAACCAACTATTCACATGGCATCATCTCGTGGCCCATCACAGTTACCACTATCACTATGGCCCATCGCGGTCGCCATGTACTATGAAATGCATGAGCATACTCTGACTCTTTTCACCACAACCATTAAGTAAATGCAGATATTAAAAGATTCCCCTTTTTTAATACTCATTTAACACTAATGATTTTTCAATCTTTTCACAGAGCATACTCAAACATATATTCATCCATAAAATTCATAACGCATACGCCATCAATTATGGATACATCAATCGCACATTCACCAAACATCCATATCTCAAACACAACAAATTCAATCAATTCAAATTCCAAAATTTCACACCAAATTTAATCATGAACCACTCGTATTCACAACTCCACATTTTCAAACATAAACCACCAAATTTAATCTCCAAAATTTTCAACCATAAATTAGCAAATTCCAAACTCCACGTTTTCAAACATAAACCACCAAATTTGATCTCCAAAATTTTCCACCATAATCCACACATAAATCACATCTCAAAAATTCATAATATTAATTACGAACACATAAACCACACCAAACTTGAATCACCACAACAACATTAATATATCAGAGTTCTCTCCACCGCTAACTCGGTGCCAACAGTCTCGATTCTTTTTCGAGACTCAATGAGCTAACTACATAAACATAAATTTTTATAACAACTTGTTCACAACTAAAATTTATCCAACCACAACAAAATTCCCAAAATTATATCTTTTTCACACGCAAAACTTTTACAACCAAATAATCAACATTAATTCAAAACTCCACATTTCCAAACATAAACCACCAAATTTAATCTCCAAAATTTTCAACCATAAATCACCAATTTAAATCTCTATATTTTCAACCATAAATCATCAATTTAAATCTCTAAATTTTTAACCATAAATCACCAATTTAAATCTCTAAATTTTCAACCATAAATCATCAATTTAAATCTCTAAATTTTTACCCATAAACACCTTAAATTCATTTTCTACAAATCTACACCTCAAATACATCAAATTTATTTTTCACAAATTCACACATAAGGTCCTAAATGCAAACTAAAAGTTTGGAAGGATCCCTTACCTCAACGGTAGCTTAAACAACCGATTACGGCACCGCGATTAATTCCGGTGAAAACTTCATTCGCGACGTCGCTTCCAAAGTTAGCTCACTAAACCAAATCAATAAATATCTAAATATTCTTACACACACCCCAACTATTTTGATAAAAATATCTATTCTCATTGCAACTCAATTGACAAGTAAATTTTATAGCAATTAGAGATATTTTTAACAAAACAATCCGGCAATAAATTCTCCGTGACGTAATTAAATTATTTCTCGTCAAATAATTTTAAACGGTCTCAAAAGATATTTTTGGAATTTAACACACAAAATACCATTAAAATTGGCTAAAGCCTCAGAATTCAACACCAAAAATATACTAAAATTGCATAAATTAGAATTTAAAACTAAGGGTCTTAGAGTGATCTATTTTTGAAACATGTTTGTTTCGTGAAAATAAAATAGATGAGAATGTAGAGGAATACGAGATGAGTTTGCAAGTTTTCGCAAGAGCTATTCATAGTGATAGTACAAGTAGAGACAATATGAGGTAGTAGTGGTTTATTGTGACAAGAGGACATGAATGAGAAATTTAAAATCATTATTAAAATAATGAATTGGTGGTTTTTTGAATAGTAATAAAATTAAAAGTGAGAATGAGAAAGGTTTACGGTGTGTAATTAAAGGAGTAGAAGAGAAAATTGAATTTATAATAAACTATATGCCAACCAGCGCATTGCGCGAGTATAATTTTATTTATTTAATTTAAATAGATTTTTAAAAAATTAATATGAAGTTTTATGTTCCAACTGTCTAATGATCCACAATTTAGTAGTTATATCAATAATATATATACAATTGTACTAATGTAATTCATAGAAGAGAAGTACTATTGTTAGAAAATGACTTGAATAAATAAAGTAACGTATTAATATTGAGATCGATGGATATGTCAAATGTTGAAGTAATGTATTTGATAATTGAAATTAAGAGATAGACTCAATTGATATACAATTGAGTTATAAAATGTATTACTTTATTGCTGAAACTAAACATGATTAAAGTGAAATAGTTGGAAATACATTCATCTTGTATTCCCGATTTAAGTTTTTCATTTTTATTTTTTATTTTTTTGGATTAACCAATTTCATTACACCCCAATTGTTTTTCTTTTGGTTTATTCTTTTTGGTTCTCTTTTTAAGGTATGTAGAAGGACAGGCTCTTCGTCAGAGGATGTAATATACTCGACCACAATCTTCTTAATTTTGTAATTGTTGTCTTGATTGTCTCTTCATCTGATGATGATATGTGAATGTTTTTATTGCTCTGTTGTACTTTGATTTTTCGTTTGGATAATGGGTTGTCGTCTTTCTCATTATCATTATCCTATCTCCATACTTCACTTCTTCATATATTTTACATTTTTATTTTATATCCCCTTCGTCATTTGAATTGGACTTTGTCGGTTGCGGTGACTTGGGTTCCTAGTTATCCTCATCTCCAATGATTCTAGTCTGAGTATTTTTGTAGGCTTGTCAACAACATAAACTTGCTCTTCATGTTCAACAACATGCAGTGTTCCAATGATGTCTGCAATCCAAAAAATAGTTAGTACCAAATGATGTTTCTTTGATAGTTTAGAAGTTGAATTTGTATTGAAAGAATTATTACCCGTTAGATTTACTTTATCTCCCAATCTTTGTGCTAGTGATTTGAAGGAAGTAAACTCAAAGTAATGATTTTGAATGGTAATTTGTGGGTCTTGGATTTTGGTTACAATAGTTGTTGTAAAAAATCAATGTCTTCTTTGTTCCTACGATAGGTCTGTAAGAATCACTTGCTGGTGATATTTTTATATTTGTTATGTTGTATATATCACTATTTTTGAAACTTGAGAGAAGTTATTTCTTGATTGTTGCATGCAAAGGAGTTTCCTGTGAGTTAAAGTCAAATAATTTTAGAGTTGATCATTCAAAAAGATTTAAATATATTTGATTTTCAATAAAATAAAATATGAAAACAAAGTTGATATATATACACACACACACACACGAAATTGAATGCAAATAACAATCTTCAATAATTGTGATTGTATACCTTTTCATCCAACAAAATCATGTCTAAAGAGATTGGTTCATCCTCACTTTGTAGGGTGTAGACAATACACACGCGAACAACTCGAACTTTGGTACTCCAATTATTGGGTTGATCATTAACATGTTCAAGAAAAGTATAGTCCATTTGAATTTATTTTGCAAAGTTTGTATTTCAGAGATGTGAGGTTTTTTGTTCTGTAAAAGGAGTGATTTTCTGCAAAGTGAGAGAACAAAATATTTCTATTTGATTTTCTACTTTGAATATTGGTAAATATATATAATATATAAATATTTAGAAATGATTGACAAAGTCATGTCTCTTTGAATTTTGGTCAGTTTTATTTTACTGAAATTAATTAAATTTAATTTGTTGTTTTATAGTGTTAATTTACATGAAATTAAAGTAATTCAGTTGCAATTATTTGTATTTGATGTATACTTATAATTGTTTGACAATTAATATTTGGTAATCAAATTGGTATAAATTTTGGATTTCGATTTTGAAACCAAAATGTTAATGATTATGATTACTCCATTAATATTAAAAATAGTTTGAATGTTTTTAAATTAAAATTCTAATATATCCGATTTAAAATTAAAAATTTCACAATTCCCACAAAGATCGTTAATTAAAATGATCGAAGTCATTAACTTTAACATTTGAAATTTGAAAATTTTCAACAATACTTGTAGATTTGTCTTCGTGAAATTTTAAATGATCGAAGCCAATAACTTTTTGAAATTTAAAATGATCCAATTTATCTTTTTTGTTCATATTTTAATTATTTCCCAATTCAATGACACATATCTTTTAAACATGATTAGAATTTACTTGAGTTAAACTTTTTCTTACCTGACAAGTGATCATCTATCTGATAAGAAGAAGTGAAATGAGTGTTGAGAAAGCAAGAACACCTCCAATCAAAGCGGAAGAGTAGAGTGATGCATCTCCCTCGTCCACCCCAGTGAAAGGATTTGCGAAAAAAATTAGTGTCTTCTGGCCAATTGTTGTAATGGCATGCATCAGTAGGGCTTGTGATTCCCCAATTAGACTTATTCGCAGCTTCGACTACAACTTGTATGCTACTCAACATATACTACATTGAAGTAAAACTAAGAATATGAGACACACAAAACAAAGTGACACTTAAAAACAACTAAAGAAGGAAAATAGTTCAGAAGGGTGAGGGAAAAAAATATTGATGTATAAATATACCTTGTCATAGCATTAAAACACTATGAGGCAGATTGATTTCAAAGATTGCATAGAACATAATTGAATTTATGGCTGACAAAATATGAGAAGCAACAAAATCAGAAATGGACAAAGAGAAGGAAATTTTTTGTTGCAACGATCAAACCTATACCTCTTTCGGGGTATATTTAGAGCAGAGTCGGTCAAGGTATCTTTGGAGTAAAATCGGCGATTTCGAAAACAACTTCAATTGAGATTATTCAAAAGAGTTACGAATCGGCGATTTCGAAGAGTTACGGCGGAACGACGTCAAAAATGATTTTGTGGGGTGAATATGTATGGTTCTTATGTTCACAGTCATTTTCTTCATCTTCTTCAACATCCCACAAAAATTTTGCATATGAAGCCAGGACATAGCTGATGTCACAATAATATTAATTTAAACATTGTTAGTTTTTATATCAACCAAGAAATTTTTTTTGTTCAATTAGGAAACAAAGCCACAAAATAAAACAAAACGTCCAAAAAAATATTCTTGGATCTGACTAATGACAGACATTTTAACGAATCATATAACTTCTATGTAGAAAAAGTTACCACATTTTTTAAAAAATGCTTATAATTTTTTTTTATATTAATTAGAATTTATCTTACCAATCATCTGGATCACTTTTTACAGCTCGATCAAAATAGAGTTCAGCTCGTTCAACATTTTTCTCTGTTTTCCATATTAAATCAGCATAGAGGGATAAAGCATCTGAATCTTCAGGGTTAATCAAAATGGCTCTTTTAAGATATTCGTTTGCTTTATCATAATCTCCACGAACCTATTTTTCAAATTGAGTATATATATATATATATATATATATATATATATATATATATATATATATATATATATATATATATATATATATATAAATATATATCATAAACATAACAATAGAAAAAAAACAACAAATTTTATGGCGGTTTCGAAGAGTTACGGTGGAACCACGTTGAAAATGATTTTGCGAGGAGCAGAAGCAGAAGCGACCGAGAGGATGACTGCGAGCAGAAGCAGAAGTTGATTAAAAAAATTAGAATCCAGAAAAAGAAATTTTTGAATGAAGAAGGGAAGCAGAAGATGACTAAAAAAATTAGAATCCATAAAATGAAATTGTCGAAGGAAGACAAAATAAAATTAGGGATTAAAGAGATTAAAAGAGGGAAAAATATATTTAGAAATTGAGTAGAGGAAACTCTCTATGAAGACGTACACATAAGCTTTTTGACTGAGGTGGGAAATGTTTGCACATGTGGAGGAATTAGTATGAGGTGGCAGCAAGAGAGTGAGAAGTCTATTTTAAATATATATATATATATATATATATATATATATATATATATATATATATATATATATATATATATATATATATAAAATAGATACTATTGGATGTGTTATTGTTGTACTACATGGATATTTTTATTGCACTAACTAGAGGATATAAATCATTTCCATGTTATGATGCCATGTCATCAGAGGATCAAATTTCTTTCACTTAGAATTTTGTCTTCAGACGAATATCAATAACTTAATTCAATCTTCAATGTTGACATATTGACCAGAGACATTGACGTTTCTATATGATAACTTTATCGGAGGAAACAATGCTTCGTAGAATTTCCAAAGTCATTTTCTTCATCAAATGATTAGACATTTATCAAAAATTTGACTTTCTCAAAGACATGATTCATATACTACTCTTGTTCTTCAAATCTAATGATCAACAAAAGTCTTCACTCATAGTTGACTTTTGTCAGAGACAAATGATAATATTTGCGCTTTTGTCTTTTGTGATCATAGGATCATTCATTGACTTAAATATCATTTGCTTTGAATTGGATGTGAACAATCTTGCAATGTCTCTCATTAATATATATATATATATATATATAATGATTTGCTCTATTAGTAAACATAATTACTCGTTAATTAGGTAATAATATTCTTTGTGTTATTTAAAACTCAAATTATTATATCTAATTTACTCATAAAGTATGCTATCTTAAAATATATAGTCATTGTCATAAATTTTATCTTCTAACTTAATCTGCACATTAGCAAATATAGTCTGGGATAATTGTTCTTATTGTTTTTGTTATTATCAAAACATCAATCAAATGATTGTAGTTAAAATCACTTTTGCAATAACAATCTCCCTCTTTTTAATGACAAAAAACTATACAATTAATGAACAATTTTCCTTCACAAAATAAAATTTAAAAAGTATTCCCCCTGAGTGTAGTATTCAAAAATTGGTTAAGTTAATAATCTTTTGAACTTCTTTAAGAAATATGTTTTAAATCAATATTTTAGTAGACCCCCTAAATATGATAAACGTGATTTCTAAGAATTTTAGCCTTATTAAGTTATTTCATATTTTTGGTACACATAAGTATAAATTAAAATTGAAATAAAAGTAAATGTATAAACACACGGTCAAGACACACAAAATCCTATCATAACTTTGATAGTCTTTTTCAATTGAATTCACATAATCTTATGATGTTAAGTTTTTGGATTCTTATGAAATCTATTGTTTAACAATTCACAATTTCTCAAGATGTTAAGCCTTTGGATTATTGTTCCTCTAGGTTAAGCTAAATGGAACAATCCATATTTTTTAGAGGATGTTAAGTCTTTCAAAACAAGGGTGAATTGCGAATGACTATCATAATAATGACATATGCATATGACACTTAGATGCATATGATGCAACAATTAAATGCAGATGATGCAATAATCAGATGCAAATACATATTATGCAACAACCAGATGCATATGCATACACAAACAAACAATTAATTGTACTGATATATTTTCTCTATTGTTCTCCCCTTTTGTCATTATAAAAAAAGGGTGAAATTAGAAATGGACATAAGAATTAAAGCAAGTAAGCACGCACACACATAAATTAAATGAAAATACCAAGGAATATCAAACACACAAGCACTTATAAATGCAAAGACAAGTTAAACACAAAATTAATGCAGAAATTAAAAAAAAAAACACTCAAAGTAATAAACACACAAGTCCACATCACACATAGATACGTAAATAAAGGACTTTTTTTTTCCATAATATCCCTCTTTTTAAAAAAAGTAACTAAAATGCCCCCTTTTTGAATTTTGTTACCAAATTGTCCTGTTTTTTGGGCCTCGTTACAGGTCGCAACGGGGGGGGGTGCGACCTCCTGAAAGCAAAATTTTGGCAGGCCCAGTTGGAGGTCGCAGGCCGGGGGTGCGACCTCTTTCTTGGGGTTTTTTTTTTTGTCTTTTTCTAATGTTTTTAAATTTTTAATAATTATTTAATTATAATAATAATAATTAAAATAAAACATTAATATTAATAATAATAATAATACAATAAAATTAATAATAATATTAATAAATAATAATAATAATAATAATACATTAGTAAATATTAATAATAATAATAATAATAATAATTAATTTATAAATAAATAAAAAACAATACATTAATAAATAATAATAATAATAATACATTAAAAATATTATTATTAATATTATTAATAAGTTATAAAATAATAATAATAATAATAATAATAATTAATAAATAATAATTAATAAATAATAATAATATTAATATTAGTACATTAGTAAATAATAATAATAATAATAATTAATTTATAAA
>JBBPBP010009777.1:31249921-31265363 GCA_037974735.1 Cicer chorassanicum | reverse complement strand
TAATTATTAAAAATTTAAAAACATTAGAAAAAGACAAAAAAAAAAAAAACCCCAGAAGGAGGTCGCACCCTCGGCCTGCGACCTCCATCTGGGCCTGCCAAAATTTTGCTTTCAGGAGGTCGCACCCCCCGTTGCGACCTGTAACGAGGCTTAAAAAACAGGGCAGTTTAGTAACAGAATTCAAAAAGGGGCCATTTTGGTTACTTTTTTTAAAAAGAGGGATATTATGGAAAAAAAAGTCTAGATAAAGAGAAGGAATACTGAAACAAATAAAATAAGAAGTAGAAATAAGCAAAAAGAGATAAAATTTCATCAATATTAAGAAAAGGATTAAAATCACTAATGGAAAGATAAACAAAATCCTAACAGATTATCCTAAAAATAATCCTAGAATTTATATCTTTTAAAAACATGTTTTCAAGTTGTTCAAGAAGAATGTCGCTCAACATTGAACCAATATCAGATGGTAGGATTTCTTACTTCTCAAGAGAGGAAGGAGACTTTCTTTTCCTAGCGGACCGCGAGCCGACATTCATAGTAGAAGAATTTGAAAGATATAGAAAACAACAAAAAGATTTGAGAAATAGTGAAAAACGTTATGTAATAAGCAAACATGAAAACAAAAGAGATATAAATAGATAAATTTTTAAGAAAGCGTTTCAAAAAAAGAAGGTGTAATGATGAGAGCATTAAAAAACTTAAAAGGTGAGAGAAAAAGTCACATAATGACATGACAGACATTAAATACACATATAACTTATTTCAAGACTCAAGACGATGAGTGAAAGAGGATGAATAGTTGTGGATGGAAAAATAAGAGAAATAAATATTTTAAATAAAATATTTCATTAAAATTTTAAGAAAACAAGACAAAGAGTAAAAAAACAGAGTAAAGAGAAATTTGTTTAAAAAAAATTGAATAAAAATAGAGACACATATAAATTAAGAAACAGAGAAGAAAATAAACTAAATAGAAAATAAAAAATATAGAAACTGGAGCTTAAGAAAATAGAATCAAATTATTTTTAAGACAATCCCAACTAATTGATTATAATAAACTTTTTGTTTTTTAAGTTTCAATATCTTTAAAAATAGAAGCTTATGATTTTCAATCTGATAATATAATAGAAATCAAAGGAATGGACGTAAAGAGAATAAAGTAAAAATAAAGGTAAAACAAAATAAACACATAAAGCAAAATAAAGCTATTTCTTAGAAAATTAAAGGCATAAGATATGATAACAAAATAAACAAGTACTATGAATTTAAATATTAAAATAAATTGTCGAGTATCTGACTAGATGACTGACAAGGATAATTTAGCGATTTTGTCCTTACCCTTGTCTTACTAGAGTTTGCCAATTACTCTTTTAGATGATCTTCTAAATAGATGCAGAATTAGCTTTGTTTCGACCTTTCTTTCCTCTGACACATTAATCAATAGATGCAGTCCTTTGCTTTCGAGCTTTGACTTTATAGCAATAATTCTCAGATGATTCATGCACACTATGTATCACAGCCAAATATCATCTCTCGAGTAGATAGATGAATAACTTTAGACTTTGCAATCAGAGGATTGCTAAGGTAGCCCATTGCAGGTTCTCATTCTTCCAAGATTTTGATCAATCGATAAGATACTTGAAAATCAGGTGGACTCATTGATCATACATAAATTCTCAAGTGAAGGGATCAAATGATACAATAGATGATGATCTTCCATGAGAGAATTTTATTCCTTTACTTGTGGTTCAATGTTCTTCAAAAATAATCTTATTTATGACACTTGTTGATGTATTGTCAATGAATTACATCAGATGAAGAGATTTGAACCACCAAAGAAAGATGAAGAGATTTGAACCACCAAAGAAATAAACTTTCAGTTGACTCTGACTTCATGCTCATGCTCATGCTGCTTCTTCCAAAAGATGAATGATCATCAGATAGGTTTTGATTGACCTTATCATCAAATGCAGAGTTGACTTTCATATTGATTTTGACCAGAGGGTGGGTATCCTCCAAACATTTGCTTTGATGAAAGACTTCAATCTTTTACCTTTTAACCTTCAAAGTTTTACTTTAAAGTGTAAGGTTGAATTATTGATCACTTCTTCTAATAAATTACCTACACAGTTAAACACACAACATATATCATTGAAGTTTTAATAAACTTCTACGTGTTTGGTTAGTCTTAATATTGCTGAAATGCATCATAATGTTTCAATTATTTTGCACTGACAATTTTGTTGTATTCAATATTAGTGCAAAATAATATTAGTATATTGACTCTTCATTGAAGCCCAAATGTTTAGTCATAATACTTTTTCTCATCATCAAATAAATTTCAATATTAGTATATTGACTCTTCATTAAAGCCCAAATGTTTTGTCCAGTTTGTCATTGAAGAGTTTCAAGGACACAAATGGAAATTTGATAAAGATTTATCACAAAGACATCAAGACAATTTTCAAAAACATTTATGTAGATCATTGATTCTCAATTGAGATTCTAGCTGCATTGTAGATTAATCACATGATGAAATATTTTGGCTTAATTGCATAGTCCCCCTATTTTTACCAGTTATCGAAATTGATCCCTCTATTATAAAATTTGACAGTTTTCGTCCATCGTTATGAGTTTTGGTCCATTATCATTTGAGAAATAGATTATATGCTAATGCATTTTATCTATTATCAAATAGTGGTTTCAATATGCAACAACCATAGTTTTTGTCAATCCATGATTAAAAAGAAATAAAACTAAAATATAAAAAATAGATTGAAAGTAGGATTTAACCAAAAACATACAGTAAATCAAATCATTTAACTGATATTTTCAACAATAAAGAATCTTTACTTTTACACGGTAAAATTTTCAATCAAGAGACCGAACTCTGCTACCAATTGAAGATGCTGGAAAACACAAGAAAGAAGGGGTTTGAATTGTGTTGACTATTTATGAAAATCAAATTCGATTGATAAACAGAAAGATATGTTCTTTTATCAAAACTTTCAACTTATGATTTTAAATCTCTTTTAAGTAAAATAAAGTTAAATCATAAAGAACTTTAAAAAAAATAACAAAGTTGAGAAAGAGAAGCAACACAAGTATTTTTATATTAAATCACAACAATTGTTACTATATCTAGTCATCCTCTTACAGAGATATTTTGCCTTAGTACAGTTGATAACTTAATCCACTATTAAATCAATAGTATACATTATCTTTCTTCGGATATTTAACTCTCATTGAGATGATAATACAATTCAATTCCTATATCAATTGAAGTGTATAAAAACAACTTGATTGATATACATCAATTTCTAATAACTCTAAACAAAGAGGATTTTTCATTCATTCTTTTCTTTTGATGTGTTCATGGCTTTTTCATGAATCTTCTTCAAACATTGTTTTTCCCTTTTGATACATTAATCATTTTAAAATGTTGTTTTCTTGTATCAAATTCTTATACTCAGAATGTTCATGATTGAATTATTTCTTTTGGAATGATGATGATCATTGAGAGTATCATGGTAATCACGATGATCAACTTCGTTGATTATCGTTTTTCATAATATCTAACATTATTAATCAGACATTAAATCAAATTTCATCAATCTTCTTCAGTTTTAAAGTGTTTCTATTTAAATATTGAATAATATATTTGTTGGGAATAGTACACTTGGAGATCTTAACATGTAGCAATAGTACACTAAGTCGTTAAAAGATTTATACTATTCATAGTATTATTCTAAGTTGTTGTTGTACTACATGGACATCTATATTGTATTAATTAGAGGATATAAATCATTTTCATGTTCTCATGCCGTGTCATCAAAGGAACAAAACTTTTTCACTTAGAATTTTGTCTTTATACTGTTGAGACAAAATCTCTCAAATGATTTTAATGATAACAAAATTGCTTAAAGATTATGATTATGTCTTATGACTAATCTGTGCTTTTGAGTGAATTATTATAAGAAAACAGGTTAATCATCAATTAGAATAAAAGGAAGAAAAATCTGGGTTAATTCATTAAGCTTTCAAGCTGGAGGATGGGACAGAACCTTGAGAGGATGGGTCTTCAAGTTGAGATTTTCCATCCTCGCGGGAATAACGTTTTTAATCCATCAAAAGAGGTCAAACCAGCATGAATAAACAATTATATGAAGCATTTGATCAAAAGAAATCACAAGGATAGTTGTACAAGGTCCGAGGATAGCTTATAACTTTGGTATTCAAAAAGTCACATGTTTGCAAACCACCATCCCATGTGCAAAGGCTAAGGGCGGCCCTATATTTCATACTTGGGTGATTGGAAAAATAAAGCAAAGTCAATATATTGAAAGGCAACTGCAAACAAACTTAAAATAGAAGTCACAAGTCTTGAAGAATGAGAAAAGAAAAAGGCTACACAAGACCAAGACTCAATGCTAGGCTGAGGATGGACTGCATAGGTCCAAGGATAGCTGGATGGCAATTTTGTAATTTCAGCTCAAAGACCATTAGACTATTTGATGCATCCTCCTTAACGGTCATGAAGTTGTTTAACTCATGGAAGAGCTGTCAAGGACTCTATAAAAGGCAGGAAGCTCTTCTTCATGAAACACACAACAAATATTGCAGAAAAAGATCAAGAATCTTAACATTTATCTTAAGCAATATTCATCCTCTCATCATACTTTCTATATCCATACACTAGATCTTTGAAATATCTTTTTAGAAAGTGTTTAAGTTGAGAGAAAAGAAATCATATTCATATCACTCTGTAATTTTCAAGTAAGTTGTACTTGAAAATATTTGAAACTTGATTGTAAGCTTGGTGAAGCTTGAGAATACTCAAAGTGTAATCATCCTCTGCAAGAGGCTGATCTGTTGATCTTTAGTGAAATCTCACAAGGTTGTGAGGACTGGACGTAGCCATCATTGGGTGAACCAGGATAAAAGTTGTGTGTCTATCTCTTTACATTTTCCTTGCACTTATTCTGTTTTCATTTGAAAAGTTTAAAAAACCATTTTCCAGTTCGCATCCTCACTGAGAGGACAGAAACTCATAAACTCTTAAAACTATTTTTAAACGCCAAAATCCCTATTCAACCCCCCTTCTAGTGATATTTAGCTCCATCATATACAAATATTAATAACTTAAGTTAATTTCAATGTTGACTTATTGACCTGAGACATTGACTTTTCGAGATGATATCATTATTGGAAGAAACAATGTTTCATATAATTTCCAAAGTCAGTTTCTTCATCAGATGATTTGACTTTTATCAAATCATTGACTTTCTCATAGGCTTGATTCAGATATTACTCTTGTTCTTCAAATCAGATGATCACCAAAAGTCTTTACTCTAGTTGACTTTTGTCAAAGATAAACGATTATATTTGCACTCTTTTCTTTTGTGATCAGAGAACCATTCATCGACTTATATATATATATATATATATATATTGTTTTTGTTATTATCAAAACATCAATTAGATGATAGTAATATACAATTTCATAATATAGAGTCATCTAGATGTATTAATTATTCATATATCATTAATTAAATTACAAAAATGAAGTTGAAAGTTAAGTTTTTAGATAATTCTTTTTGTGATTTAATGAATGTAAATCATTCTACATCATTGTATCATATATCATATGTTAATTAAATAATGTCACATTGCTATTTTTTAGTTAAAAATTTAGAATGAGGGATCAAAACTCTTACATTTTAAAATATGCAGACTGATTTAATTGATTTAATGGATTCATAAAAATTGAATAACTAAAAGTACAATTAAACATATCATTTATTATATTATATAATATTTTAAAAATCTTTATTTTAAAATCAAAAATAGAACACTAGTTATGAAAGGGAAGCACATTGCTGTGTTTGTGTTGTTCATCGTCGAAATCGTGTTGGTGTTGTTCAGGTTATTCACCATCGCTGGTGATGTTAGGTTTCTACTCATCATCAACACCATTGTTGTTGTTGTTACGAAATGGTGTTGTCCCTTAAGTCATTTTTTTTCCGTCTATCACTCCCTCCTTCATCATCATCAACACCGCTCACTTAATATCTCTTACACCATTGCAATATCACAACACAACAAATTTCAAGACAACTCAGTCTGAAAAAACCCAAATCTAAAACTTGTAATTGGTTTTTTATTTCTGGGTTTGAGATGAGTAGGGGTTTGTTTGGGTAAAAACGCCAAACCAAATCAATGTAAATCGAAAATTATTGGTTCGGATATGGATTTTAGTTATAAAAATCGAGTCAAATCAACATTATTCATTTTTTTTATATATTTAATTTTTACATAGAAATCTGTTTCAATAAGACAAAAAATGTTTATACAACAATCAAACCTATTAAGTTAAGTCATTTCTCAAACCCTAGTTTGATATCCTCACACTCAGTGACATACTTATTAGAGAGATGAATGATTGAAATGGTCGTGGTTTGTTAAATGGAGTTTGTAAGAACCTTAGTTTTAAATTCTAATTTATGCAATTTTAGTTTTTTTTTTGTTTGTTGAATTATGAGGCTTTTTAGCCAATTTTAATGATATGTTGTCTGTTAAATGCCAATGATATTTTTATGAGACCCGTTTAAAATTATTTGGCAAGAAATAATTTAATTACGTCACGGAGAATTTATTACTGGACTGTTTTGTTAAAAATATCTCTAATTGCAAAAAAAATTTACTTGTCAATTGAGTTGCAATGAGAATAAATATTTTTATCAAAATAGTTGATGTGTGTGTAAGAATATTTAGATATTTATTGATTTGGTTTAATTATAATATATATATATATATATATTATTAAATTAGTAAGTAATATATATATATATATATATATATATATATATATATATATATAAAACGCAAGGAAGCAAAAAAATAGGAAACAGAGAGAGAAGCATTGCCATTCCATTCACGCTGTTCTTCCTTTCTTTCTTCTTCCAGCAAACAAAAACATAAAAACTAAAACCCACAAACATAAAACCTCCATTTTCACCTAGATCTAAGCTCCATCTCGCGAAGTGACAGAAGGGAAAGTTGCTCACCTCCACGCTGCAGTGCTAGTGAGCTAGTTTTCGAAGTGACGTGCGAACAAAATATTTTACCGGAATTTATCGCGGTACCTTAATCGGTTGTTTAAGCTATCGTTAAGGTAAGGGCTCCTTCCAAACTTTTAGTTTGCATTTAGGACATTATATGTGATTTTATGGAAAATAAATTTGGTGTATTTGATGTGTAAAATGGTGAAAATGAATTTAATTCGTTTATGCGTGAATTAGCGGAATTTAAAATTGACGCGGTTGAGATGTAGTTTGATGTGAAGTGTGTGCGATTTGCTGAGATTGAATTAATGTGATTAATGTGGTCGATTTTGTTAGTAATTGTTAACAAAAAAAAATTAATTTTGACGTGTTTGAGTTACGAAATGAGTTATTTTCAAATAAATGAGTTTAAACTAAAGTTGAAATTTTAAAAAGAAAAAGTTTAGAGTACTTTATTAACTCAAAATTTTGGTGCTTTAATAGTCGAGTGTGCGTACGTGTGATTTGGACAATATTTGTTTTATTTAATTTTAACTAAATAATGTAGATTATTTGGTTGTAAAAGTTTGGTGTGTGAAAAAGATATAATTTTAGAATTTTGTTGTTGATGGATAAACTTTAGTTGTGAACAAATTGTTACAAATATTTATGTTTATGTAGTTAGCTCCTTGAGTCTCGAAAAGGAATCGAGGCTGTTGGCACCGAGTTAGCGGTGGGGAGAACTCTGAGATATTAATGTTGTTGTGGTGATTCATGTTTGGTGTGATTGATGTGTTCATAATTAATATTATGAATTTTGAGATGTATTTTATGTGTAGATTGGAGGAAAATGAATTTAATGTGTTTATGGGTGAAATTGTGGAAGTTGAATTTAATGTGTTCGAAATGTGGAGTTGTGAACACGGATGAGTCACGATTAAATTTGGCGTGAAATTTTGGAAGTCGAATTAATTGAATTTGTCGTGTTTGATGTGTGGATTTGCAGAAAATGAATTTAAGATGTTTTATGTGAAATTGTTTTGATGTGTTTGAGGAATGATTTGAGGAAATAAATTTGGTGCAAATGCATGTTTGCAATTATGGAAATTAACGGGTGTATCATGGTTGAAATATGACGAGTTTTAAAATGAGTAATTTGTAGTGATTTGGTGTGGATTTATGGAATTTGGATTGTTGTATTTAATGTGGTTTGTAGATTGAATTTGATGTGGATTTGTTGGATTATGAATTAATATGTCTGAGTATGCTCTGTGAAAAGTTTTGAAAAAATCATTAGTGTTAAATGAGCATTAAAAAAGGGGAATCTTTTAATAGCTGCATTTACTTAATGGTTGTGGTGAAAAGAGTTAGAGTATGCTCATGCATTTCATAGTACACGGTGACCGCGATGGGCCATAGTGATAGTGGTAACCGTGATGGGCCACGAGATGATGTCATGTGAATAGTTGGTTCATCTTATCTTTGCGGGAATTTTCGCGTCGTGCTGATCTGTGAGAGATTGCACTCTTGTAAGTCGTGCTGATCTGTGAGCGATTCCACGCATAGAAAATTAGTATTGGTCTGTGAGAGGCTGTACGATAGTAAATTGTGCTGATCCGTGAGAGATTGCACCTTGATAATTAGTACTGGTCTGTGAGAGACTGTACAATTATGATTTACGCCCTTTCGAGGATGGTGTTGGTTTGGAATTCTAAAATCATGTACATTGGCATATACGCATTTCATTAGGGTGCTTGGCACGCGAGTCATGTTTGATATACTGTGATGGTTGTATATACATACTTGATTGTGGTTTGTAATTGTGCCGTATTTGATGAGTGTTATTGATTGACCTTATGTGGTAAGCGTTGAATGATATCGAAACATTTTCAAAACTAAAAATTATGCCATTTTCACAGTTGTATTTGGATACAAGGATGCTGTATTCGAATATGACAGTGCAGCTTGTTAAAAAACTTCATTTTTCAACTTTGATTATGCATGTGTGGCATATGAAAACCCTTTCTAGATGTATGCTAAGTTGAAAGGTTATTTTGTGCATTTAAAATTTAAATGCTATGTGATGTTTGTTAATTTCGGTTGGTGACCTTTACAATTATTGTGGAAATCTGGCCTTTGCCCTCAGATGAGAATCAGGATCGTCCTACCAGTTAGTACTCTGGAGATGGGAACAGAGTTAGACTTACCTGACCACTGCTGTGTCAGAAGGATTTCTGCAGGGCGCGTGGAGATCACTTGGGTTATAGTTTTTTTGTAGTATGATCAGATTAGATGGCTGTATAAGGGCTAGATGTCTATCTCTTGTGGTTGTATTTATTTCATTCTGGAAGACTATACCTATACCATATATTGTCAGCTTGACTTTTATTTTGATGGGTCCTTGTACCACTTTTTGATGTGACGTGGGGAAGTTAAAATTCTTGGGGCAGTGCTTTTGTACAGGTGTCTGCCGAGAATACCCCAGGGGTATGAGCTACGTTGGATAGGTCTCATAGCCCCGGTGTATTTTTCTGTTTTAAATATTTTGGATTTTCATTTCAAAACCGTTTCCGCTGTTTGTAATTATTGTTGACTTTTGTCGTTGTGATACGACTTAAATATTTTATCCAAAAGTATTTCTCTCTTTATTATGAATTTGAATTTGTTTTGAAAAAAAAAATCGGGCTGTTACAGAGTTCATACACATGAGATGTTACGCTCACATTTTGAATTTGATTGTTAGTGATGGTTTAACTACCATCGACTCATCTATTAAAAAGATAAGGGCTTCCTGCAAGTTACCATCGACTCATCTATTAAAAAGATAAGAGCTGCCTGCAATTGTGTTAAGATGTAACGCCTAGTTACCTGGGTATAACAATTGAGGTAATAACGAAAAAGTTTTCATATTTATATAAGAGAAAATGTACTATAATAAATAATGAAGTTCTCGAAAGAAATAATATTGTAAAATCCTTAAAATAAAACCTTACGGCCGAAAAATTTCTTAATAATCAAAATATTCAAATCTGGACATTTAATAACTAATCCCGAAATAAACTATGTAGACACTATGTCTACTTATTGTTGATCTTCTAACCTAATCAAAGGAAATTACTCTTCTCAAAGGAAGTATGACATCTCAACTCTCGACGTCCCCGACTGTCTCAGTGTCTAAAAACAACACTTTAATGAGATACTAAATTCCAGTGAATAATACACACATTTTTAAAATAGTATTGTTTTCAGCTGGCGCGGTAACCGGAAAAATCGATCATTGCATTCGCATTCTTCCAAAATCTTCTTTAGAAATGTACTCGATATAACTAAGATTTTTCTATAATAACCAATTACTTTCAATAATTAATACATCAATTAAATTAACGATAATTCACATAAGTCATAATCAAATAAATCCACTACACACATTTATTCTGCAGAAAATCAATCAATCAATTCAATGATGTCTCATTGTTATATGGAGATATACTACTTCCGCAAAGTGAGTATTATCTCAGATGGGGAATAAACACAGAAACACAATAACAAGTAATACGCAGCGGATATAAAATTCCCCCAACTTGCAAGAACCCGTGAGGAGCAACAACAAATATATGGCAGCAATTAATCAAAATAAAAGAGCGTAAAGAACACCAATATTTTAACGTGGAAAACCCCTCAATGCAAGGGTAAAAACCACGGGTCGTCCAGACCAAAGAAATAGCTCCACTATAATCAAATAAGGGTACAAGAGAGTCTCAAAAAGATGCACCAAATGTGCCTACAACCAGCCAAAATAACAAAGCACTAAAGCTTACAAATGAAAAGCAAGAAGAAGTGAAACAACCAAAAACCTGCTGCTGTGCGAGCTCGATTCCTCCCACTCCAGAAGTCGTTTCGCCGATCCGACCGTTGAAAATGCAATCCTGAATGTTGCGAACCTACTGTCCAAATTTCAGCCCGATCCAACGGTTAACGAATGCGCAATCGATGTTTTTCTGAGACTGATTTAACAAAATCGGGAATATGGTTTACTCTTCTCTTTTCTCTTTTGGTGGCAGCCTTTTCTCTCAAAATAGTCTCTCTCTGCCAACACTAATTAGACCACTCTCCACTTAAATAAGTGAGACACATGGACTACAATATTTGGGCTTTTCTCCACATAGGAAGGGAGCCCAATACCCAACAATCTCGTCATGTGAAGCACCAACTCATCCCGTGTGGGGTACAAGACCCATCCGTGTGGAGTTTAAACCTCATCTCATTGTGGAGTTTAAAACTCATTTATATGTGGGGTACAAGACTCGTCCATGTGGAGTTTAAACCTCATCTCTCTGTGAAGTTTAAAACTCATCTATATGTGGGGTACAAGACTCATCCGTGTGGAGTTTAAACCTCATCTCTTTGTGAAGTTTAAAACTCATCTATACGTGGGGTACAAGACCCATCCGTGTGGAGTTTAAACCTCATCTCTTTGTGAAGTTTAAAACTCATCTATATGTGGGGTACAAGACTCATTCATGTGAAGTTTAAATCTCATCTCTTTGTGAAGTTTAAAACTCATATATATGTGGGGTACAAGACTCATCCATGTGGAGTTTAAACCTCATCTCTTTGTGAAGTTTAAAACTCATCAATATGTGGGATACAAGACCCATCTCCAGCACACACAATCAAAGTAATTCATATTTTTAGGAATCATATTCGTAAGATCATATTTATAATATAATATTTCATTTGAATATAATAACAACAATCATTCAGGAAAATATATAATCAAACAATATTTTAAAGAATATATATTTACAACATGATATTTCATTTGAATATATAATAACAATAATCATTCAAGAAAATATAATAAAATGATCTATTAAAGAATATATATATTTATAATATGATATTTCATTTGAATATAATAACAACAATGATTCAGGAAAATATAATAAAACAGTCTTTTAAAGAATATATATTTACAATATGATATTTTATTTAAATATATAATAATAACAATCATTCAATAAAATATTATAAAACAATCTTTTAAAGAATATATATTCAAACAATCATAAAAACGGTAATTCAACAAACAATACTAAATAAATCAATTCATAATCTATTATTACAGTTCATAAAATCTCAATTTTAATAGAGTTAGATTCTCAACAAAATATAATTTTATAAGAAAGTACCATTCAAAATATCTAACTCTTTTTCCATCTCAAATTCCCAAAATAAATGTAGCATGAAAGTTTAAAGGTGTGATTACTCACTTCTTGAAGCGTTATCCGATAAAAGCTTTCCGCCGTACTTTTGCTCCCCTTTATTTTGTACTTTTGCTCCCCTTTATTTTGGCATAGTTCTCTCTATTGAGTTTTTAATTAGTATTTTCTTCTTTGTATCTATATATATTTAAATATTTATAAAATAATTTGACTAGGTATCCTATATTTGCCCCATTAAATTCTTGGTTGTTACAAATAGTACCAATTGAATTCATTTAGGATTGGTTGTTTGTTTTGTTTTGTTTGACTCTTTAATAATAGGTAATTACATAACAAAAGGTTGTTATAGTAACTTTGTTTGTTATTATCTATTTCACATAAACCTTAAACAAACAAAACAAACTTCCTATAATACTTTATAAGTCTCTAACAAACAAAACAACTTACTAATGTTATCTTATTTTAAGCAAATTGGTTATTGATAACAATTAGAGTATTAATAATAATAATAATACTAATAATATAATCATAATAATCTATAAATTAGATTGTTTTAAAATTTGAAATTATAATTATTTTTAGTGCTTTGATTTGGGATGTTACCTAAGACATCTCTGGCTAGACTTGCTAGTTTTAAAAAGTGTGTAAAATAGTGTAATATATATAGTGAGACAATGATAGCTCTTGATATTCGAACTCGTTGGAATTCTACCTATTTGAGGTTAGAAGTTGTTGTAAAATATGAAAAGGCATTTAATCGACTTCGATATCAAGATAATTCATTTGTTGTGTTTCTTGCTAGTGAAGAAATAGATATTCCTAATCATTTTAATTGAGAATGTGCACATGTGTTTATGGACTTTTTAAAAATCTTTTATGATGCAACACTTTCTTTTTTAGGTTCATTGGATGCTACATCTAATACATTTTTCAAAAAGTTGTGTGACATTCAAAAGTCATTAAAGAAATGGACTAATAGTGAGAATGAAAAATTGAGGACGATAACAGTAAATATGCAAGTGAAGTTTAACAAATATTAGGATAATAATGTTATAAACTATCGTTTGTTTATGGTTGTTTTTCTAGATCCCCGTTATAAGTATGAATGTATTGAATTTTGTTTTACTAAGATGTATGGCAGTGATAAGAGCAAAGATATTGTGGATTTTGTGTTTTAATTTTTAGAAATTGTTGGATTATGTATTACTAGTGTTGGGGTTAATACTTATGGCATGACATAAATGAAGAATGCATTCTAAGGTTATATTTAGTTTGATCTATTGAAGTTGAAAATAAATTCCATGTTATAATTTCTAACTGTTTATTTATTTTTTATTTCAGGATTTGTATCATTCAAGTAAACTGCTACTCTACTTTGGACCGTTGTCGTTGCCTATTTATTTTGCATTGTAATTTAAATTCTCATATAGAAACTAAACAACTAAATTCTAGTTTAATTTGGCATTACTACTCCTTGTTTTGTATTTTAACTATTTTGTTTTAGTCTTTTAGATGATTAAATTATGAGTTTTTAGTTATTTTAAATTTTATTTTAGAGGAACAAATTAAAGTGGCAGCTTCACTTCTATATTCTTTTTTTATTCTGTCAAAAAATGAAATTTTTTATAGTTTTGTTTTTTTGAAATTCAATCACCCGAACCGAACTAATCCGTATACTATCGATTTAGTTTGGTTCGGATGCAGTTATAAAAATCAAGTAAAACCGAACCAAACCAACCCGTGTAAATTTCATTGGTTTGGATTCATTTATCGCAGAAAAGCAAACCGATCTGTTAGACCTCTAGAGATAAGTGAGTCATGTTGGGAGAGTTACCAAGCACGAGTGCAAAGAAGATTTGGGAGTGAAGAGGAAAAGGACGGGGGAGAAGAAAGAAGATTTGCACAACGTGAAAGAACAATTATGATCTATATTTATGCTTTAAAAAATAAAACTATATATATTTAATAGGTAAAATATCATCCGTGGTCCCTTAACTTAATTTTAGTTAACGTTTTAGTCCTTTATCTTTTTTTTTTCCGAATTAGTCCTTTATTTTAATTTTAAGTGATAATTTGATCTTTTATGTTTTAAAATGTCAACAATGTTATCATTTTTTTACAAAAATTCAAAAAAAATCATTAAAATTTTCAAACAAAACCCATAAAATTAATTATCATCTTCAATATAATGCAAATTTCATCAAATTCATAACTTAAATTTTAAATAAACTCATATTTTCATTCTTTATTTGATGTTGTTGGAGATGAAAATATGAGTTTATTTAAAGATTTAAGTTATGAATTTAATGAAATTTGCATTATATTAAAGATAATAATTAATTTTATGAGTTTTGTTTGAAAATTTTAATGAATTTTTAAAATTTTTGTAAAAAAAAAAATAACATTGTTGACATTATAAAACATAAAAGATCAAATTGTCACTTAAAATTAAAATAAAAAGCTAAATCGAAAAAAAATAAATAAATAAATAAAGGACCAAAACGTTAACTACAAATTTATATATACATTGACTCTACTCCACATAATTTATCGGTCCATCCTTGCAATTATCCAATAATTAACACTCACTTTATAGGAAGTATCAGGTGTGCTTGTAAGCATGAAGCAGTGGAAATTCAAACAAAGGATGGAAAAAAATATATAATTTTTGTATTCTTGTCCCCAAATGAAGTAGTAATAAGGAGAAAAATATGATATAATATTATGCAAAAATAAACTCCTACCTTGATAAAAAGATTTTTATATCTAATCTATTATATATATTAAAATAGACTCCCACATAAACATCATCTAATATTGTGACATTTCATTCAAATATTGCCACCTCAACAAAAAATCCTATGTGGCAAATCTAAAAGGTTTTTCCTCTTCAATTCTCCTTATTGTTCAACTTTCAATTTGCTTTAACACATATTTTATTATTATTATTATTATTACTATTATTATTATTATTATTAAGCAACTAATATTATGTATAACTATTAATGTGTCATGAGTTACAAATTAAAGTACAATCAATATATAATTTTTTTTTACATATACTATTCTACTTCTTCAAACAATATATGATTAGTGTCTTGCAACCCAATTATTTTTAAAGAAATAGATATAGTTGGAAAATTCTCATTATTGTTCAGCTTCCAATTTGCTTTA
>JBBPBP010009777.1:31202028-31228491 GCA_037974735.1 Cicer chorassanicum | reverse complement strand
TTAAATAATTATTAAAGAAAATAAGAATAAAAAATTAAAAAAAAATAAAATTATTAATAATTAGATAATTAAAAATGAATAAGCTTAATTTTTATTTTCTAAATTAGAAGAAAAAAAATTAAATGAGAAGAAGAAAGAAGGGTGAAAAAAGAGTGAGTTATGAAAGAATGAAAAAGATGTTATGTTTTATAGAGAAATTATGATTTGATCATTTATGAGAAATTTTGTTCCTCGCAAAGGTTCAAATTTTTAAAAACAGTTTTCTGCTCAAATGTTTGCTAGGAACAAAGTTTCCTGCAAGTTTTCAAATTCACAATAAATTTTCCGCTCAATTGTTTTCTAGGAACATAGTTACTCTCAAATTTTTAAATACTTGATACAACTTTCTTCTCAAAAGTTCCAAAGACTATAGTTTATCACAAATTTAAAATAGAGTTGGCGAAACATTTCCTAGAAACATTGTTCCTCGTAAAATAATAAATATGATTTTAATATTTCTTAAATTATTTAATGTTTACTTTTTAAATTTCTTAATGGGAAATTAATATAAAAAATGAATAATTCTTTTAAATTAATTGAAATAAAATAAATAGTAAATATGCAATAAATTTAAATAAACACTGATAAAATTATCCAAATCCTTCATAGTTTAATAAAATTATCCATTAATAGCAAAAGATAAAATTATCCAAATGCAATATGATAAAATTAAAATTATCTATATCCAAATATTATTACATGCAAATAATAAAATGCAAGAATAAAAAATAAAAAAGACTCAATCCAAATCATCATCACCATAATCATCATAATCATTATCAACATTTGAGGCTAGTTGATCTCCAGGCGATGGCTGACGGCGATTGCAGTTCCAATTCCGTCTATTCCTTTCATAAGCTCTTTGCTGACTCTGAATCATCTCAAACATTTTTAGTAGTTGCTCCATCATCTGTTTTTCACACTCCATCATCATCAACATATGTATATTCTTCTCTAACATGCATGTGGTAATGTATCTCATTCACATTTGGATTTCTTCCGGTTTTATTTTTCGATTTTAATAGAAGATGTAGAACAATAATATATTTAATTAGAAAGCTATACATATAAATATAAAAAAATTATGAATTAAATAAATTTTCATTGATGCAACCCCCCATGTATAGGCAACCTTCCTTCTCCGAAACCCCATTGGGTGGCATGGCCATGGCCTTACCCTTATTTTGATCTGATTTGGGTGGCATGGCCATCTATTTCAAAAATTTCAACAAAAAAAATTATTATATTAAAACAACAAAAATTCATATATCGCTAAATAAATTAGAGCATAAAAATATAGTAAAATTTTAGTAAAATAAATAATATATTATCGTTATAAATGTCTCCTCAAGCATTACACATAGTAAAATCATAACACATATTAATGTTACATACGAGTGTTTTAAGTTCTGTTCAAGTTCTGATTTCTCCTCTATATATACCTTCCAGATGACCCTTAGTAAGTCTGTAATATGTTTATGTAGCCATTTTTGGTAAAGTTCCAATGAGTGACAACCTGTACAAATGAAGATCTTGAGCATTCATGAACATTTTGAGTTTTAAGTTGACTTCAGAATGTTGGTTGACTTTATTTTTGTTTGGTGCAGAAAAGAAATGTATCCTATTGCACACCTTTCCATTGCTGCTAGCTCCTCTTATCAGAATAGTGCAAGTACAGTGATGTTATTCACTTTTCAGTCACTTTTGTATTTACACTACAAAAAAAAAGAAAAGATCTATTGTGACACTCAACTTTTAATGATACCTTCTTATTTGTCACTACAATTACTTTAGCTACATGTAGAGTGTCACCTATTTTCATTTAATATGAATACATCATGTTTACTTAAAAAAAAAATCAGATATTCACCTATTCACCCAAAAGAAATATTTACTTATTCTCCCAAACAGCAACATGATAGACAAATATTCATCCAACAATACGTATTCCCTTTCTTTCCCATTTCCATCTCAGAATTTTCCCCCCGATTTCTTCCCATTTCCCTTTAACAACATAGAAATTGTTCCCTTTCTTCCCATTCCCTCTTCAAACAATTTCCTCTTTAATCGTTTCCACTTTAATCGTTTTCCCCGATTCAATGATTTACGATTCACTACTCAACGATTCAGTGATTCAGCGATTCACAAGTAAGTGAAAATGGTTTTTCCTCTATTAGCAATTTGCATTGGTTGAATCATTTGATGGATTTTCGTTTTTTAAATTTTAAAATTGATTTGAAGTTTCATTGATTGAAGCTCATGTGTTTCTTTCTTCTATTTTCACATTTAGAGAAAAAATAGTGGAAGAGCAAAAAACAGATATTAAGTTTCTCATCTTTAAACTCAGATTAATTTCCAATTAGTTCATATTTGATTTAGTTATTTTACTTCATGCTTATACAGTTCATGTGAGCTTTCTGGTTGAATTAATATTTTATGTCTGTCGGGATCATCGATTCGACAAAGGTGATTTATTGATTGACCACTGTATTGTTTTTAATTTATCTACATGTGAATTTGCTGCTATCTCTAGTAGCCTATCTAATAAATTAAACTTGGCTTGGAGTGCTAGGATCAATAGAAATGGTTTGTATATGGTTGTTCTATGTTAGTTTTGATCAATTCGTTTGAAGTGTCACTGGACTTAAATTATTTGTTGGAACCACACTAGGGGCAAGTTAATATTCACATGCTTATGTTTTTTCCTATACTCCCTCAAATTTCCTCTAGTACAAACCTCAGTGATGAAATTGAGTGTGTTATGTTTTTCATCCCTCCAAAAACTATAAAGAGTAATGATGTTTTTATTTTTTATGATTCTAAGCAATCTAACTTTAAAGTATAGCCATTTATTGTTTGAGATGGCCTTAATTATCATACAACATCATATACTTGCTACCATTAGGTGAGAGAGACTTTGATTATTTATGTATAGAATCATATTTGGTGCTAATTTGATATACACTTGGAGTTTAGTATGCACTCGTTCTAAAAACCACAACCAACTTGTCAAGGTTTGTTTGGTATAGCCATTTATTGTATGATTGTAGAAAGAGAGGAAACATCATAATAATGTGACGTGATACTCTACAATATATAGTAGTCCTCATATTTATATTACTAGATTAAGAGAGTAGTACAAGTAGGCTGAGCGCCCGAGCCCATATAATCAAGAATAAACCTTCGTAACTTCTTATTATAACTCTTACCAATGATAAAAAATAACAAATGCTTACATTGAAACCTTACATAAAAACCTTCTTCATGACTTTATATGATTTACTATTTGCATAAGTGAGATGTAGGTGCTTTGTATTCCAAAAAATGTACCAATGATCAGAAGTCCTACGATTATGATAAACTCTAAACCAAATTGCCTAAAAACTTTGTGTATCTTGAAATAGCAGATGCAAGGAAACATCCATGGAATTGCCAAACTCATGAAAGTACCAATACACGCCATTATGTATCCAAAAAAGGGAACACATAATGCATAATTAAACTACTGATCAAAATGGTTGTTCTGATGAGAATGCTATTAGGTCTTCTCTTGCATAAATGCTATTATTCCTCAATACCATTGATTATTGGAGTGATTATGATAGCATACTTAGTGAAAGGATTAATTACTGTGGTATATATTTCTATTTTACTACTTACTGTATTTATGGGTAGATTTAATGTGATTTGAGCCTTCAAATTATCTCCAAACATCATGTAGTCTAACATTGCTATGGTTACATAGATAATTGTGCTTCCTGGAAAGCAAACCAGCAAAACCTGCAATACTCTTGGTTTGATATACACTGATAAAATCTATTTATGGAAAGTTGGTTTGATTTTCATATAACATAAAACAGAAAATAGTTTTGTAAAAAAATTGAGATTTTAGTCGCAACACCAAGGTTTTTTATGTCTCATAGGTCGTGATCAGAAACTGATTATAGCCTTGCCGCCTTGTTTAAATTCAATTCTCTGAAATATTAAGCATATAACAAAGCGACAACGATCAAAACCATAATTTTGAGGTTGTGACTGCAACATGGTAATTTTCGTTTCAGCTGCTTTGATCATATATTTTTTCTAAATATAAAAGTTTGCAGTGTAATATTAATAGTGATTTAAGACCGTAATTAAAACCTTGAGAATTGAATGTTACTATAGTTTGTGAGTTTGAAAAAACAACCCATTATCAAAATTCATATAAAGACTTCGACGTTGTAAGAGTAACCAAATCTCATTTGATTGGACCTTTGTTTGTTCTTCATAACCTGCATGAGCCTTTCAAATAGAGTACAATGAAGTAAGCTTTGTAATATTCTTAATTGGTACATGTAACTGAATGTTCAATGCTAATATGGTTCAGAAAGTAATATATTGTTTGAAATCTTCTATTTATAAAATTATTGTAAGTGGTTAATTCTTATCCTATTATTTATTTTATGTAAAACTAGATTGGGAAACTTTAGTAATAGACATGTATTTTTATCATGTAACAAAGATTGAATCATGTAATATTATGTTAAAATATCATTAAACTTCCATAGATTTCCCTAACTCTACAATGTCCTATAATGTTTGTGAGGGGTTGGAAACTGTAACATCCCATTTTATTTTTTTTTACAATCAAAATTTATAATTACCCACATAATTTCAACAAACAACAAACAATCCATAATTAATTAAAAATTTCCCAAGGACCTCAATCAGATGACTTAATACTCCAATTGTAAGAATTCACAAATTTCGTGCCAAAATAAATAATGATATAGACTAGAGTTCAACAAAAATAAATTTCCTAAAGCAGACCATTGCTACCCCTAGAATTTCTAGAATTAAAAGAGATGCTTCATTTATCCTTCTGAAAACTCCCCCGCAAGTAAATTGGAAGTGTCATATGTCCAAAAGTAAGGGTCATCTCCAACGTACTTACCAATAAATAGGTAAAGATAGAAATATAACAGTACAATATTTACGTAATTAATAACACTTATTCCACCCAAACGACCAGGTAGAAATATAACAGTACATTAGTTACATAATTAATAACACTTATTTCACCCAAACGACCAGATAGAAATATAACAGTACAATATTTACATGATTAATAAAACTTATTTGACCCAAACGACCCAATATCGCATCCCCCGCAAAGGCTTCGTGGGTCATTCCAAACAACACCACTAAACTCAAAATCTCCGCAAGGATCTGTGGGCTCCAACCAATTATGAACGCAACACACAACTATGAATGCATGCATGAATGTAGACACTTTTATAATAAATCATTAATATAATGCGAGGCGAATTTATTAGCACACCCATATTTGCACCTTCAGAATTAACCGCAATACAACCATTATAACAACATATCATATAATGTCCATTTCCCACCATTTGAACATGTTCAACACAACCATTATAACAACATATCACACATCATTTACTTTCCACACTTTTAACATGTTCAACCAACCATTATAACAATATATCACACATCATTTACTTTCCACACTTTTAACATGTTCAATACAATCATTATAACAACATATCACACAACATTCATTTTCCACACTCTAAATATGTTCAGCATAATATATATTTAATCTCACACATTCCAGGATAAACACAACCATACATAGATATAATTAGAGTGATGTCCTTACCGATATGAGTGTCGTTATTAAAATTCTCACGCAGCGGCCTTTGCTCCAAATGTGCGACACTTGAGGGGATGAATCACTAACTCCTTTAGTTCTTGAACTTCTTCCTTTTTCTCCCCTAAGCTCTTTCTTTCTTAATCGCGGAGGATTTGTAAATGAGAGGCGTCAGTTTATTTGGATTTATGAATGGGAGGTGTTGGTTTATTTTTTTCCTTTTTTATCAGCAAGTGGGGAACATGATGTTTTCAACCTAAGCCCATTACGACCCTAAATGTTCCCTCATCAGTTTAATGTAATTTTATTATTAATATTATTTATACCGAAAGTAAAAACAATACAATACAATTAAGTTAGAAACTATAACAACCACCAACAAATTTCTAGAATAATTATCTCTACTCCTAATAAGGTAAAATATAAAAATAAAATAAAATGATGGATTACGGATATACTTCAGTAGTTGAGAGACATGGAACACGTCATGAATGTGGGAAAGAATAGGTGGTAACGCAACCTTATATGCTACGAGTCCGATTCTTTTGAGGATTTGGTAAGGTCCAATGAACTTTGGCGTGAGTTTCTTCGACTTGATAACTCTACCAACTCCCGTAGTAGGTGTCACCCGAAGGAACACATGTACACCTTCTTCAAATTCTAAGGGCATGCGACGTATATCAGCATTACTTTTCTGGCGACTTTGGGAAGTTCTCATTCTCTCTCTGATTTTCTTGATTTTCTCTGTGGTCTATTGCACCATTTCAGGCCCCACTATGGTACTCTCACCATTATGATACCAACATAGTGGCGTCTGACATTTTCTTCCGTAAAGAGCTTTGTATGGCGCCATCCCAAATACTCGCATGAAAACTATTATTGTAAGTGAATTCCACTAATGGTAAACATTCATCCCATCTCCCACGATCGTCTAAGGCACATGCTCTTAAAAGATCCTCTAAGGTTTGATTAGTTCTCTCTGTCTATCCGTCGATCTGTGGGTGATAAGCAGAACTTAGTCTCAACTTCGTCCCTAATGCTTCATGTAAGGCTCCCCAAAAGTGTGAGGTAAACTTTGGGTCCCGATCTGAGATGATGCTGGAAGGAACTCCATGAAGTCTCACAATTTCTGTGATGTAAATCTCTGTCAACTTAGTTACATTATAAGTGGTCCTCATAGGTAGGAAATGAGCTGACTTAGTTAGACGATCAACTATCACCCAAATCGAATCATTCTTCCCTTGCGTCTTGGGCAATCCTATGATGAAATCCATGGAAACGCTGTCCCATTTCCATGTAGGCACGTCTAAGGACTGCAACATTCCTACGGGTCTCTGATGTTCTACTTTAGCTTTTTGGCATGTCAGGCAAGCTGTCACAAACTCGACCACCTGTTTCTTCATCCCAGGCCACCAATAGTTTTGCCTCAAATCTTGGTAACTCCTGGATGAAAACTTAGTTTACTCTTGTGTGCCTCCTCAAGAATAATCTCTTTTATCTTGTCCACTGCCGATATGCAAATATGTCCGTTGCAGCGCAAAATATTGTTTGGCCCAACTTTGAATTCTGATGCCTTCCCTTGCACAATTAATTGCCTCTTCTGCTGAAGTAGTTCATCGTCAAATTGATGTTTCTGAATGTCCTCAATTAACCAATTAGAGAGGGTGATCATGCTAAACTTTAATTCTACCGGTGAAAACTCCACATTCAAGTTCTGATCACGAAACTCCTCTAGTAATTCTTGTTCCTTTACCATTAAGGAGGATACAAGTATATTTTGTCTACTTAAGGCATCCGCAACCACATTGGCCTTTTGCGGGTGATATTGCAATCTAAAGTCGTAGTCCTTCAAGGTCTCCATCCACCTTCTTTGCCTCATATTGAGCTCTTTTTGATCAAACAGGTATTGCAAACTTTTATGGTCACTAAAAATCGTAAATGTACTTCCATACAAGTGGTGTCTCCAAATTTTTTGGGAAAACACTATCGCAGCCAATTCCAAATCATGAGTGGGGTAGTTTCTTTCATGTGTTTTTAGTTGTCGTGATGCATAGGCTACTGCCTTCTTATTCTGCATGAGGACACTTCCCAATCCTTGATGAGAGGCATCACAATAAACTTATTAGGGTTCACTTGGTTGTGGCAAAGCTAGCACCGGAGAGGTCGTCAAACGTTCCTTTAATAGTCTAAAACTCGCCTCACACTCTTCTGTCCACACAAACGGTTGATCCTTCCTTGTAAGTTGGGTCAGTGGGGATACAATCTTTACAAAACTTTCAATAAATCTCCGATAAAAGCCAGCTAATCCAACACTTCTAATGTCTGTAACAGTCCTTGGCCGTTTCCAATCCACAACTGCCCTTACCTGGGTTGGGTCGACAACAATTCCTTCATTCGAGATCACATGCCCTAGAAAATTAACTTCCTCCAACCAAAATTCACACTTTGCTTGGTTGGCATACAATTGTTTCTCACGCAACACCGATAGAACTTGCCGTAATTGCTCCTCATGCTCCTCTCGACTTCTAGAATAAATGAGAATGTCGTCTATAAATACCACCACAAACTTGTCCAAAAATGGGTGGAAGATACGATTCATGTAGTCCATAAACACTGTGGGTGCATTAGTTACTCCAAATGGCATTACAAGATACTCATAATGTCCGTAACGAGTCCGAAATGCAGTCTTGGGAATGTCTTCTGCCTTAACTCGGATTTGGTGATATCCAGATTTTAAATATATCTTGGAGAATACCACAGCCCCTCGGAGTTGGTCCATAAGGTCATCGATGCGCGACAATGGATATCGATTCTTGATAGTGACCTTATTGAGTTGCCTGTAATCTACACAAAGTCGTGAACGTCCGTCCTTTTTCTGTACCAACAAGACTGGAGCTCCCCATGGTGAAACACTTGGTCGAATGAATTGTTTCGACATTAATTCTTCCAGTTGTTCTTTAAGTTCAGCCAACTCAGAAGGCGACATCCGATAGGGTGCAATTGAGATAGGTCCAGTACCTAGGTGTAAGTCAATAGAAAACTCAGTTTCTCGCACTGGCGGTAGTCCTGGTACATCCGTCGGGAACACATCGGAGAAATCTTTAACTACTAGCACATCCTCTATCTTGGCATCATGAGTAACTTCCACACTAGCTAGGGACAAAATCTCTATATCTCCTTCCTTAAGAGCGACCTTGATTTCGTGCGCGACTAAAAATTTAGAAAGCTCTAGGTTGGGGAAAATTACAACCTTACGACCACAATCTAACAAAATATAAGGGTATGACAACCAATCCATACCAAGGATAACATCCAAGTTCTTAAGAGGCAGAATAATGAGGTTCATATTAAACTTCCTACCCAACACAACTATAGGACAATACATACAAGCCGTATTTGCAGTTAAAGTCTTATCAGCAGCAGTAGTAACAGACAAATCAAACAATAAGGTTGTGATAGGAAACTCCAGTAGTTTCACACAATCCACAGAGATAAATGAATGCGTTGCACCAGAGTCAAAAAGAACTGTTAGAATGTTACCTGAGATTCCGCACTCCCCTAGGAAGGATTCATTCGGACGGGAGGTCCCTTGACAATTTATATTGTAAACTCATCCTTGAGCTGTTGGGCGTGTGACTTTAGTTGCATTCAGTGAAGCTTCTGCCTTTGGCTCTTTGCAATCTCTGGCATTATGTCCAGGCTTTTGGCATTTAAAACATACATTGCTGTTGAGTGTGCACTTATCCGCGAAGTGTCCTGGGTCTCCACAACGATAACAGTATGGCTTTGATTCTGAAGTCCTCCGTCTATCGTCTGAAATGAAGGTCGTTGGGTGATGTGGTCGCTTATTTGACCCTTGAGGATGATGATATGGCCTTTGATCTAGTCTACTACGGCCATGGTTTTGATTACTCAGTCGTGTTGGTCCCCCGGGATTACTAGTACCCCCACGATTCAATCTGCGATTCTTCATAGCCTCTACTTCTCTACACTTTTCCACTAGGGGTTGAAACCGCGTGATTCCCAAAGGTAGTACAGAATCTTGAATTTCATACTTCAACCCATCTTGAAAGCAGTGACACATAAAGTCTTTATCGACAGTCTGACGAAAAAACTTGAAATATCGCAATAAGGATTCATACTTCGCCGCATATTCTCCCACAGTCATACTACCTTGGCGGACCTTCAGAAAATCATCTCCCAACTTTGTTCTAGCACTCACTAGAAAGTACTTGTCCAAAAACTTCATCTGAAAAGACTCCCAGTTAATCTTTTCTTGAGCAGCTTCCATCATCAGTTTGGTGCTCCTCCACCAATATTCAGCATCACCAAGAAGCAGGTAAGTGGCGTAATTCACTTTAACTCCAGGCGGGCATCGAATCACTTCAAAGATCTTTTCCACTTCCTATAATCACTTGTCAGCCTTTTCAGGATCCGCATCTCCATGAAACTTGGGAGGGTCATGTCTACGGAAGTCTGCCAAACCCCTAGATTCAGCCGCCCTCTCTTCTCTTTCCTCCCTTCGTATTTCACGTAGATTCTGAGCAACCATAGCGGTAGCCATTTGTGTCATAGCTTGAGCCATCTGAGCCATTCCTGCTTCATTAGTCCCACTAGCACCAGAAGTACGTCTTGGAGGCATTGTTCCTGCAACGCTCAATCCAGTTAGTGTCAAGTACCTGCCTTGAAATAGTAAATATATCGTCTAAAAGAATCGTGAGTAGAGAATTACTCTAACTACCATTCCCATACCAACAATGGCACAAAATCATGAAGAGGTATCCTACAACTACCCTACCATTCGACACTGGTCAGCTTACACCTAATCCACATTCCAATCAAGACCGAACTGCTCTGATACCAAGTTGTACCATCCCAACTTTTTTTTTTTTTTTTTTTTTTTTACAATCAAAATTTATAATTACCCACATAATTTCAACAAACAACAAACAATCCAAAATTAATTAAAAATTCCCCAAGGACCTCAATCAGATGACTTAATACTCCAATTGTAAGAATTCACAAATTTCGTGCCAAAATAAATAATGATATAGACTAGAGTTCAACAGAAATAAATTTCCTAAAGCTGACCATTGCTACTCCTAGAATTTCTAGAATTAAAAGAGATGCTTCATTTATCATTCTGAAAACTCCCCCGCAAGTAAATTGGAAGTGTCATCTGTCCAAAAGTAAGGGTCATCTCCAACGTACTTACCAATAAATAGGTAAAGATAGAAATATAACAATACAATATTTACGTAATTAATAACACTTATTCCACCCAAACGACCAGGTAGAAATATAACAGTACAATAGTTACATAATTAATAACACTTATTTCACCCAAACGACCGGATAGAAATATATCAGTACAATATTTACATGATTAATAAAACTTATTTGACCCAAACGACCCGATAGAAATATAACACTAAAATATTTACATAATTCATAACACTTATTTCACACAATCGACCAGGAGGTACAATACATCAATTATCTTTATAGGACACTAAACACACCTTAATCACGATGTATACCAAACTATAATTTATTACTTAATCTATATGCCAATGTAATGATTCCGGAATATCGCCTCCCCCGCAAGGGCTTCGTGGGTCCTTCCAAGCAACACCACTAAACTCAAAATCCCCGCAAGGATCTGTGGGCTCCAACCAATTATGGACGCACCACACAACTATGAATGCATGCATGAATGTAGACACTTTTATAATAAATCATTAATATAATGCGAGGCGAATTTATTAGCACACCCATATTTGCACCTTCAGAATTAACTGCAATACAACCACTATAACAACATATCATATAATGTCCATTGCCCACCATTTGAACATGTTCAACACAACCATTATAACAACATATCACACATCATTTACTTTCCACACTTTTAACATGTTCAACCAACCGTTATAACAACATATCACACATTATTTACTTTCCACACTTTTAACATGTTCAATACAATCGTTATAACAACATATCACACAACATTCATTTTCCACACTCTAAATATGTTCAGCATAATATATATTTAATCTCACACATTCCAGGATAAACACAACCATACATAGATATAATTAGAGTGATGCCCTTACCGATATGAGTGTCGTTATTAAAATTCTCACGCAGCGATCTGTGCTCCAAATGTGCGACACTTGAGGGGATGAATCACTAACTTCTTTAGTTCTTGAACTTCTTCCTTTTTCTCCCCTAAGCCCTTTCTTTCTTTATCGTAGAGGATTTGTAAATGAGAGGCTTCGGTTTATTTGGATTTGTGAATGGGAGGCGTCGGTTTATTTTTTTCCTTTTCTATCAGCAAGTGGGGAACGTGATGTTTTCAACCTAAGCCCATTACGACCCTAAATGTTCCCTCATCAGTTTAATGTAATTTTATTATTAATATTATTTATATCGAAAGTTAAAATAATACAATACAATTAAGTTAGAAACTATAACTACCACCAAAAAATTTCTAGAATAATTATCTCTACACCTAATAAGGTAAAATATAAAAATAAAATAAAATGTCTGGATGTTACAGAAACAATTTCAATTTGTTGCCTATTAAATCATATCCTTATTTGTGCTTGAAATTTACTTCAAAACCTCTCAAATTTGCATCTTGTTTCCTTCATTACCACTCTCATTATTCCTACTACCCCCATATTATAATGCAACACACATATGGACTTGTTTTCTATACAAAGTTGCAAATTGGATATGCTGAGCAAACTCTTTTAGCTGCATTAGGCCAAACTGTAGTGTACACTGAAGAACATTCTAAACCGCCTCCTGCAATTCTGTCTCCTCTTGAAGAGGTAATCTAATCTTATTGAAGTAGAGTGAATTAGTTTAAATGACTAATTCTTGTGAGGCTGTGGTGAAATAGTGATACGTGCTTTGATTTATTGTATTCTTCTTTTCTTTTATTTATATTTAAGTTATATTTTAAATTATATTTATTCTATATTAGTATATATTCTTCTTTTTCTTTCTTTATATTTAAGTTATATTTATTAACTTTTTGTGTTATTTCATTCAATTTTTTCAGTTTATTTTATTGAATTGAATGGATAAGAGTTGGATATCCTACAACCCTAACAACTCTCTTAATAAAGAGAAGTACATTAGAGGAGTTATTAATTTTCTTGATTTTTCATTTGCAAAATCAAATGATGGAAAAAATTTATGTCCTTGCACCAATTGTATCAATAACAAGTGATGCTCTTAGGTGGCATCATTGTTACTGTTAAGACAAAGTTATGTTAGTTCAAGGGATAAGCACCCGAAAGAAGGGGAGGTCAAATATTATGGTGCACTAACACATATAATGCAATTAGATTATTCAATAAAATATAAGGCATTATTGTTCAAGTGTGATAGGGTTGATATAAATAAAGGCTGTAGAATTGATAGTTAAGGCATGACATTAATCAATTTCAATTATTTGCAACGTACAGGGAATAATGTATGTGATCACCCATTTATTTTGGCCTCTCAAGCCAAAAAAGTATTCTATGTGGAGAATAGAACACAAAATGATTGGTTTGTTGTTGTGCATGCTAAAGTTAGAGATGTGTATGATTTGGGTGATGAGTTGTCCAATGATGTAGATCAAGAGAATTAACAAGTCTTGCAAGATATAAGTGACAATGACTTGATTAGACCAAAAGTTGATGGCAATCATGATACCATTGAAGTTACAATATCCGTGGAGAACATTCCCGAAAATGATGAGGGTGGTGATGATACAAAGGATGAGAGTGAGAGAGACTTCTTCTAATATATAGAGCAAATTATTTAACGACCCATTTATTTGAGTTCTAATATATTGAAGTTACAAAGGTGTGTAGTTATTTTTGCTCCCTACCATTTTATATGTGTTTCATTTGAGGTAGATTATTATTGTCATCGTTTATTTTTTTTACAACAATTAAAAACTAAATTGGCTTTGACATATGTACAAAGTACCACGGGGAAGCGCAGAAGGAAGTTGAATACTACTCAAAATCTTGGCCAATCACAAGATGAAGGGCACTCAATTGATAGCTCTAATGAACTCAACCAAAATAACCACTCTATGTTTGAAGAGGGAAGTCATGTTGAAGATGAAGGTAAATTGTTTTTGTTTCTATTAGTGCTCTTGCAATTTCACTAGACTTAGTGTGGTTGTATTGGTATAAGATAATTGATATTAAGTGTTTTATGGTTTGCTAATTAGAATATATGATTTAGGTGACAAGTGAACAAGAGGTTATACACACATGCTAGATGTGTGGGACATGCCAGATGGAGAGTTTATATTGGTGGATGTAGATTCTTTTGGCAATCCTATTGGTTGGGAAGGTAAAACTCTATTTATTGCAATAGGATGTTTGGTAAGGAGATCCCAATGTGCTCCAATTAATTATGTTAGCTAGAGTAAGATGCCTGAGTCCTATATTTACTAATATGATTGAACTTATTTAGGTGCTAAGTTTTTAAAAGTTCTATTTCATTTCAGGTTTTGTATTTTTTTTTGCAATAATATGTCTAACAAAATTTGTGTTTTGCTAATGAACAAAGTTTCGGCTTGTTCCTGAATTCACCGAGCACACTGAGAAGATACTAAAGGATAACAGGAGTGTTAAGTGGAGGCGATTCAAGTATCATTTGAAATCAAAGGGATATCACAAGGATTGCTGCCTACATCTCGGACACAAGGATTGATCCTTCTCAGTATGGTGCTTTAGTACATCATTGGAATTCAAGAATGGACATGTATATGTATAATGTCATTAATATTTTGTTCATATAACAATTATTTATCATATGCTTGTTTTTATTGTTGACTTTACTTATTCATTGGATATAGAAAATAAGTAATATGAACAAAGAGAATCCCACAAAATATGAGTACATACGTTGCATGGGAACTAAGAATCTTCCAAAACTAATTCATGAGATGGTTTGTGTCTTTCGGCGTTTTTTAATAAATTTTTCAATACAAATATGATGGATGAAATTCTTGTCACTAATGTTAGACGACAAAAGCTACACGAAAGCAACCATCACGAGCACAAATTTACATTGATACTCGAACTCGAAAAGATAGAAGCATTGTTACTGAAAAGACAAGTGAAGTAATTGTTAGAATTTTAAACTTTGATGATAAATTTGAAATAACTCATTCTCATAATCTTACTGTTACAACTCACAAATATATTGTGTTATTAGATTCCAGCTCATGTAATTTTATATTCCAGCTCATGTTATTAGATTTCATGAATTAGTCTTATTGTGCCTAACTTTCAGTAATTGAATGTGTTATGTAACTTTCTTTTGATAACAAAAGTCTTATTGTGACAAACATGCATGATGGATAATTTAAGAATATTCTCTCTCCCCTTCTTAGGTTAACTTATATTGTGTCCCAGTTAATGCAAATTTTAAGACAATGATCTTTCTTTTTTTATTCCTAAGCTGCCAATTAAAGACTGCAAAGCTTCATGTTGTTAAGTGTTGTAATTGACTATGACACTTTGTGTTAAATGTAGGAAAAACTAAAGAAGCATATGGTAAAGGAGGCAAAAAGCTCAAATAATCCTCAAACCACTCAAGATTCTACAAACTGAAAGAATGCTATTTACTCAAAAACTAAAGGGCATTAAAAAAGAAGACGTGTGAGTTGTCTTGACAATATTCCTTGATATACAAGTTCCAACTCTCACTCTCATGCTAACCATAGAGTTAAAACATTGGATACTTTGCTTGGAAATCCTTTTTTCCGTTCTCCAAATATAGTTTCCCGAAGATCCACAAATTAATGAGGTCTTACAAGCTGTAGCTGAACAGGTATGATTTATGGACATAGCTCACACACTTTTTCTAGTAGATTCAGCTCATAGATTTTGACTTTTTTGAGTTTTAGGTTTAAGCAAGGTTTTGAAAATGGCATGTGATCGTGGTTATGGTCGTGTCATCATGGTTTTTAAGTCTCAATTATCATAAACGAGACTTCGTCCATATTTGATGGCGATTCTCAAAAGTATCAAAGATTCTAACTTGATCGCGATATTGAAATCTTGTGTTTAAGTGGTGTCATTTTTTTTAATGATTTTTGTTAATTATAATTTTTTTTATTGTGTAATAGGGCTTTAGGAGCTTGTTTATCTGATCGGAAGTATTTCTCAGAAGCAAGTGTTGCAAGAAAAAGAATAATGAAAATGATAAATAGAGTTCCAAAGATAGATTCTGAAAACATGAAAAGATAGGTTTTAGAGAAAGTGTTAGGAGAAGTTGAATTTAAGAATGTTGAATTTGTGTATCCATCAATACTAGACAACATGATCCTAAATGATTTTTCCCTAAAAGTTTCATCAAGTAAAACATTGACATTAGTTAGAGGAAGTTGTTCTGGAAAATCAACTATTGTATCACTTATGCAAAAATTATGATCCAATTAGTGGAGAAATATTTGTTGATGCAATATATATTCATAAACTTCTAATGCTCATAATTTCATTTCAATATTGCCACAAAGATATGATATTCAGATTAGTACTATAATTAAAATGTTAGGAATGCAAGTAACATGCATTTAATGATATTAGTAAAATAAAATCATATTTTATTGTAAGTTTCATTGGAATTAGTTAATAAAAATAAATTAAAAATTTAAGTTTAATTTACTAGTATTAATAATTTAGAATTACATTTAGTAGTGAGATAAAATAAATTTAATTTAATAAATAATAATAAGTTTTAGGGACGGACAATACCGTAGGAAGAGATCAATTATTTATCGATATTTATTTAGTGTTTAGTGACAACCATCATAGTAGATAGAAATCAAAAACATGTAGTGACAGTTCTCAAAACATTGCAAAACACCCCCTTAAAGTTGACGGTGGATCCAAGTGTCATTCAAAGTATTCTTGATATTTACCTACAACATGTGACTTTTAGTGACAAACTTTATTTGTCACTAGAAGTCAATTTTCTTGTAGTGTTGTGTACTTTTTCATAGGAACCTTCTAATCTTGTAACTTTTTGATGTTCATACAGTTGCAGTTTGGATAAAGTTTAGTTGAACTGTCGATGATTTTCTTGGACTTCAATTCTCATTTTTTCATTTGATAGCTTATTTATCATATCATGCAAATTTTATAACTTATCAAAGTGACTATCCTTCTTTTACTTAAATGATCTTGTGAGATTCTTCCTCTTGAACCAGTAGAGGAACGTGACATTTACTTTATATCTTTAGGTATGAACATATTGTCTTATGTTCAAGACAAAACATTTTGATCTTCCACTGTTGAACATTATGAAATCTGTTATAAGAGTGTTTCTTGATATTCACTTTGTTCATATTTTTGTTTTATTGAAATCACTTAAAAGAATATATTAGATGACAATATCTATCAAAATCTATTAATCATTAAGATTTGTTATCATTGAAACTTCGTAAGGGATTTTTCCTCAATAAACTTCTTTACAATCTTCAACTTATCGTCGAACAATATATTCTAATTTTTCCTTAAAATCTATAACATCTCTTTCCCTCTTCTCTCTTATTTCTGTTTGAAATTTTCCTCATCTCTCTTCTCTATGACTTTAATTTTGTTAAATTAGATATGGTTTGTTATGGTTTTAATTTTGATTTTGTTATGTTTAATATGATTTATAATAATTTTGATGTTGTTAGGTTTTCTGCGCATCTAGTATAGTTTGTTTACTGTTTTGTTTCTTCATCAAATCCTGGTTGGTAGCTCTTTCCTTTAAAAAAAAAAATGATATTCTAAGGAAACTGAATGTATATGGTTTAGATGTTACAGGTTGGTTTTTGGTGCGGTGATTTTTTTGTTTCTTCTTCACATAATTGTTGGTAGCTTTTACTCTAATGGTGCCTTTTGTTTCATATGTTTGTTTTCTTATTTATATTATTTATTTTACGTTTATGTGATTTAGCTTTTTGTTTATATTATTTTGTTTATATTATATAGCTAATATGTAGCTTATGTTTATATGATTTAACTTTTTGTTTATATTATTTAGCTAAATGAAAGGGAAGTAATTGTAGCCCAAGGCTTAATAATATAGTTTCAAATTGTGATTCCGATTATGCTGCAAATCTTTATATATTACGGAAAAATACAGATGATGCATTTACGCTTGAGGTTGTAATGCAACAACTTTAAAATCTGCAATATTGCCGCTGCAATTATGGTGTCGAAATACAATTTAAAACCATGTTCAAGAGCCTCTATTAAATTATCCTTTAATGTCACGACTCGAAAACCGAACGCCGTGATCGGCACAAAGCTATACTCCTAGTCTGACAAATCTATCAACTAACTTAACAATTAAACAACTTCCATAGTTCTAAATAACTATTTCAAAAAATATATATAATATATCTCGAGATTTTGATAGAGTATTCTCTGTAACTTCAACGTTTCCAAATTATAAAATCCTGTTTCAAACTTTTAACCTAATTAGTATTTCAAAGAGCGTATCTAAATATTTAATACATTCCCAAATGATTTTCTAGACTCAAAATAGCTTCAAAATACATCACGACTCAACAGATACTTAGCATAAGGGCCATCGATCAAATAGGTCTGCCAAAAAAAAAATTGAGACTTGAGTCTACTAACAGCTTGCTACTCAACTGCATGTGAATCTGAAGAAAAAAAAAAGAATAACATGAAGGGATAAGTAACAAAGACTTAGTGAAGAGACAACAACCACCACCAACTAGAAGGGAAACACAAAAAAGGCATGTATAACTGTTTTTCAATCTTATGACAATTATGTTAAACAATACTACCTGAAATAGATATAATTCTCAAATAAAGTATACACATGATAAAATCATTAAACTTATAATTTAGTCGTTCAAGTAGAAAAATTTTAAAATCCAATTCATAAAGAAGTGAAATCAAAATGAGCAACCTTAAAAAAAGTCATAGAAAATCAAACAAGTAAAAGCATAAAATATTGTTTTTTAGAACAAAGAGACGACTTCATCTCATTGATAGCCCTCTCCTCCTAAGGGTGACATTTCCCTTAGGGATGACTTTATCTAATGGATAACCCTCTCATCTCAATCCTGCAACGCATCATAACACATCAACTAGGTGGCTTACATCTCGCTGATAGTCCTCTTTTCCTAAGGATGACATCTCTCATAGGGACAACTTTATCTAACGTGTAACTCTCCCCAATCAAAACGATGTAACTAGGTGCACCTACCTCTGTTAAAGATTTCATAATTATAACAACGATTTCCAAAACACATATTTCAAGATCATTTCTCATTTCATCGTAATTCATGGAAAATATATTCAACTGTACATCAATTCCATATTTTAATACTTTATAACTCATAAGCAAATCAAACTATAAATAAATTATATAACAAAGAAAAAGAAAATAAATAAAGGATGAAATCGAGAAAAATTCAAAGGTTGTGTTCCCTAATTTTTAAATAAATACTTTAACATAGAAAACAAGTAAAATAATAATTATAACATAATAAAAATATGTGACAATGATCGTCGTCTACCCACAATTATGAAGAATTGACTAAGTTTGTTCTCCAACAACTCCCAGAGTAGCAGGTAGGACCTTAGTTAACAAATATGAGTATAAAAAATATTCTTAAGACTTCAAAAATATTATTTTAAAGTTTAACTATATAAAAAATCCTTAAAATATACTCTAAGCACCAAAATAAGAATTTTACTTTTTTAAGTCGGTTAAAATGTACATTTTAAGTCGGTTCTGTGTCCGAGTTAATAGCAAACGACTTAAAAAACATATTGTTTTTTAACTCGTTTCATGACCCGACTTAATAGAGTTTCGTCCTATTAAGTCGATTCAGCTTAACCGACTTAAACTCAGTTCAACAAATCATCTTTTTAAGTTGGATCTTTTGATCAACCGACTTAATAGATAAAGTTAAAATAATTATTTTTTTAATAAATTTCTCATTTTGTTTTTATGCTTTTGATCTATACATATATACAATATTTCTTATTAAATTTCAAATTAGAGTTTTATATTGCAACCATAATTTTATATAATCATCTAATAACCAAATATACAACATCATACGTTCATACAACAAAATATAGAGTACAAAGAACATGTCTCCCAACTAATCTTGACAAGATGGAAAAAAATTTAGATGTCTATTAACAAAATTACAAATTCACAATGTAACAATATTCAATAGACATATATTAGCATTGTCATTTCCTTCAATTAATTCTAAAATAAAATCCACACAACGTTTTCGAACTTCTTTAATTTGATCCGGATGAAATGATCTCGAGTCATCAATTATCTGAACAAAAAATAAAACACAATCAATATCGGCTGAATCCTAATTTTTTATCATAAGAACATTAAAAAATAAAATCAATAACCACTTATCATTTTTTATCATACGAATAAATAAAAAAACACACAATCAATAACAAATTGTAAAAAATTACGTACCTGCATCCATGGATCAACTCTTTTACAATATTCAACATATGTAACATGACATAGTAGTCACACTCATACATTTGCCATGTTTAACAAATCATCATGCCATATTCGTTTCCCATAACAAATAAGATCATTTCTTATTTCTTCAAAACCTAGCCGGTTTCCATTTAAACATTAACACAAAGACAATAAAACTATCCTTCATTTTTAAGAAGTTTTTTTTAAAGCAAATTGTAAAAATTCTCTACACCTATACACTTCACTCAAACGATTAACTTTCATCCAACTACGATCCATAACTACTTTTGTTAAAAATAAATAACCGTAAATATTAAGGTAAAATAAAACTAAAATAATTTTATTGTGCCTTACTTTTTATTATTTTGATTATTGTTTTGCTATCTATTATATAAAATGGAACATGTAAAATATGTAATTTAACTAGCTAATAAAACCGAAAAAATCTCCTGTGGTTTAAAAATAACAAATTTGGGGCATGTAATTTTTTTTTTACTTTCTTCCCTATAATATATAGTTCTCCATCTTATTATCTAAAAATTAAATTATGACTATACATATATATATATATATATATATATTTATACTAATCATTCTAGTAAGATGTCAAAATTATTGTTATATATCAACAATTATAATAGTAGAAAATTAAAAAAAAATTATACACAATAATATATCTACACAATTATATACTCAAGAACTTGAATCAAACCTGAAAGGGTGGCAATAAAACAGGGCGATGGTTGTGAAGTATTGTGAAGTCGAGTCGAGCCGGTGTTCACGAATTGCAATATTCAATTGAGAGTTCAGTACTTAGTACAATGGAATGGAAGATAAAAACGCTAGCAAGTTATACGCGTGAACAAGATTTCTTATATTTTTTAAATTTGCATTAAGTCGATTATCAATATAACCGTGTTAAACACATTCTAAATATTTACAAAATTGCCACCGCCTCGTTCTATGAAGTCTTTTAACCAAGCAACCGAGTTAAAGATAGAGCAAGAGAGATATATTATTTTTTTATTTTAATTTTTACTGCTTTCTTTAAATCGGTTGATAATACAATCGTATTAAACGCGTTTCATTTATTTACAAAATTTACACCGCCTTATTTTGTTAACTCGTTTACGTAGAGAATCGACTTAAACTTATCTTTGCCTCACTTATTAAGTCTGGTGGGTGGCACATAACCGACTTAACTCACCGTATTAAAAACTCAATTTTCTACTAGTGAGCGATTCATTCTTAGCATTAGAGTTGTGTATTTATCTCAAAGACTCTCAATAAACACCTTTCAAAGAATGGGTAATGTTCTCTTTCCTTAACTCAATAACCATAACCTAAAATCCTAAAAAAGAGAACTTGTAGAAATATGAGAAGTTATGTTTTTAGAGATGTTAAATTTATTTTATGGGTTGAGGATTTATGGATTTACGTGTACAATTTGTGTTGAGGGTGAGAAGAAGCAAGAAGGAAAAAAAAGAAAAAAATAGAAATAGGTTGAGAAATATTCTTGCGAAGCCCAAAAGAGAAGAAGGAGAGAAAAGGCTAAGTTTAAAAATGAAGGTGGGGTGGAAATTTTGGATTGTTTTATTTTCTTTTATTTATTATTATATATATCTATTTTATGAAACGATGCGTTTCATTTAACACTAGGGGTGTGCATAGTCCAAAAACCAAACTGAATTGCACCACATTAATAGTGCAGTTCAGTTTTTAAAAACCACTTTAAAAAAAACCGGTTATTTTTTGAACCAGTTGTAGTTCAGTTCTAAACCAGTTTAAAACCGGTTTATAATAATAAACCAGTTTAGTATGTTTGAACCGGTTTGAATCAGTTTGAAACTGGTTTTTTATTAAAACCAATTCGAATCGGTTTTTCAGTGAATTTTTTAAAAGATTGATTTTAAAATCAGTTTTAAGTGTTTTTTTTTTTAAAAAAATTGGTTCTAAGACCAGTTTAATTGTATTATTTGTAACAAAAACTTATTTTTAAGTGATTTTGAGTCAATAACTTATTTTTAAAAGTCAATTTTGTAGAGGTAAATTAACGACCAATCTAAATTATAAGATGATATCGAATTTATTTAAAATTAATTGGGATATCCGTTATCGGTAAAAATGGCAATATGAATATGAGTTTTGGATAAATATCCGTAAAATTAAGCATAAATACATGTATAGAAACTTTAACACACATCAATCCACACCTCATAAATACATGTATAAATACGTTTAGTTTGCGCTAGAATTATAAGATTATGTTCTGCGTTAAGGCTTGGACGGAATGTGAGCACACCACACTCTAACCAATATTTTATTTTTATATATATATATATATATATAACTTTTTTATTTTTGTTTTTGTTCATATTAATATGTATTTGTTTTTTTTTATATTTTTGGATGTTTTTATTTGATTCAATATTATCATTTATAATATTTTATGAGATGATTTAAAAATAATTTTATTATTGAATACAAAAAGGTTTGAAAGTGGTTCAAACTGGTTTTTTATAAAAAGTTTAGTTAACTGGACTTTTTAAAATTTATGGTGCAGTTCATAAACCATTTAATTGGTTTGGGCTTTTCTAGTGCAGTGCAATCCAATTTATCAATGCAGTCCAATTAACTATATTTTTTGCACACCCCTATTTAACACCGAAGAATAATTATCTGACTGATAAAGCTATTACAATGTATAAAACACATATAGGTACGGGTTAAAATACTAGAAAAATTAAGTACTATTCATTAATTAGTTTTCGTAATCTATATCTTTTCCTGAAAGTCACTTATTTTTTAAATAGTAACAAAACTTTAATCGGAGGTTTGGTTCTTTGAATCTTTATACGATATGATTATTCCAATTATAGTTACAAACATAAAGTTACAAAGAACACAAAAAGTTCTAACAGTGAGAGACAATGTTGAGGTTAGTGTGAGGGAGAGTTATGATATGGCGAAGAAAAAGTCACAATGGGAGAATCATGAGTTATGATATGGTTGTTTGGAGGTGTATATAATACTAATTAGGCATTACCTTTTCTATTTTCATGACATAAGGCTTCTTTTCTTGGTTTTGGATGGAGAAAGTAATCAGAGTTTTCCTTTTTTTTTTTTAGGTAGGTCTTATGTCTATATTCTTCTTCTTCCAAGAGCTCACAAAGAAAAAAGAACTAGAGCTCACAAAGAAAATGTTACAAGGACTTGTAATTGAGCAAACTCAATATATATGCTTTATCATGTTAGATGCATGGAAGGTCGAAAGGCTAGGACATTGATCAAGTTCTTGGTCACCACTCCAGGTGGAACTATGTTCATAAGGAGTATTGATGGTTCTAGTTTTATGAAGACCAGATTGAAGATAATTGAAATTTTGGACACATTAAGAAATTGGAGTGGAAAATGTTGTGCAAGTTGTTACCGACAATGGTAGCAACTATGTCTCGTGGGTAAGAAGTTTATAATTGTCGTCATCCAATTTAAATTATTAGTTATATGCTACTAACCATATGATGTGATTTATTTATTTTGTGTTAGGAAAATATTTAGAAGACATGCATCCTAATCTCTTATAGACTCCATGTGTTGCCCATTATGTGGATTTAATGCTAGAAGATATTGTAAAGTTGCCTATTGTTAAGAGGGCCATCAGAAGAGGACAATTTCTTGTTGGGTTCCTCTACAACCATACCATCACCCTTAACATAATGAGAAATTTCACCGGAAAAGCTGAATTGATTAGAAGTGGAGTGACAAGGTTTGCAACTACATTCCAAAACCCTAAACAAAAGAATAACCTAAGAAGGATGTTTGTATCAGAAGAGTGAGTAAATACAAATGCATCAAAAGATCCTAAGGGAAAAAAGGAATATAATATTCTTATCAATGTATCATTTTGGAAGAATGTTCTATTCTCTCTCAAGGTGATGGGTCGTTGGTGCATGTATGAAGACTGGTGGATAATGAGAAAAAACCGGCAATGAGTTATATATATGAGCCAATGGATATGGTGAAGGAGTCTATTGCAACAATGTTCAATGAAAATGAGAGTAAATACTCTAAAATTTACGCAATTGTAGATAATAGATGGGAGTGTCAACTTCATCGTCCATTGCATGCAACAAGACATTTCCTTAACCCCCAACAATTCTACAATGACCCAAATGTTTGCAAAGATCCGAAAGTGTCACATGAACTTTATATTTTCATTTTGAAGCTTTCTAAAGATTTCGATGATAATGATGAAGCTCTGAAGGAGATTGTTGTATATAGGAAAATGCATGACATGTTTGGTATACCTTATGCAATTAGAATGTGGTCTACTTCTAGTAAGTTAAAGTACAATGTTTAGTTAATTTAAAATTACATACTTGATACTTAAATGTAAACAGTGAGATTAATTATTTGTTGCATTATAATTGAGTGGTGGACCATGTATGGAAACCATGTTCCACATTTGCAAGCTTTTGCAATTATAATATTAAGTCTGACATGCAACTCTTTAGGATGTGAGCGCAACATTTCAACAAGTAAGCAACTGTCAATTGGTTTTCTTATATAATTGGATGTGAATTTGGAATTAATTATTTTCTTTTAAAATTTTAATATAGATTCATTCTAAGAAGAGAAGCAAACTTGAGGACCAAAGGCTACAAGGCTTGGTTTTTGTGAAGTACAACCAAAATCTTAAAGACCGCTTTGATAGCAAGGATTTAACCGATCCCATTCTCCTCAACAATATTTATGAGTGTTATGATTGACTTGAAAAAGAATTGAATGAAAACGGTGTATTTGCAGATGATTTGGTTTTGGGAGAAGATGGTTTGACTTGGAAACTTGTTGATGATACAGCTGTGGTTTATGAACCAGCAATATAGGCACCAATCAAGCTTTGCTACAACTATGGCTAATGGAGATAAGGAGGTGGATGAAGAAGAGTTTGAATCAAGTGATGAACAAGATAATGTTGATGTGGTTGAAGTTACAAGTGAAGATGAGGAAGATAATTTTGCATTATATTGATTGTTTTTTAGTTTGAGTCTTATCCAATAGAACTTGATTACTTTTAGAACTTAATTTTGATTACTATTAGATCTTGATGTTAGATTTTAGTTATGAAATATGAAGTATGATTACCTCTTTATTTTTGCTATTTTTTAGTATTTTTGTCTACTATTTGTATTTTATGCTTAGCTTATATATTGTTTTTTGTCTTCACAATAGAAGTTATCTCACCATCCGCGATCCTACTGTCTCATTTTCAGAGTTTGACTTTCCGCGCCGCTATCCGAGACTAACAACATATATTTCACCACAATATCTTATGTGAGTACTTGTTTAGTGTGTTGTTAGGATAGAAGGGGAATACACTCTTTTATTATTATTTTTATAATAATAATAATAATAATAATAATAATAATTATAATAATAATAATAATAATTATTATTATTTTTATTATTATTATTATTATTATCAATAAATAAATCATGAGACAAATCTTTAACAAGTTACAAGGTTATTCATTTCATTTTCACTTTGTTTCTTTCTTTCCTGTTTTTTAACTACCCTTTTCTGCAGATTTTTGCTTTTTTTATACTATGTTTCTGTGTGTGTTTATTTTACAACAACCTAATTTTAGAGGAGTTGAATCCTGAATTGATAGTGTAAGTAACAAAAATTAATCATGGTCTTAAGTGGATTAGTGTAGTGTAGTGTGGATTGAACTTGAATGAGATTACTGTACTAATATGTAGGTTGTGCTAAGATAACTGCTCAAAATTAAGTTTGATTTCAGATAGAAATTAAGTTTGGACTTTGCTTTTAAACTAAAAACTTGTATAAGTCCTTTATAATGGTTGATTTATTTATTTATGTTATCTTCTAGATTTGTTGCTTTTTAGGCTTTAAAAAACTAAATGTGTGTCATTTTTTATATATATCATGCCATTTTGTTGATGTACACAACAAAATCATGGTGATGAGTTACCTATTCATAACCAAGGCGTTCTTAATATTTTATAGTCAAATAGTTTTTTAGAATATATAGAATTGATTTTAATATATATGATGATTTGTATTTATATTGTTTTGTTTGAACTTACGTTGTCTTTTCTTTTGACAAGTTCTAGTTAAGGAAATTAACTCGGATAGCATCTCCAATGTTATAGAATTTAAAACTAGACGGATTATTTGGAAGATGGTTGAAGTAGTGTATGTATATATATATATATAT
>JBBPBP010009777.1:31181144-31201752 GCA_037974735.1 Cicer chorassanicum | reverse complement strand
GTGCAAGTTCTCTTGAAGTAATTTGAGTTTTTAGGGTATTCTTAAGTTTGCTGAAATATGTTAAAAAATATTATGAATGATACTTTTTATGTCTTTGTTCAAATAGTGTTGGAGTGTTTGCACTTTATTTTGAGAGTTTATACGAGACTAAATTTGAGTCCTATTATATTAATGATGATTGATATGTTATTTGTTTGATAATCATAATTGTTAACCAAAAACAAGTTAGAAAGTGAAATGAAATGTAATGCTGATTTTGTTTATTTTTATTTTTTATTTTATTTAAAGTGAATTAAAATGTAATGCTGCTAAACTTTTTTTTTGCCACAGCTAAAATTGTGGCTAAATAGTAATCTTAACCCACTAAATAGCCACAGTCATAAGGGTAACTAAATTTTATGTAAAATTCACCACGGGGATAACCGTGGCTAAACATCAAATACTCATGAATAATAAAATGTTACCACACTTTTAAATTGTTGTGGGGAATCACAAAATTTAGCATAGATAAATTTTGCAACGTTGGTTTACACCACCGTCATAATTAATGTAGTTAAAATTCTTGTAGTACTTTACTCAATTTAGTAGGTTACATATAGTTTTTTTTTCTTTATAAATTACTCTCCCTGTCCCCATGTGATTATTGTATCACCCCGATTTTTAACAACGTTAGTGTATTTTTTTTAAACAACTTAATAAAATAATATGTCGTAACACAAAACGACAAGAGCTATAAATATTTACATCATACATACAAATAAGTTAAGATAGTTTTTGGGACAATAATACAAAGTATACAACTAGACAATACACCGGAGCTATAAGACCTATCAGACATCGCTCATATCCTTGGGGTATTCTCAGCAGACACCTGCGCATAACTACTGCTCCAAGAATGATATCCCCCATGGTCGCGTTAAAAAAAATGGAACATGGACCCACCAAAAAAGTCAAATGTCAAGATATGTCATAGATACAATCATCCCAAAACCAAATAAGTACAACCACCAAAAGAGAGGCACCAAGACCTTATACAACAAAAAAAAACTAATCTGATCATCCACTAACAACTACAGTAACAAAGGTGACCTCCACATACAACACAAGTTCCTTCTGACGCAGTATCTCTCCTCGAAGTAAGTTCCTCATTCTCATTAGCCATAGAGGGACAAGTCTCTTTGAGGGTACAGGATAGTCGATCCTCTCATGTGTGAGCCCCACGTGAAATACTGCCCCAACTCTCCTACTAATCATCACCACTCTCCCCGTATATGTAGCCTTGCTTGAGATGGGGTCGTGTGCCAAAGCAGTCGGTAAGTGTCGATCAGGGAAGTCTAACGACGTTTCCGTCGTTAGGGTAACCGTCGGTAGAATAAATTCATGTACAATATGAGGGCAAAGCCCAATTTCCACAATAATGTAAAAGGTCACCAACTGAAATTAACATTTAACAATTATGTCATGATGACAAACAATAAACACTTAGCAGTTATGGCATGATAACAGACAATAAACACTTAAATTATGGCAAGATAACAGGCAATAACAAGGCATGTATATACATATATCATAACAAACATGACTCGCGTGTCAAGCACCCTAATGCAATGCTTGTATGCTAGTGCACATGATTTCAAAATTTCCAAACCATTCTCGAGGGGCATAAATCATAAATGTACCGCCTCTCATAGACCAATACTAATTACTGAGGTGCCACCTATCACAAATCAACACGATTTACCAAAATGCAGTGTATCACAAACCTACACGACTCAAAAATCCTTGAAAGGATAAGGTGGACCATTAACTCATGGAACCACCTCGTGGCCCATCGCGGTCACCACTAATTATGAAATGCATGAGCATACTTTGACAATTTCAAAATAATTATTATGTAAATGCAGCTATTAAAAGACTCATCTTTTAAAACTCATTAAACACTACTAATTTTTCATACTTTTTTAGAGGGCATACTCAAAACATATTGTTATCAATAAAATTTATAACATGTAACAACCCATGTTATCAATCATGAACGCATGATTACATCAATATTAACCATCATATATTCATACATATAAGGTCCCTATGTGCAAACTAAAAATTTGGAAGAAGCTCTTACCTCAATTATAGCTTTCTCAACAATTATTACTACCACAATTGTTGCGTCCGGTTTGTCCGCGAAAAAGGAGTCGCCACCAATTTTATTTTATTCAAAGGAAAAATTAGATAAAACCTAAAATAATGATTTTTGAACCAAAAATTCGGATTCGGGAGTCGATTACGAGTAGGGAAAGTATTACCACCCTACAACGTCCGTTAAAACAATTACCCTATAATTAATTGTATACAAACTATTTATTTATTTATTCATTTATTTTTACCCCAAAAAGAATACTAAAAAAAAATAAATAAATTATTTACATTAATAAAAGAACAAAAAATATTTTTTATTAATTTGGTTTGACAAGGAAAAAACCTTGCTCCTACATATCCCCAGGTGCAATGAAGAAATCAAAACACGCGTAGTTCTTTGGTAGAAAATATTTATGTGTTGACTGATTTTATTATTAATTTTACTTTATATATATAAATATCAGAATAAATTAACAACATAATAGTGATAATAATAATAATAATAATAATAATAATAATAATAATAATAATAATAATAATAATAATAATAATAATAATAGTAATAATGGTAATAGTGATAATAATAATAATAACGAAAAAAGAGGTGAGATGTTTATTCACGGATTGTATCTTTTTATTTTTGTTTTAAAAAAAATTAATTTTTTGTTAAAAAACAAAGTAACGAAAATATAATAATAACGAAAAAAAGAGGTGAGATGTGGCGCAGCGAGCGAGGATAAATTTCATCCGGCGGCAGCGACCATTAATTCTAATTCTAAGGGAAAACTATTTATTTGTTGTTATGATTTTTTTTTGTTATTTTGATAAAGATGGGATATGAGCTATAAATTCAATATTACGATATGGTGAAATTTATTTTCTTGGTGATTGGTTTATAAACATCAATTAGTTATATTTTTCTAGCATTTTGTGTTGCAAAGAAAACAATTTTAAGAACAGACAACCTTAGAAAAATCAAAGCTTAACACATTAGTTTATTTTTTGTATAAATAGAAAAAGAGAAAGAAAAAAATGAACATTTTTAAAGGGATGCAATACAAAGACTAAAGAAATTAGAGAAGTGATACCTTACTACTGAAGTGGTTTCTTGTTGGACTGATTTTCCCAAGACCAGATTCTCTACTCCTCTTTCACCTATTATTCTTTCCTTTTTCTTTTTTCTTGTGCTCTCAAAATGTCGTCCTATTCTACTCTTATTATCGATTATTTATAGGTATTTCGCGTGTAGGTTACAAAAGACAAGGGAATAATTGCCAATATCACCATTTTATTACTATTAATCTCTTTCTTTTTTGTTTCTTTTCTTTCAATTGATTATCATTATATCGATTTTTTATGACCATCAATCCATTCAATTGATCCTAATTATACCGATTTTTATGACCATCAATTCATTTCTTTTCAGTTTCTTTCATTCAATTATGTACCTTTATTTATTTGTTGTTATTTTTTTTATTTTTTATTATTTATATATATATATATATATATATATATATATATATATATATTTAGAAAAGAGTCTAAACAGAAATTAGAGGCAAAAAACTGGAACATATGTGATTGTTTAAAGTTTAAAGCCCTAATTATTTATTTTTATTTTTATATTTCTATACATTTATTATTATTATTTCCCATTTTTTTTAATAAAAAGTAAAAAATAAATAAATAGATAAATAAATAAAAAGCGGACAAAATTAGGTGTCAACAACAATCAAACACAACGAAAATCTCGCTCGTGCCAACACCTTCAATCAAATAGTTTTTGACTTAGTCAAATTAGTCCTTGAGACTTTAACTACCTTACAAACCCTTTCTCACTCCTTATCCCCTTGGAGTATATTTTACTAAAAGATTTTGAAACGAGTAAGGATTAATATTATTATTATTATTATTATTATTATTATTATTATTATTATTATTATTATTATTATTATTATTATTATTATTATTATTATTATTATTATTATTATTATTATTATTATTATTCACAGCACACACTTTGGAGGATATGATTTGCCCCAATTTATCTTCACAACCTTTCAGAATATATTGCTTCGACTTTGATCTGTGTAAGCCATATTATTTGCTCATTTTCTTTTATTCTAGAGCTAGTGAACTTCTTCATTCCTTTTTTTTTTGTGGCCATAATTTTTTTCTAGGTCGCCCTATTGGGTTTTTCACCTAACAGGTCTTCATTCATTTTTGCCTAGGCCACGTCTTCATGTTTTTGACCTAGCAGGTCTTTATTCGACTTTGTATCCTAACTTTTTCCTAGGTTGTCCTTTTGGATTTTCAACCTAGAGGGTGTTTACTCATTTTTGTACCCTAATTTTTGCCTAGGTTGCCCTTTTAGGTTTTCAACCTAGCGGGTATTTATTATTTTTTTGTACCCTAATTTTTGCCTAGGTCGCCCTTTCAGGTTTTCAACCTAGCGGGTATTTATTATTATTATTTTATTTTTTATACCCTAATTATGCCTAGGTAGTCCTTTTGGATTTTCAACCTGGCGGGTCTTCATTTAGATGTCATACTTTTTGAAGCATCGAGTAGTGATAAGTCTTCTCGATCCATATTGGTGTGGATCATAGCCACACTTGAATGTATTTTTTTATGGTACTTGGGCTCATATAGTTGGGAGTCCACTTGTCATGCTAGTCATTTTAGATATGTAAAATCTTCTTGAGCGCTAATTCTTTCTTTTGAAGCTCTGAAGTTCATATGTTCTTCTTTGAAGATCTTTTGAGATGATTGTCCTTGACATGAGGCAATCAACATTTTTCTTGAATTGAATTCAGTTGGTCAACACAGATCATTACTCTTGATAGGGGGATTTTTGTTTGATTGGGTCACACTGCCTTTATTCTATATAATAAGGAACAAAGGGGTGCCCCAGTTATAGTTTGAGACTCAGGGAGGGTATTCCACAGTTACGAGGTAATATTTGGTACAAGAATTTTCTATCTAGTTTTTCTTCTACATTTGATAGTAAGCAGGATGGTCATGACTTTCATTCTTGTGATTGACTATTCTTCATCACGACTTACTTTGAACATTGAAGATAAAGCAGCTAGAACACCAACAAATTGATTATATTGTTGAGGGACATGATAGAAAATGGCTTCAAATTTTTAGACATTTGTCTAATATGTACATATAAATTATCATCTTCTTATCCCAAATTTTACATTCTTGATTCAATTGTTTGATGATTAGGTCAAATCCCCATATGTTTTCAACATTTCACTTTTGATTTGTAGGCGGCTAGAATAGTCATGGTACAAACTTCAAATTCCTCCACGTGATTGGTATATTCAAAGCACAATTAGATAATGATAAAGATAAAACGAATTTCTATGACGTTAATTGCATGTCCCAACATATTGAGGTCCATCCAAATAAGGGATCTTATTTTTATCGTTCTCATCCCCTTCAGTGGAATTAATAGCATGACTGAAATTATGTAATGAAATCTTAGAAAACTTATTTACAAATGAACTACTTCCAAATATGTATGATACATGGTTAGAATAAAAGAAAGACATATAATGTTGGGTAAGAAATGGTTAAATATATGAGGGGTAGAAAGGTAGAGAAAACAAAATGCATTTATTGATATTCATAATATTAAGGAAACAAGAATGTGTCAATATAATAAAGTATTGTAAGACTTTATACCCTTGGATAAACTCAGAATATATACGCAACATCGTCAATGTCTTCAACATAATGTCTAGTCGAGGTTTTTTTTCAAATGTCCTTAAAGGTTCATACAAGATTTGACATTTTTCTTTAAATTGATGTATTTTTTCATGGCATCAAAGTAATAAGCGTTAGTGATGAAAGTTCAACATAGACGACCCAACATCTAGAAGTTCGCCAGCGGCGAAAAACCAAAAAAGTATGTCCACGACCCACAAATAGGGGGTGGAGGATGAAGATGAATCTCATCAGTATCAGGTTTAAATCTTGTGGACAAGTGACTTGTGGTTGACCAAAAAGTAGACTAAAAGGTAAAAATTGTTAGACTTTTGAAATTAAGGGGTAAACATGAGTTCTTAGTTATATACTTTTTTTCCGTGAAGGGTTCCCATGATTTCAAGTATTGATGGTTTGTAATATTTCCAAGCTTTTAGCCATAGGGTCTCTCAAATGGTTTAGATCATCTTTGTACGCTTCAATTCATCCATGATTTTAGCTCGAGAACATGTTCGGTAGGGGTATCATGATACTTTTTTTTTCTTTCTTTTTTTTGCTTTTTTTTTTTGCTTTTTTATTTTATTTTTTTCTTGAAGGAAAATGTTATGAGAATGTAAAAAAAAATGAATGCAATGATTGTGCATTTAACTGAAACATTTGACTACCTCCTAATATGCAATTAATTTTTCTTAAAAAATGAGGAGAAAAAGAAAAACAACATGTTGTAAAATGAAATAAAAGATAAAACACGCATGATTATGCAATGCATTATGATGAATATGGGATATAGATAGGGTAGGTTGTTTTCAAATATACATGTGTCCTACATGGTTCTTTCTTATTTGATGGTTTTTTTTGTAATGTGAACCTTTACTATGGGTGGCTCTATAGTTCTTAATTGGTTCCTAGAGCACACAACACAATTCTAAAATATTAAACCAATTAATAGGTAAACTATTAAAATGAAAATATTCTAGAAAATGTCAACTCTAGGTGAGACTTTCATGACAACCAAACAGGATGTACATCCAGAAGATTATCATTACACAATCTTTAACTTATCTTATGTTGCACTCAGCCCGGGTATACAGCCCACTCATAAGTGTGTGTCGTGTTAGGATAGTGTATAGTAAAATAAATAAAATTAAAATTAAAAAAAATAGCCACAATGAAAATAAATTAACAAGACATATATAATTATATTAACAATATATTAAAACAAATAAAACAATTGGGGTAATATAAATAAAATAATAAATAATCATATACAATTAATTAAATTGTGCTTGACTCTCAAAAGTCCTCAGCGGAGTCGCCAGTTGTCGCGTCCGGTTTGTCCGCGAAAAAGGAGTCGCCACCAATTTTATTTTATTCAAAGGAAAAATTGGATAAAACCTAAAATAATAATTTTTGAACCAAAAATTCGGATTCGGGAGTCAATTACGAGTAGGGAAAGTATTACCACCCTACAACGTCCGTTAAAACGGTTACCCTATAATTAATTGTATACAAACTATTTATTTATTTATTCATTTATTTTTACCCTAAAAAGAATACTAAAAAAAATAAACTATTTACATTAATAAAAGAAGGAAAAATGTTTTTTATTAATTTGGTTTGACAAGGAAAAAATTTGCTCCTACGTATCCCCAGGTGCAATGGGGAAATCAAAACACACGTAGTTCTTTGGTAGAAAATATTTATGTGTTGACTAATTTTATTATTAATTTTACTTTATATATATAAATATTAGAATAAATTAACAACATAATGGTGATAATAATAATAATAATAGTAATAATGGTAATAGTGATAATAATAATAATAACGAAAAAAGAGGTGAGATGTTTATTCACGGATTGTATCTTTTTATTTTTGTTTTAAAGAAAAATTAATTTTTTGTTAAAAAACAACGTAACGAAAATATAATAATTACGAAAAAAAGAGGTGAGATGTGGCGCGGCGAGCGAGGATGAATTTCATCTGGCAGCAGCGACCATTAATTCTAATTCTAAGGGAAAACTATTTATTTGTTGTTATGATTTTTTTTTTTGTTATTTTGATAAAGATGGGATATGAGCTATAAATTCAATATTACGATATGGTGAAATTTATTTTCTTGGTGATTGGTTTATAAACATCAATTAGTTATATTTTTCTAGCATTTTGTGTTGCGAAGAAAACAATTTTCAGAACAGACAACCTTAGAAAAATGAGAGCTTAACACATGAGTTTATTTTTTGTATAAATAGAAAAAGAGAAAGAAAAAAAAGAACATTTTTAAAGGGATGCAATACAAAGACTAACAAGAAGAAATTAGAGAAGTGATACATTACTACTGAAGTGGTTTCTTGTTGGACTGATTTTCCCAAGACCAGATTCTCTACTTTCTTGTTGGACTGATTTTCCCAAAACCAGATTCTCTACTCCTCTTTCACCTGTTATTCTTTCTTTTTTCTTTTTTCTTGTGCTCTCAAAATGTCCTCCTATTCTACTCTTATTATCGATTATTTATAGGTATTTCGGGTGTAGGTTACAAAAGACAAGAGAATAATTGCCAATTGATCACCATTTTATTACTATTAATCTCTTTCTTTTTGGTTTCTTTTCTTTCAATTGATTATCATTATACCGATTTTTATGACCATCAATCCATTTCTTTTCAATTTCTTTCATTCAATTATGTACCTTTATGTATTTATTTATTTTTTTTTATTATATATATATATATATATATATATATATATATATTTTAGAAAAGAGTCTAAACAGAAATTAGAGGCAAAAAACTGTGAAAATATGTGATTGTTTAAAGTTTAAAGCCCTAATTATTTATTTTTATTTTTATATTTCTATACATCTATTATTATTATTTCCCTTTTTTTTAATAAAAAGTAAAAAATAAATAAATAAAAAGCGGAAAAAATTAGGTGTCAACAACAATCAAACACAACGAAAATCTCGCTCGTGCCAACACCTTCAATCAAATAGTTTTTGACTTAGTCAAATTAGTCCTTGAGACTTTAACTATCTTACAAACCCTTTCTCACTCCTAATCCCCTTGGAGTATATTTTACTAAAAGATTTTGAAACGAGTAAGGACTAATATTATTATTATTATTATTATTATTATTATTATTATTATTATTATTATTATTACTATTATTATTATTATTATTATTATTATTATTATTATTACTATTATTATTATTATTATTATTATTATTATTATTATTCACAGTACACACTTTCAATTTATTTCTCATAACGAAACATAATTAACTTCAAATCTTTCATTTGATCACAACTCTAAACCTTTTTCTTTTTACTAAAATATTTTTATAACTCTACGTAAAGAAAGCTTGACAACTTTACTCTTAAAAAATAATTTTTTTTCAAACTTTTTCTCCAATAGGTTCACAAGATTTTCAATCATCAAATTGTCAAGTTTAACTCTTAAAATGAAACATTTTTCCAACCCTTGGTTTCCTTGAAAATTCACAACCATTCAACTATATATTTTTCTACTCAGTTAAATCATTACAAATAACATAAATATTTTAGAGTTCTTTCCACCGCTAACTCGATGTTAACTGTATCGATTCTTTTTCGAGACTCAAGGAGCTAACTACGTAAACATATAGATTTATATAAATTTGTTCACGACCAAAATTTATCCAACAACATCATAATTTCAAAATTGAATTATTTTCACATACAAAACCTTTAAAACTAATTGATCTACAACATTTATTTAAAACTAAATAATACGAATGTTTTCCAATCCACACATACACATACTCGACAATTCAAATCTTTTTGGAAGAAAATCTTTTTATTTTTCAAGTTCTATAACTCAACCATTAAAGCACAAAAATTTGAGTTAATAAAATACTCTATACTTCTTGAAGCTCAATCCAAGAGTAATTAAAAGAGTAACATTTTTAACTTCAAACATATTAAAATTATTATAATTTTCTCCTTAATTTAACAAAAGAAAATTATTATAATTAAAATATTTAATTATTTTACTAAAATCATCATATAATCGCTCTTGCACATATCACATGACTCACTTCTCAATCCACTTTAGTAAAAATATCTATTATCATCGCAACTCAATTGACTGATAAATTTATCAGTAACATGTGACATCTTAAAATTTTTGTCGATAATAAATTTCCCGTAACTTAATTAAATTATTCTCCATTAAATCATTGTAATCGGTTCTCCAAAAATATATTACTAACTCTAACAAAATTATACTTTTGGTACTTAATTTCATAAAATAAAAATTGGGTTAATAGTCTAAGCAATTCAACACAAAATACAATAAAATTGCAGAAATTAGAGTTTATAAAATTCAATGTCTTACAATTATCTATCATTTGATTGAGACAATGTATACAACTTAAAAAGGCAAAGAAGACCGTGTATAAAATTTTAACTCCAATATTAAAACTATCAAATTGAATACTGATGAATGATGATGATGAAGATTGATAAAGAAGATGAAGAATCCTAAACTTTGGACAAAAAATAATAATGTTTATACATTTTAAGATTTAAAGGAGTAATATGTTAACTTAAAGGAAGGCATGTTGTATTAAAATTAATAGTTATACTCATAATATTTTGTGAACATTATGTTTTTAGTAAATTATTAATTAATTACCCATCTTTAATTTTTTTTTATTAAACCATCTTTAAACTTAATTAGTACATGATAAGTTGTGATAATTAGTATAAGGTGTTGAAAAAATAGTTGATTTCTCTTATTGATGGTATTCTCAAGTTTACTGTACTTATATTTTAATAAAAATGTGTACTATATAAACTTTTTTATTTATTTATTGGCTAAAAAATAAACTTCATTTTTCTGCAACAACCATGACAAATATTAGGCTTTAGCTGAAATGGATGATAGAAAAAGAAGAAGAAGACATATCAACTCATATTTCGACTGTCAACACCCTCACATTCCACCATGAGAAGGTCTTGTTGATTTCCGCTCAAGGCCTTCACAACATCACACGAACGAGAAGAATAAAATAGAAGAAAGCTGTAGAGGGCAAAAATTAGTAACATTTGTTGAAGTGTAATTCATAACTGCCATCTGATAGAGAGTTGATACAGTTAGTTAGTTAGTTAGTTAAGTGCCTTGTATCATAATATAACAACCTATATATAACTAACAACATGTATGTGTATTGTGTAATTGAAAATAAGTGAATAACAGAATAATCCTGTGAAGGTCAATCCAGGATCGATCTTGGAGTAATAACAGATCAATCCTGGATTAATACAGAATCAATTTTGTGCTTCTGCAAATTCATTTCCTTCTTCTTCTTCCTTTCCCGCTGCGCACTATCCACTGTTCCAACAATTGACATCTAGAGCTGAGTTAAAATCAAGAGAAACATGAGTGAAAAGTGAGGGGAACAATCAAGGGAAACACAGAGTGATAGATTCTTGATAGGCATAATGAATAGCAACAGTTTTGGATCACATATTCTTGTTCTTGATGGCAAGAACTGGGATCGATGGAGTGCATTGATGAAATCTTTATTTGGAGCACAAGAAGTGAGTGAAATTGTGCAGGATGGCTATGAGGACTTGGTAGAGAATCCAACTGATGCACAGAGGAATGCATTCAAGGAAGCCAAGAAGAAGGACTGCAAAGCTTTGTTCTACATTCAGCAGAATGTTGACAACCAGCATTTTGAGAAGATTTCGAAAGCCACAAGATCCAAAGAAGCATGGGACATCTTAGAAAACTATCACACTGGTGTAGAAAAGGTGAAGCAAGTGAAGCTACAATCCTATAGAAGAAAGTATGAGATGATGCAGATGGAGGCAGATCAGAAAGTAAGTGATTACTTCTCAAAATTAACAGCCATAGTCAATCAAATGAGAACTTATGGGGAGAACATTACAGATCATATGGTAGTTGAAAATGTGATGATATCTTTAAGTCCAAAATTCGATTTCATAGTGGTAGCTATTCAAGAAGCAAAGGATGTGAAGACTATGAAAATTGAAGAGCTGCAAAATTCATTGGAAGCACATGAACTCTTGGTGTTTGATAGAAATTCTGAAAGATTAGTTCAACAAGCATTTCAAGTTCAAACTACCAAGAAGGAGGGAAACCAGAAAGACTTCAAGAAAAAGGGAAAGAGAATAGCAAATTTGTCCAACAATGGTAAGAACAAGAGTGAAGACAGAGCTGAATCATCAAAGAAAGGGGGTTTTGGAAAAAATCGGAACAGGAAGAAGGATTTTGACAAAAGTAAGGTACAATGCTTCAACTGTGAGAAGTATGGGCACTTTGCAGATGATTGTTGGTTCAAGAAAGATCAAAAGGATGATGAAGAAGCAAATCTGGCTCATGGAGATGATTCCAGTATAGTGTTGATGATGGCTACTACCAATGATGAGAAAATCAAGAATGAAGAGTGGTTTCTTGACTTTGGATGCTCAAACCACATGACATCATATAGAGAATGGTTGACAAGCTTTGATGCTAGCAAGAAAACAAGCATAAAACTGGCTGATAGCAAAAATCTGATGGCTGAAGGTAGTGGAAATATAGTGATCAAAAACAATGATGGCAGAAGAATCATTATTTCAGATGTGATGTATGTTCCTGAGATGAAGTGCAATCTCATAAACATTGGTAAATTGGTGGAGAAGGGATTCTTAGTGACTATGGATGGTGACTCTTTGAAGCTGTTTGATGCAAAGAAGAAGTTGGTGCTCAAATCAAACATGTCACAAAATAGAACCTACAGATGCAACATTTCAAGTGAGAAAATGATGTGTTTGTCTGCAACAGTTAGTGAAGATATTGAAGGCTTATGGCACAAGAGGTATGGTCATCTAAACTTTAGAAGTCTTGGTGATTTGAATTCCAAAGAATTGGTGTATGGGCTGCCAAAGCTGAATGTCAGAAAAACTATTTGTGAAGTATGTGTGAAGAGTAAGCAAAACAGGTTCCCATTTGTATCTAAAGCACCTAAAAGAGCTACTGCAGCACTGCAAGTGGTCTAGTCTGATATATGTGGTCCTTTTGAAGTTTCTTCATTGGGGGGAAGCAGACAGTTCATCACTTTTGTTGATGAATTTACAAGAATGATGTGGCTGTATACAATCAAGCTTAAGAGTGAAGCATTAGAGGTGTTTAGGAAATTCAAGAGCTTAATTGAAAAAGAAAGTGACCAATCTATTAAGATCTTGAGAACTGATGGTGGAGGAGAATACACCTCAATAGAATTTGAAGATTTCTGTGCTAATCAAGGCATTGTGCATGAAGTGACAACTCCATATACACCTCAGCACAATGGACTTGCTGAGAGAAGAAACAGAACCCTATTGAATATGGCAAGAAGCATGATCAAGCAGAAAAACCTACCACACAATTTCTGGGGTGAAGCAGTCACTGCAGCTGCTTATATCTTAAACAAATGCCCTACAAAGAAGCTGAATCAAAAGGTTCCAGAGGAAGCTTGGTGTGGTAGAAAGCCGAGTGTGAAGCATTTCAAGGTTTTTGGCTCATTGTGCTATAAGCATGTACCAGATGTTAGGAGGAGCAAACTTGAAGATAAGAGTGAGATTATGATACTTATAGGTTATCATCCCACAGGTGCCTATAAGCTCTATAATCCTGTAACTCAAAAGGTGCATATCAGTAGGGATGTAATTGTGAATGAGGCTGAGAAGTGGAAATGGGAAGAGGAACCAGTGTACAACGAAGAGAATCAACAAGGCTGCATTTATCCTGATTCCAGTGATGAATCAGAGGATGAAGAAGTGATCAATAATTATGCAAGTGAACCAGAAGAAGTGGCAGCAGCAGTGAGGCCTCAAAGAATCAGACAAATTCCAAGCAGGCTGAATGATTGTGAATTAATTTATGATAATGCAGTAAATGATGAAGGAGATATCATTCACTTTGCATTGTTGGCAGATTCTGAACCTCTCAATTATGAAGAAGCATTGAAGATAGATGTATGGAGGAAAGCTATGATGGAAGAACTCCAATCAATTGAGAAGAATCAAACATGGGAGCTAGTTAACTTGCCAGACAGGAAAAGGAAGATTGATGTAAAGTGGGTCTTCAAACTGAAGATTAATCCTGATGGGAAAATTTCAAAACATAAGGCCAGGCTGGTAGCTAGAGGATTTTTACAGAAACATGGTATTGATTACAATGAAGTGTTTGCTCCAGTTGCAAGGCTTGAGACTATAAGATTAGTGGTGGCTCTAGCTTGCAAGAGAAGGTGGCCACTCTACCACTTGGATGTAAAGTCAGCCTTTCTAAATGGTCCACTTGAAGAGATTGTGTTTGTGTCACAGCCTCCTGGATTTGAAATACAAGGCAAGGAAAACATGGTGTATAGACTCCATAAAGCATTGTATGGTTTGAAGCAGGCCCCTAGAGCCTGGAATAAGAGGATCGATAAGTTCCTAATGCAGATAGGCTTCACAAAGTGTGCAGTGGAGTTTGGTGTGTATGTGCAGAGTTCAAGTGCAGAAGATACAATGATAATCTGTTTATAAGTAGATGATTTGCTCATTACTGGGAGCAAGGCAGCAGAGATTGAAAGAGTGAAACACAAGCTGAAATCTGAATTCGAAATGACTGATCTAGGTGAACTCTCATTCTTCCTAGGAATGGAATTTCTGAAATTGAAAACAGGAACAGTCATGCATCAGCAGAAGTATATAGGTGAATTGCTGGAAAAATTTGAGATGAATAGCTGCAATTTAGTCTCAAATCCATCAGAGACAAGCTCAAAGATTGATGAGTGCAGTGAGGAAGAAAGGGTCAATCCAACAATATTCAGACAAATGGTTGGTTCACTGCGATATTTGTGCAACAGCAGGCCTGACATATGCTACTCAGTCAGTGTAATTAGCAAATTCATGAATGATCCAAGGAAGACTCACTTGATAGCTGCTAAAAGAATACTCAGGTATATAAAAGACACAAAGGAGTTTGGTCTGCTATTTCCCAATGGCAGCCAAGGTGAAGGAAGTGAATTCGTTGGATATTCGGATAGTGATTGGTGTGGAGACATCACAAATAGAATGAGTACATCTGGCTATGTTTTCAAGTTCAATGAGGCAGCCATATCTTGGTGTACAAAGAAGCAACCAGTGACTGCACTTTCATCGTGCGAGGCAGAATATATAGCAGGTACATTTGCAACCTGTCAAGCAATATGGCTGGATTCAGTGATGAAGAAACTAAGGTGTGAAGTGATGAAGCCTCTTGAACTTAGAATTGATAACAAGTCAGCAATCAGCCTTGCTAAAAATCCAATCTCACATGGCAGAAGTAAACACATTGATACAAGGTTCCATTTCATTCGAGAGCAAGTGAACAATGGAATGATTGAAGTGCAATATTGCCCAACTGAAGTGCAGCTAGCAGATGGTTTCACAAAGGCTCTGAAGCTTGACAGATTTGAGTTTTTGAGAAAGAAGCTTGATGTTATAAGTGTTCAACAGTTATGAATTAAGGGGAAGTGTTGAAGTGTAATTCATAACTGCCATCTGATAGAGAGTCGATACAGTTAGTTAGTTAAGTGCCTTGTATCATAATATAACAGCCTATATATAACTAACAGCATGTATGTGTATTGTGTAATTGAAAATAACTGAATAACTGAATAATTCTGTGAAGATCAATCCAGGATCGATCTTGGAGTAATAACAGATCAATCCCAATTTTCTGCTTCTGCAAATTCATTTCCTTCTTCTTCTTCCTTTCTCGCTGCGCACTATCCATTGTTCCAACAACATTTATGAATCTTCAATGTTAGTGAAGGCATGAGAGAGAAGTAAAGTTAGAAAGAAAAAAAATTTAATGAAAGTAGAAATAAAAACAAAAAATTTACTCCACTATGTTTACTTTTCCACGAGATGTAGCGTAATAATTGTTACTTTTATTTTAATTTATTTAGGCAATTGAAAGTGTAGATCTCAAGATTAGAACTGTTCTCTCGTCACATCACTAATTGCCCTTTACAAAATTTTGAGAATACTATTAATAATCTGTTACTAGATGCTAACCGTGCGTTGCGCGGGTATATTTTAATTTATTTAATTTAAGTGGATTTAAAAAAAAAATTAATATAAAGTTTTATGTCTTAATTGTCAAATTATTATTGATATAGTAGTTATATCAATAATATATATATATATATATATATATATATATATATATATATATATATTCAATTTTATCAATGTAATTTATAGAAGAGAAGTACGCAACAATAAAAGGCACATACGTCGAAATATATTTTAGGGGTAAGTAAGAGAGACATATGTACTCTCAATTCAGAACAAGTTGAAGAAACTTCTCATGTTATTAAGTTCAATATTATATATTCTGAAAAAATGTATACAATTGCTAACAAATAAGTAGATGGCAATTAGAGGCAAAAATGTGAAGTTGATTAATTCAGACAAAAAAAACGTATAATTAGTTGGCAGGTAGAGGCAAAAATGTGAAGTACATTAATGCAGACAAAAAAAACGTATTGAGTAGTAATGTGGAATTAATATGAAAGATGTTGGACAAATGTTATGAAATAATAATGTGACGTTTTGAAATAATAATGTGAGATTAATTTAGAAAAATTTGAGTAGACGTTATGAAATAATATTTAAATAGGAGATATAGTATAAGTTGATTAATCCAGACAAAAAAAAAACATATAAGTAGATGGCAAGTAGAGGCGAAAATGTGAAGTAGATTAATGCAGACAAAAAAAAAAATATTGAGTAGTAATGTGGAATTAATGTGAAAGATGTTGGATTATGAAATAATAATGTGATGTTATGAAATAATAATGTGAGATTAATTTAGAAAAATTTGAGTAGACGTTATGAAATAATATTTAAATAAGAGATATAGTATAAGATAGTGGATGATGCATAAAATTTGTGGAAAAACTATTTAGAAAATGAAACTCTCTATGAAGACGTACACGTCAGCTTTTTGGCTGAGGTGGGAAATGTTTGCATATGTGGAGGAAATAGTATGAGGTGGCAGCATAGTCTGTTTTAAATATATATAATAGATAATAGATTCTATACAAATAACATGGCAATCGACCGGTTTCGGTTTTGGATGGGTTTGTCTTAGACATCCAATTTCGAACATTTCTATCCAAACAAAACCGAAAGACTAGCTTGATGATGCATTTAAATCTACCCGTTAGTTCATTTTTAAACTCGGTTTTCTCAGTTTCGAGTGGGCCTCGATTTCCTGTCCACCCCTAACTCACGGGATACAATATGTATACCTTGCTAAACAAAACTATATACCATAAAATTCAAATATACTACTAAGTGCAATGTATTAATAGTATTTTGTATTTTAGTAAAAAAATAAGTATTTTTTTTTTACACGATTGGGTCCTAGCTAAGTAATAGCAGCAAATAGGTTGAAATAGGTGTTATACCAAGTAATAGCTCAGACTATGTTTGTAAAACGTTGTCAAATTTTAGATGGAATTCTGATTGCTAATGAAATTGTTGATGATGCTAACAATAAGAAAAAAGATCTCATCATGTTTAAAGTTGATTTTGAGAAGACACATGAATTAGTGAATTGGGGTTATTTAGTGGCGATGATGGGGAAAATGAATTTTTCGGTGAAATAGAGGAAATGGATAATGGAATGTATTTCATCAACTTCGATCTTTGTTTTGGTAAATGGTAGTCCAAGTAATGAATTTATGTTTAGGTAAGGTTTGCGTCAAGGAGATGTATTATCTCTGCTCTTATTTCAATGTTGTGCACTTTGCTTAATGTTGGCTTGTTATTAAGATGTCAAGTTGGAACTGATTTAAATTTTAAATTATCCCACTTTCAATTGTTTGAATTGGTGTCTAGGCTCAAAGTAAATTTCATAAAAGTTTGCTTGTGAAGGTAAATGTTAGCCAACCTAGTTTGAGGAAGCCATAGTGGTGCTCAACTACAAGGTAGGCCAGTTTCCTTTTAAATGTTTGGGTTCCCTGTAGATAGAAATCCGAGGAGGTTGTTATTTTGAAATACTTAAACCAAAAGGATTAGATCAAAAGTGTCTAGTTGGAGGAGTCGTAATATGTCTATGGATTGTCTAGTTCTTCTTAAATCTTCCTTGTCTGATTTTTTGATTTACTTCATTTCCTTCTTCAATGATTTGTCATATATCATTTCTAATATTGAGACTCTTTTAAATTATTTTTGTGTGGTGGTTGTAAGGACACTCGAAAAATTCACTAGGTAATATGAGAGAAGGTGTATCTTTCAGATGAGATATTTTAATTGAGTTGTTAGGTAAATAAGGTTGACGTATGAAATCTGATCAAAACAGTCTTTGGTTTAAGGTGTTGGATAAGAGGTATGGTTTTGTGGGGTCTAATGTAGATTGTAGTTCAAACATTCTTTTGAGTTGGTGGAAGGATCTACATCTTGTTTGTGATAGGTTAGGTGGAGATAGGAAAATTGGTTCAATATAAAATTGATTCATTTGGTGGGTCATGGTAGAGATACTTTGTTTTGGCATTATAACTTGGTGGAAGTCGCGCTTTGTGCGAGAAGTATTATCGGTTGTATGCGATATCGATTGATAAAAATAGTTTGTTGGTGAACATGTATAGGCTGGGGTGGGGGTGTGGAAAGGACTTGGAGATGGAGGAGACATTTATTTGCTTAGAAGGAAGATTTATTATTGGATTGCACTTCTTTGTTGGAATTAGTGGTCTTAGGGGGAAAACATGACAGATAGATGGATATGACAACACGATCTCGGGGACGAGTATTCTATCATAAGTACTTACCAACAACTATCAAACGTTTCAAGCTTAGAATTGGACCCTCTTTATGATGTTATTTGGAATAAGTTGGTTCCTCTCAAAGTGTATTTGTTTGCTTGGAAGTTCTTGAATAACAGATTAACCACTAAAGATAACTTGGTCTTGTGTGGTGTGTTGGTCGAGCAAGGTTTTCATTGTTTAGGATGTGAAAAAGATAAATCATTACAAAACTTATTTTTGAATGTAATATATTTGGTCGAGTTTGGTTTGATTTTTTAGCTTGGTTGGGTGTTTAAATTGCATTACCCAATTGTGCATCAAATCATGTTATGCAATTTCAAGGTTTTTTTTTTCTTCTCTAATTCAAGAAAAGGTTGCCAAAGTTTACATGTTATACATATGGCGTGTTTATGGATCATGTGGAAGGCTTTAATTATGGCCATTGAATCACTAACGAAATTTTCATGTATATTTTGTATTGTGGTTGTTCTTGGCATTCTTTGTGCTTTGAATATTTATTTTTAATTCAATGTTGATTTTTTTATAAAAAAGAAAGGTATATATATATATTTTTGTAGATATATGGACATATTGCAAAATTCGTCACTATCCATCAGGTGGACACTTGTGTACATATAAAATGGAAATGAATAATGGTTTTATTTAATGGGACCAGTATTTATTTAATGGGGTGGGTAGTGGATACACAATAGAATTTATCCACATAGCAAACTTGAGAACTCTACATACTAAGAAATAAGCTCATTTCAGGAGTGAATATGTAAACTGATCTTTAAAATTTTAAGCGACAATCAAATTGTAAAGTGTTAGTCAAAATAGTCTATATGTAAACTTTTATTGTTAAATACTAAGATGTGACAACTTAACTGAATATGTTACACCTCCATATTGATCCTAAATCATGTCTTCATTATATAAATTAATTTCCCTATAAAATTTAGGTATTTCATGGACTCATTTTCGAGTAATAAGTCCATGCACAATTATATGTACTAACAAATGATAAGTTTCGATACTTGCTAGATAAATCAAATATAAAATATTTTGTAGAGAAACTAATATGTATATTTCTTTATTGATTATGTTCATCCATGGGAGAAATTATGTGAAATAATAGGGTCGTTTTGGCTACCCCATTTTTTTAAATAATAAATTAGTTTTTTTTTTAAAGTTAGTTTTTCTAATAATATATATTTTGATACCCCAAATAAATTTGTTTATAAAAATTAGTAAGAACATGAAATTAAACAAAATTATCACTTGATGGATAGATAGATTTATCTAATTTTCGCATTTTAAAGTCTCTTCAGCAACCACAGAAAATGCTTTATCAACAATAAATATTGTCATGACAAGATTGAAAAACAAAATGGACAATGGGATTTTTGTAAATAACTTAATAATTTACATCGACAAAGACATAGTATGTTTAATACAACGACAATTATGGAAGATTTCGACACGTGTCTAAATAACTATATTTAGTTTTTATTTTATTTGTTTTGCTTTAGTTTACAATTTATATAAGTAAAACATATAATTTAAAAAATATATATAAATAAAAAATTGTAATATACTAATTTGAAAAACTTTTTATTTTTATTTTTCTTTACATTTAGGTCCTCTTAAAAAATATTTTATTTATTTTTCTTTATATTTAGATCCTCCTAAAATTTGAGGGGTGGCAAGAGTTACCATATCCTAAATTGGGCAACGCTAACAAGTTCAAAAATAGCACTTGTTAAAGAATCAAAACTATTAACTTTATTTTGAAAAGAGAAAATTTTAAACCTTTAAAACTTTGAATATACAATTTTTAATATATTTTTAATAAAAAATTTATATATTTAGATCATTAACAAGTATCCTAAGAACACTTGTAAGCATTTTTCAATAAAATATTATAAACGTTTATTACT
>JBBPBP010009777.1:31131136-31180912 GCA_037974735.1 Cicer chorassanicum | reverse complement strand
GATATTTTCTTCTATAATAACAATTACAATGATTTTTTTTTTTTGTAAAAAAAAAACTTTACAATGACTTGTTTTAATTCATCATAATTAGAATATTGAACCTTCCTCTAAGTGTCTCTCAAGTTTAGGTCATTTGACCCACCACGAAACTAATTTTTTCTTTAGTAAGTGCCAATAAAACTTTTTTTTTACATACTTAATAAAGTTGTTTATCAAGTATGCGACTCAAAGAACCATATTTGTATCTATCACAAGTTAACTCCACTCTCCTAGGGTTTCCATGGTCTCCCATCACTCATTTGGAATTGTTTATCCGGTAACTCCAACTTGTTTCATCCCAACTTGCCGAATCGAGGTAATAACTTGTATCTCTTTCATTTCTCTATAAAACATGATACAGAGTATGTATTGAAAAATGGCCCTTGGAGCTTTTATCGGATCATATTGGTCCTTAAGCGTATATCTAATACAGCACAACATTCTGAAATGGACATGAGTGTTGAAACCAAGTTGATTCCAGGAGAAATTCTTCTATGTGATTTTGATGTTAACAAAAGTACTTTGTGAGAACAATTTATTGCTCTAATGATTTCAATAAGTATGCAGAAATAAGAATAGGAAAATCGGAGGAAACAACTAGAGGATGCCACCAAAGGAAATCACTAGAGGAAGTAAAAGTTTGGACATGTGCCTTTTATAGTGTGCTTCTGGTAGATCAGCGTGTTTATGCGTCTGTCTCTGAAAACTGAAGCGTGCTTCTGGTTAGCATGGCTCTGATGAGTCTGCGCGTCTGCCTTTGAAGATCCAACACGTCTCTAAAGAATTATGTGCCTCTAAAGATTCAGCGTGCCTTTGAAGAATGCTAACTTTAGCATGCCTCTGATGAACACTAACTTTAACATGCCTCTGATGAACAAATAACTTTAGCATGCCTCTGATGAACAGTAACTTTAGCATGCCTTTGATGAAAAGTAACTTCAGCATGCCTTTGATGTATAGTAAATTTAGCATACCTCTGATGAATAATATTTTTTAGCATGTCTATGAAGTCTGAAGCCAGTGTTTGAGTCTGCATTTGAAGCATATATTCTGTTGACTCTGCATATGACAACTCATTCCAAAGTGTTGCCTCTAATACGTAGCACACTTTGAAGTTGTGCTAAGTCTAAAGACTACAACTCGTTCCAAAGTGTTGCCTCTGATACTTAGCACTCTTGGAAGTTGACTGACTCTAATAATGCAACAAAGGGGAAGTTGGCTAATGGTCATATTTTCAAAACATATCTTTTAGAATTATATTTGGAAGAAATCTCTGTTGACCAAAGTGAATTTGAGATACAATTTAGAAAATCAGAAATAAATTCAAAAACCTTAATTTCATCTATAAATAGTGGATCAAGGCTGAAGAAGAGAAGATACAACAAAATGATCAACAAACTCAAAAATCTTAAAAACTAAAGTTATTTAGAAAAACCTTAAGAGCTCAATTTTTTTAAGTATTCATAGTTTAAGGCTTTAAGTTCTAGCAAAATACTCATTTAAAGTAAAATACTCTAAGTTCTAGCAAAAATCATAGTAACAAATTTGCTTAGTAGAGGCAAAAACCAAAACAAGTTCCAAACTCTTGTAACCCAGTCCGATAGTGGCTTTAGTGTTTCTAAAGTTGTCAGGCTGTTTTGAGAAGACTAACTTGTAGGGTCAGCTGTTGTGTAATTCAAGGTGTTGAATTAGTGGATTAAATCATTCTAAGTGAGGGGACTGGACTTAGCTACCAAGTTGGTGGTGAACTAGGATAAATTGCTTGTGTCACTTTACTCCTGCATCTCTTAGTTTTGTTACTACTTCCGCTCTAAGTCATCAAACCCGAATCAGTTTTAATCAAATAATCAAAAAGAATTCAACTAAGACAAGCACAATTCAACCAATTTCTCATGTTTGCACCGTCAATGAGTTATAATGGGAAGTTTGAAGAAGTTGACAATAGGGACAACTATCATATGGGTCGATTCTAATGATTAAAATGAATCTAGATATGAAAAACGGATAAAAGTGGTATGGTAGTTCATTTTCAAGGAAAGGATTTGAGGGTCTTTTATAAATACGAAAGATTTCCCACTATTTTCTTTGTGTGTGGGAGAATTGGTCACCAAATCCGAGAATGTGAAGATACAGAAGCACAAGATGGTGAAGGTTATGAAGAGATTGAAGAAAAGGAACATCCCGTTGGACCTTAGTTGCGTGCATCTCCTCTCCCAAGAACTAACAATATAACAAAAAAAGATAGTGACTCTAGTTCATGTAGCAAGAATCTATTTGAAGGCACTAGTACAAGAAAGGTTGAATCAATAGGAGAGAAGATAAGGGAGACTGAGTTTAAGAAAACTAAATTGAAGCAGGTGACAAATTCGACCCCAACAATAATTTAAAATATGAATTGCTTTCCTAAAACTCAACAAGAAATTGATAAGGAAGCCGAGTTGCTGGGTTCTGTTGACATATCCCCTAAAATCCTAAGAAAAGTCAACAAAGGCATAGGCACAACGGAAATCAAAGCAATATGGTTAAGACTAAAAGGGAGAGAAAGAAGCATACAAGAACAAAAAAAAAAAAAAAGAGCCTAAAAGGTGGATAAAGGCAACTAGTGAAAGTAATGATGTCATAAGATATTCTTGAAGACCTAAGTAAGAGAGGAAAAAAGAAAATAAAGGATACCATATAATTTGACTCAAAGCTACCAAAAGGGGTGTTGGATGACTAACGCCTCCTTAAATAATAAAAATAATGAGTTGGAATTGCAGGGGGTCGGGGAACCCTTGGCAATTCGAGACTTGTCAAGGCTAATAAACCATTTAGAAAATCCCCACATTTTTTTTAATGGAGACCAAAATGTTTGAAGATGAGATTGATAAAGTTAGAGTTCAATGTGGGTTTAGTGTAGGATTAGTAGCGGGATGCACGGGGCATGGAAAGGATAAAGTTGAATGTATAGCTTTGTGGTGGAATGATGTAGCAAATATCACCATATCATCCTATTCGTTGAACCATATAGATGGGAAGGTTGAAGATGATATGGGTGGTGTTCCTTGGAGTATCACAGGGATCTATGGATTCCTAGAAGAAAACAATAAAAGGAAATTTTGGAAGTCGAAAAAAAAAAAGTTTAGTCTCTGTAGTTGAAAATAGGTTATGCTTTGCTGACATGAATGATACTTTGTGTGCCTCATAAAACATGGGAGGGAATCGTAGAAGCTTTACTCAAATGCGCTTTGGAAAAGATATAATTAAGGTGTGTAGGTTGACAAATTTGGGGTTCATAAGGAATCGATTCACATGGGTAAATGGTAGAGAGGTAGTGAAAAAATTCAATACTGACTAGATAGAACTATGGCGACAGATGCATTTTGCAATAGATTTGCTTCAAAAAAATGAATCATCTGCCCACATTATGGTCACATCATTTAGCTCTCAAAATATCCCTTGAAGCATACGACTAAGATTAAAAAAAGTAAGAAATTGCATCTAAGATATTGGACAAGCACGAGAGGAAACTATGAGTCAAAGTTGGTAGCAATTCAAACTATTGATGTTGATTTTAAACACTATGGATCTAATGAGGTGCAAAAAGAGATACTTCAAATTGAAGAACTCTTGAAAAAGAAGAAAGTTGAAGATGGCATTTGGTGGCAAGGTCAAGAAAAGGTCGAGGGGGTCCTAATCTATTTCTTTATTGATCTGTTCACAACATCCAATCCAACTATTGTTGAACAAAGTTGTAAAGCACTTCAGAGGAAATTTTTAGATGAGCTAAAGGAATGGTGTGGCCAACCATACACTATTGAAGAAGTTAAAAAAGCCATTGATCAACTTCCCTGCTTTTTTTTAATCAAAAGTAGTGGCATATAGTGGGAAGGGATATATGTTTAAAAGTCCTAGGAATTCTCAATGAAGGCTATGACATTGAAAGCATAAATCATACTTTTGTGGCCCAAATTCCTAAGTTCAAGAACCCCGCTTCTGCAAAATAATTCCAACCCATTAGTCTGTGTAATGTCGTTATGAAAATGGTGAAAAAAATAATAGCAAACATAATGAAATGCATCCTCCCTGATTTTGTGGATGAAGAACAAAGTGCATTTTTTAAAGGAAGGTTGATAACTTACAATGTACTGATAGCAATGGAATGTTTCCATTGGCAAAAGAAGAAACCAAAAGGAAATAAAGGAATGAAATGGCCTTTCATTACATCAACTCTCCATGCCACATAATTCCGTTTTATGGTGGTTCAACTAATCATGTAGTACATCTTTTATGTGTCTTATCAACTCCTATTGAATGGAAAACCAAGTGGAAGCTTCAAACCAAAAAGAGGAATATGTTAAAATGACCCTTTATCCTTGTATGTCTTTATTTAGTTTGATACATAATGAGGCAAAAACAAGGAAGTTCATGAAATCCAAGTGAAAAAAAATGCTTTAAAAACCACCCACTTGTTTTTTGTGGACGACAACCTTCTTTTCATAAGAGCTAACTAGAAGGTAGCAGAGACAGATATTGAAATCCTCCAAATTTGTCAAAGAGCATTAGGTTATTTAGCCAAAATGTCCCAACAAATGCGAAGACAATGATTTGTAGCAACTTGTTCCAAATACTTTGGGATCTCTGTTATATTTGGTAGATCAAAGAAATAAATTTTCTCTAGTGTTCTAGAGAGGATTTGGAAAAAGATTAAAGGATGGAAAGTGAACTGCTTATCTAGAGCAGGAAAATAAACGTTGATTAAGTGAATTGCTCAAGCCATACCAAATTATATAATGAGTTGCTATAAATTTCCAATTGGATGTTGTGATAATATTAAAGCAATATTGACCAAGTTTTGGTGGGGAACAACAAAGAAGCAAAAGAATGTTCACTTGATAAGTTGGGATAGTTAGGGTAGGAAAAAAGCAAGGGTGTACTAGGGTGTAGAAGTTTTGAAGACTTCACAAAGCTCTCCTTGGAAAACAATGTTGGAGACTCATACTAAACCAAGAGAAAATACTTTCCAAAATCAAGCTTTATGGAGGCAAAAGCGGGGTATCAATTTAATTATGGATGGAGGAGTTTGTTCAATGCAAGAGAGTTTGAAATTTTAGGTTAATTTCTTGAAATTTGATCTTTGTTTTTGTGTAATCTTGAGTTGTTAGTTGATTATAAGTGTTATAAGATGTGTGTGATGGTTTAGTTTGATGATTATTTGCTGTTATTTTGGTGAATTTTCGAGTCCTTAGTTGCTGTTTTTGAGAAAAAAATATGGGTTTAGGTTCATCGTCCCCCTTGCAAATTTGTCTTTGATGATATTTCTTCCATACATGTTCGATTCTGAAAGTTCGAAAGCCTAAGTTGATTAAAAAAATGAGAGGAATTCAAATATACATATAAAAATATGAAAAATAGAAGTGCTACGAAAAACTGATTCTGCACAAAAGCACTTATTGAAAAAAGGCATTTTGCAAAAAAAAAAAATAAAATAAAATAAAAAATTCAGAATTGTTCTTAATGAAACATCAAACATTTTTTGCATTCTTGTTACCTCTTTTAGACATTTCTAGTTCGATTTTAGTATCTTACCTCCCACATATTTGGATCACTTAGTCATTTAATTCTAATATTTCTTATTTCTTTGGAAATCGACTTGAGTGTGTGTTCGTTTATTTAATTTTTTTTGTTTGTCATTTTAAATTCTTAGTTTTATCTTAGAGTTTTCCTTCTCAAAACTTTTGTGTTGATAGCTTTTGTGAACCTGTTACATTGTGTTTCGAATCTTTGATTTGAATTTTGGTTTGAGTTCTTTTTAAGAACTTGAAAGAAGAGTTTGAGTGGAAAAAAGGCAAGAGTGCACCTCATTGTAAAAAATCCATCATTAAGTGATAAACACAAGTTATGATGAGAACGGAATGAGGTATGAGAGGAGATTTAGAGAAAAAGAAAGACAATGTGAAGCTTATGATGAGGAGGAAAAGATGTGTGAAAGGAGAATTAGAGAAAACGAAAGAAGATATAGAGATTGTGGTGAGGAGGAAATGATGTATGAAAGGAGAAATAGAGAAAAAAAAATAAAGAGGCTTAGAGATTTTGAGAGGGATGATATGAGGTATGCAAAAGAGAAAAAACACAAAAAATATAAAAAGGATGATCGAGAAATAAAAGATAGTATATCATATGAAGAATATATTAGAGATTTTATAGTGGATCTGGAGGATGTGAAATATCTTTATGAAAATGGATATACAAAAGAGATAGCCTTGAGAGAGAAGTTGAAAATTAAAGAAAAGAAAGATGAAGTGGAAAAAAAAATTGAGACAAAGAGAAAGAAATTGAGTCTAACTATTTGCCTAACTTTGTTGATTCTTATTTCAAAAGCTTGAGAATAGATCTCCAAAAGAGGCATGCCCACAATCCATCGAAGTTAAAGGTGATTGGCCAAAGGTTTCTCAAAAGGATGGTTGCAAGAAAATTCTTGGTTTGAATCCTAGAAGCTTTAATTATTCTACTACTTTAATTCATGTTTCTCTTAAATTGTTTGATAAGTTTCTTCCTCCTCTGCTTGATAGGTTTGCAAATATTCATGTTGAAATGCCTAACTTGTGTTATTTTCATAAGTCTCATTTCAAAGTTGAAAACATGATGCATCAAGTGTTTAATCCATATATAAATTTTAAAAAGGGTCACAATTCAATCCCCTTCTCATGACATTCACTTTTACTTCAACTTATTTGCACTTACTATATTCCCTAGTTTTGTTTGTTGTGTATTTGTCATATTGGGATTTGGTTTCCAACCAATTTGGTTCCCTCTTGAATTATGCTCACAAAGAGCTATTAATGTTATTAGGTTTTGATTGAGTTGGTCATTTTATTGTTATCTCTGTTTTTGCTTTGGTGCTTAGATTTTTTGCTTTATTTACAGGGCAATGACTTTGATTAGGGTTCTCTTTTGCGTCTTCTTATGCTTTTTCATGAAGGAGGTTACATTTTATTCCATTCTTCTTATGGCAAGAAGAGACCATATCACACATCATCAATTAAGTTGCTTCCAATTACTTGTGCTATCCACTCTCTTATATATATTTTTTATTTTGTTACTTCTTCTCTTGTTTCATTTTCTGTTACTATTAACAAGAATTTCTATAATATTGTGTTGCCTCCCTTTAAGATTTCTAATTTAAGGTTGTCATTAACTTGCTAATAATACTTGACAATTTTTAAAGTGGATAACCATTGAAAAATTACTATATATTTGCTATTCACTATGAGTCTGAAATGGCAAGGAAGCAATTTTTTAAAAAAAAAAAGAAAAAAAAAATTAGCCACGGTTAAATCGTGCCCAATTTATGATTTCAGTTTTTACAATGATGGTTAGACACAGTTTAGGCATGGCAAAATAAATATTGACCGCGGCAAACAGGTTGTTACCACGCTTAATTTGACCATGGCTAATATTAGATTTAGCTGTGGCTAAATTATTGCGACGCCTCGCTAGCCCACGCGCAGACAAACCATGATTAACTTTTTTTTACTACGGTGTTTTGACAATTTAGCCACGGTTTTGACCGTGGTTAAACGCCAGTTTTTTGGTAGTGAGGAGATCTAGCTCACTCACAATTCTCATTAGAGAAATTATAATTCATGTCAAATTTGTCTAAAATGAGACTCTTACAAGGTATTTAAAGAAGGATTTACCCTAGTCCTAAAATGGGTCAAAAGACAATTATCTAGATCCATATTGGGCTTACTCCACTAAACTAAAATTATTACAATTCAAATTAAACACAAATAAAACTAAAAACTATTGTAAGGTCTAGATTTTAAATATTCTTGATTTTTCCTCCTAATTAACTCATTTTAGATCCTCATAAAATCCATATGAAGCATAACAAATTGTAAATATCTCAATATCTTGGAGATTACCGTCAGATAAGTTAATTTGGAATTGGGAAAAGAACGAAAACTTCTCATTTAGATCGACGTATCACCTACTGAGTGATGAAAGAAACAAGAATAATCGTGAAACATCCTCAACCAGTAATCATAGCTTGTGGAAGAACATACAGAAAATCAATCTACCTGGTCATAGGTTGGAAGTGTCTCTAGAAATGTCGCACTAGCTATTTGTAATGATCTTTTGTGTTTACTTGAATGCAAATGTCCTAAAAAAAACATATTTGTCTCTCATATAAGTTGAGCTACCCTTTTCTTGTCTAAAATCTATCTCTAAGAATATTACGCGAGTTTTAAAACTATGTAATAACGTTATAAATTTTTTCTACACTTTTTATTAAAAAGTTTGGATATCGAAGAAGTTATAATTAATAAAGGTGGTACTGATGGCCATTTTATAAATATTGCTGAAAGAATTTGAATTTTATCCCTTGAAATCACATACTCAAACTTTTAGTGTCTCACCATTAAGTTGACCCCTCATAGACAAAAACCATTATATATGTAGCTATTCTATAAAAAAAATCACACTTTGTTATATCATTCCATAAAATATTTTAACAAACATCTCCGTTATAAGATTTAACTGAATGAATGATTGCATAATTTTTTTTTATACACTATCAATATATATTTCTTAAACTCATTTTTTACTGAAAAAAAAAATGAAGTAAATTAAAATAATTTCAAAAATCAGTTTAATATCACAAAAAAATATGGAAAATAAGTTTTCCAAAAAAGTTGAAATAACTTAAATAAATTTTAAAAGATTAATTCATATATATTATTAGTGTAATTTTTTTTATATCATCAATATCGTGAAATCAAAAAATATGTTTTGACATCCTAATTATAACTAAAATCATGCATATAATTAGTGATGGAGCTAAATATCACTCGAAGGGGGGTTGAATAGGGATTTTGGTGTTTAAAAATGTTTTAAAGAGTTTTTGAATTGATGTCCTCTCTGAGAGGATGCGAACTTGAGGACAAAAATTTAAACTTTTAAATAAGAACAGAATAAATGCAAGGAGAGTATAAAGAGAAAGACACAACTTTTATACTAGTTCACCGAAAGATGGCTACGTCCAGTCCTCACACACTTGTGAGATTTTACTAAAGATCAATCAGATCAGCCTCTTGCAGAGGATGATTACACTTTGTGTATTCTCAAGCTTCACCAAGCTTACAACCTTGTTCCTCACAAGTTTCAAATATTTTCAAGTACAACTTACTTGAAAACTACAGAGTGATATGAGTATGATTTCTTTCTCTTTACTTAAACACTTTCAAAAAATATATTTCAAAGATCTAGTGTATGAATGTAGAAAGTATAAAGTGAGGATGAATATTGCTTATGATAAACTTAAGATTCTTGATCTTTTTCTGCAATATTGTTGTGTGTATGATGATGAATAGCTTGCTGCCTTTTATAGAGGTCTTGTGATGTTCTTTCCATGTGACAAGCTCTTGTGACCGTTGGGAATCAAATCAAAACAATCCAAGGTCTTTCATCATATTTACGAAAATGTCATCCAACTGTCCTTGGACATAAGCAGTCCATCCTCAGCCTTGAGGTTGACTCTCATTGGACCTTGGTCTTGTGTTGTCCTTTTCTTTTCTCATTCTTCAAGACCTGTAGGACTTCTATTTTGAGCTTGTTTGTTGTTGCCTTTCTGTAGATTGACTTTGCATTGTTTTTTCAATCATACAAGAATGATATATAGGTCTGCACATTAGCCTTTGCGCATGGGATAGTAGTTTGCAACATGTGACTATTTGAAGATCCATACTTTTGTATAGTACATGCCATCCTCGTACCTTGTACAGCTGGCCTTCTGACTTCTTTTTATCAAATGCTTTATATATTCATTCATTAATACTATTTTGACTTCTTTTGATGAATAAGAAACATTAATTCAGCGAGGATGAGGATTTTCTACTTGAAGGCCCATCCTCTCAAGGGTTTATCCTATCCTCCAGTTTGAACACTTAATGGATTGAACCATATTTTTCTCCCTTTTGGATCTAATTGATGATTAACCAGTTTTCTTATAAGAATTCACTCAAAAGCACAGATTAGTCATTAACCACAATCATAATCTTTAAATAATTTTGTTATCATTAAAATCATTTGAGAGATTTTGTCTCAACAATCTTCCCCTTTTTGATGATGACAAAATTCTTTAGATTATGATTTTTAAATATTGAGAAAAGTAGAGATTAAATGTTTATGCTCAAATGAGTAATCTTTTTTTAAAATTTTAATAAACATTACTCCCCCTGAATGTATGCCAAAGATTTGAAACAAAGATACTAATGTAAAGCCATAAAGATATTTCATGTTAATGTTAGTAATATTACAAAAGCTTGATCAAACGTCACAAACATTTAGTAGCAAAACATAGATAATTCAACAATATTTAAACAACTAGCAAAAACAGTAATTAGCAACAACATAATCTTTTATCCCCCTGAATTTGGCAGCAACAAAAAGAAGAGGAGTCACAAATCTACTCAGGGAAGGACGACTCATCAGAGGAGGATGAAGGGGATGAAACAGGAACAACAAAAGAAGGCTGGGCTGGGAGCTCAGGAGGATGAACTCCAGGATCAACCGTATTAACCAGATGTTTGGTAACCCATTCAAGAATGAGTCCAAACTGTGCAAACGAGTTCTGTAAGAGATCGAAACATCGAATCAGTTTCTTTTGATCTTTCCTAATGGTCTTCAGGAGCCACATTTGCTTATGGTGTTTCCGTTTCTCAGTGCGTTGGCCAGCACAAGAGTCCTTGGGTTGATTGTTTACGCTGGAGTTCTTATTCTGCGAACTGGCAACATTGTCCTTAGAAGGATGATCATTTGTTGGGGCTAAAAAGGAGTCAAGAGAACAAAACAAACCAGTGACCTCAGGTAGAGGTTGAGATTGTTTAGTAACGATGGAAGTAACATGGGTTGGTGAAAGAGGAGCAGAATTAGGAGGTATCAAAACAGCTTCTTGCAAATCATGAGAAAAATCCTCAGGCAAAGTCTCAAGAGGGCTCATTGGAGAGAATTGATGATAGGTCAGATTTAGATCGAAGTACAATTCTTCACCATGCTCCATTAGTTGAAGAGGAGCTTCTGCGATTATATCCTCAAGAGGAGGAGCCTCTGCATGTGGCAAGGAAAGAGTTGGCAGCAGTGGGGATTGAGGTGGTGAAGGATTAACAGAGTCATTCGGTGGAGATGGAGTTGGATCAGATGACAAAACAGGTTCTTGAGTGATTTTTAAGGGAGCATCCTCTGAAGGAGGTTGAGCAGATATTGGGTCCCTTTTGTTCCTTATATTATGTTCAACTAGAACCTTCAAGAGATACCAAATTCGGAACTTAAACTCAGAGGCATGATGGAAAATGTGGATGAGAATGGTATAAAGGACATTCAAAATCCATTCAACAGATTAATGCTTCTAATGAAGCAAGATATCAGACCTATGGCTTGGGCCAAAAATGTGTACTAGCTTGCAAGGCTATCTCTTCAGTTTTTCAAGTTTAATAACGAATAGTTCAATCTGGAATTGTATAGGTGCTGGGGAAAAACATTGAAGGTGCAAACACAGGAGTGGTTGAATTGTGTTTGACAAAGTTGACAATGATAATAACTCTCACACTCTAAGAAAAAATACTTAGAAAATATTTATGAATTGAACAAGTGTTTCTCTCTATGAACTCCAAAAAATAACTCTGGAATTTTGAGTTTTGAGTATTTATTTATAGATAAAATTAGGGCTTAAATTTAGTCGTTGTTTAATTTTGAATAGTATCTTCATTCCTAGTTTGGTCAACAATGATCTTATTCAAAAATAGTTCTAAAACAACATGCTTTTTGAAAATATGTTTTTTTTGTCAATTCTTTATTTCTAAATCCAATCTGAGCTGTTTTTATAGATTGATTATGTTCATATTTTGTTCAGATTGAGTTTGTGAATTCTTCAGATCGATTCTGTTCATAATTTGTTGTAGATAAATCTAGATCAAATTTTCTTCAAATTTTAACTGTATCTTCTTTTCAACTTGGTCAAATATTTTATTCATTTATAAATCTGAATAAAATCTTATATTAGATTATATTTAATTAAAAATCTGAATCAAATCTTATTTTAGATTTTCTTCGAGTATAAATTTGAATCAAATCTTATTTTAGATTTTCTTCAAAAATACGAATCTTATTTCATACTCTTTGAAGTCAAATATATTGTTGTCATAAAATACTTTTGTTATTATCAAAAATCTAAATATAAAACCAACTCAGCTCTAACAAACATCCTTTCTTTGATTTGTGATTATATTTGTATAAATCAATTTAATTTGGTGGCTATTTTGGAACATCGCATTAGTGGCATCAAAATTGATTCTGTTGTGAAAAAATTTGCTTTGATGGTGGTGTTGGGGTTGGAGCTCAAGGTTTTTCTGGTGGTATTTGGTGTGTTTGGAATGTTGCATGACTAAAATTCAAGGTTTTGGCTACTTCAGCTGAATATGTGCATTTGGAAATTAATCCTTCTCACCCTGACTCTTGGGTGTTGTTGTCAGATATTTCCAAAATATTGGATAATATATGTATCCATAATTGGTTATAATTGACATGTTATTGTTGTTGGTTTAGTGGTTGTGTCTGCGCGGAAAAAGGCGCTGCTTAACCACTAGGCCATCGCAACGGTTTATTCAATTGTTGAAGTATGTATATATACCGTTTCGCAAATCAAGGCAGAACCAAGAATTACACCTCTTTCTCAAGTGACATTATTTTTCTATAAATAGTGTCACTTTGGAGATAATGAAGACACAAATTTTAAGAGATTGTCATCCACTTTTCCCACCTATTCTTATATTCTAAGTCATTTTATTGTTCTCTAATGCATCAGTGAAGAATAGGAAACATTATTTTGTAACATACTAAGTAGTGGTTCAAATCGTAAGATACCATTATCTGAAACCATGATATTTCTAAAATTATAGGACTAAGTATATTTTGAAAATGGTGGGGGATTGTGAGATATTTCCAAAATATTGGATAATATATGTATCCATAATTGGTTATAATTGACATGTTATTGTTTTTGGTTTAGTGGTTGTGTCTGCGCGGAAAAAGGCGCTGTTAACCACTAGGCCATCGCAACGGTTTATTCAATTGTTGAACGTTATATGTATATATACCGTTTCGCAAAACAGGACCGAACCAAGAATTACACCTCTTTCTCAAGTGACATTATTTTTCTATAAATAGTGTAACTTTGGACAGAATGAAGACACAAATTTTAAGAGATTGTCATCCACTTTTCCCACCTATTCTTATATTCTAAGTCATCTTATTCTTCTCTAATGCATGAGTGAAGAATACGAAACATTTTTGTAACATACTATTGAAAGATACGTTTGGTGTGATAGTGCAAATCATATCAAGGTTTTTCAAAGTACCCTGAAGGGGATTCGCTGGTTATCTCATTTGCATTCGATTGGTGAGGGCGAATCAAACCTAAAGGTCAGTGTAACATGTAAGACCCGTAGTTTTAATTTGTACTTTTTGTTTTTGATGTGTTTTTATGTATATAAGTTAGTAATATATATGTATAGAAAACACAAAACCCGCGTCGCCTTCCTTTTCTTTTTCTTCTTTCTCTCTGTTACCAAAACAAACAAATTTTGGTTTCTTTTCAAAAACAAAACCTCATTTTTCACCTAGATCTAAGCTCCATCTCGCGAATTGAGAGAAGGGAAAGTTGCTCACCTCCACGCTGCGGTGCTAGTGAGCTAGTTTTCAAAGTGACGTGCGAACAAAATATTTCACCAGAATTAATCGCGGTGCCCTAATCGGTTGTTAGAGGTACCGTTGAGGTAAGGGCTCCTTCCAAACTTTTAGTTTGCATTTAGGACATTATATGTGATTTTATGGAAAAGAAATTTGGTGTATTTGATGTGTAAAATGGTGAAAATGAATTTAATTCGTTTATGCGTGTATTAGTGGAATTTAAAATTGACGCGGTTGAGATGTAGTTTGGTGTGAATTGTGTGTGATTTGCTGAGATTGAATTAATGTTGATTATTTGGTTGTAAAATTTTGGTGTGTGAAAAAGATATAATTTTGGGAATTTCGTTGTGGTTGGATAAATTTTAGTTGAGAACAAATTGTTATAAATATTTATGTTTATGTAGTTAGCTCCTTGTGTCTCGAAAAGGAATTGAGACTGTTGACACCGAGTTAGCGGTGGGGAGAACTCTGATATATTAATGTTGTTGTGGTGATTAAAGTTTGGTGTGGTTTATGTACTCATAATTAATATTATGAATTTTTGAGATGTGATTTATGTGTGGATTATGGTTGAAAATTTTGGAGATTAAATTTGGTGATTTATGGTTGAAAATTTTGGAGATTAAATTTGGTGGTTTATGTGAAAATGTGGAGTTGTGAATACGAGTGATTCATGATTAAATTTGGTGTGAAATTTTGGAATTTGAATTGATTGAGTTTGTTGTGTTTGAGATGCGGATGTGTGGTGAATGTACGATTGATGTATCTATAATTGATGGCGTATGCGTTATAAATTTTATGGATGAGTATATGTTTGAGTATGCTCTGTGAAAAGATTGAAAAATCATTAATGTTAAATGAGTATTAAAAAAGAGGAATCTTTTAATAGCTGCATTTACTTATGCTCATGCATTTCATAGTACGCATTTCATATTAAAAAAGTCTTAGTATGCTCATGCATTTCATAGTACATGGTGACTGCGATGGGCCATAGTGATAGTGGTAACCGTGATGGGCCACGAGATGATGCCATGTGAATAGTTGGTTCATCTTATTCTTGCGGGGATTTTCGTGTCGTGTTGATCTGTGAGAGATTGCACTCTTGTAAGTCGTGCTGATCTGTGAGCGATTGCACGTATAGAAAATTGTGCTGGTCTGTGAGAGGCTGTACGATAGTAAATTGTGTTGATCCGTGATAGATTACACCTTGAGAATTAGTACTGGTCTGTGAGAGGCTGTACAATTATGATTTACGCCCTTCAAGGAGGGTTTTGGTTTGTAATTCCGGAATCATGTGCATTGGCATATACGCATTACATTAGGGTGCTTGGCACGCGAGTCATGTTTGATATATTGTGATGGTTGTATATACATACTCGGTTGTTGTTTGTAATTGTGATGTAATTGATGAGTGTGATTGATTGATTTTTTGTGGTAAGTGTTGAATGATTGCGAAACGTTTTCGAAACTGAAATCTGCAAATTTTAGCAGTTGTATTCGGCTACAAGCAGTGTGTAGTCTAATACAGATATTCAATTTTGCTACTGACTTGTGAAATAACATTGTATTCGAATACAAGGATGCTTTATTCGAATACGACAATGCAGTTTTGTCCAAAACTTCATTTTGCAACTTTGATTGTGCATGTTTGGCATATGAAAACCCTTTCTAGATGTATGCTAAGTTGAAAGGTTATTTGGTGCATTTAAAATTTAAATGCTATGTGATATTTGTTAATTTCGGTTGGTGACCTTTACAATTATTGTGGAAACCTGGGCTTTGCCCTCAGATGAGAATCAGCTTGACTTTTATTTTGATGGGTCCTTGTACCACTTTTTGATGTGATGTAGGGAAGTTAAAATTCTTGGGGGCAGTGCTTTTGTACAAGTGTCTGCCGAGAATACCTCAGGGGTATGAGCTACGTTGGATAGGTCTCATAGCCCCGGTGTATTTTTCTGTTTTAAACACTTTGGATTTTCATTTCAAAACCGTTTCCGCTGTTTGTAATTATTGTTGACTTTTGTCGTTGTGATACGACTTAAATATTTTATCCAAAAGTATTTCTCTCTTTATTATGAATTTGAATTTGTTTAAAAAATAATTGGGTTGTTACATAACAACACGCTTTGGAATTTACTTGTGCAACCTTCATCATCATCAAGTTCATCATCTTCTTGTTCAAGACTTACAGCATACCCCCAACGAAAGATCCAACAATCTTTAGGTTCGATTATCAAATTTATTTATGACTGCATCTTTTAAAGAAGATGGACTTTCTTGACCATGGTGAAAGGTACACATTTAATTTATATGAATATATATGATATGTTTGAAGTTCTAAATTCATATGTAGTTCTCAAAAATAATTATATTTGTTTATGTTAAATTTAACATGTGGTTAGATTGATATGCATGATTTAAAATATATGTTTAAGTATGTGAATTTAATATGGTTTATGCATGAATTCTGCTTGTTTGGATTTTAAAAATTAATTAAAGTCTTGGAAATAATCACATATGAAAATTCATGGTTGAGCACTTAAAGTTATTTAGTGTTAATACATTTATATGTTACATTCATGTTTGAAATGCATATATAATAAATTTTCCTTTTCGGATGCAAGTATAATAATATGGAGATAGGATGTGGAAAATTAATAATATGGAATTAGAAATAATATGTTTTGATGAAATTTTTGTTTATCTATGGTTGATGTTTTAGACTAAGAACAAGAATTTATGATTGACCAGTGGAAGAAAATTTATTTATAATTTTGGTCTCTTAATTCTTGACAAGTATGAATATGTATGATTTAAGATGTATATTTAACACATTAAGTTATTTAAAGTAGTGAAAATAAATTGTCATAAATATCAAGTGTATGTCTCAATATAGTAATGCTTCATGTGAGAAGTTATTAAGTCTAGAATTGATTAACTCATATTATCGGTGCATGATAGTATGAAAGTATCTGTCAATTTCTTGCTTATTTTGATATTGAGAATGATTTGGATCTATTTTGAATTATTGTAAGTTGGCAAATGTTCATGGAAGAAACTAATAGAAAATCTTAATGATTTTATTCATTATACATTTTCTATTGCGATACTTATTTGGATTTACCATATAACATATTTAAATATGAAACTTGAATTAACAAATAGAATTTATGATGCATGTATTAGTGATAACTATGAAGATATGGGTTCTTTAATATAAATGAAATAATTTCTTATTTGCTAAGGAGTAGATGACTATGATGCATGTACATGTTTGGACCCACCTTTTAATATTTGATTATGAGAAATTTTTATGATCATGTTTTGTTAGCTTGTGGCAATATATATTTAATGTATTCAATGTTTTATATCTTGAACTTGGATATACTGAAAAGAGAGTTAGAATTTTAAATTGAGATACTTATTAAATATAGTAAAAGGTAGAATAACATAAAAGTTTGTTTATGTGATAATTGAAATGATTATCAATTGTAAGCGATACAATGTGAAGAGATTAAATGACAAAAGTGTCATGGTTTGGTGATAGTTGGTCAACACTATCAATAATATAAAAGGTAATCGGATGTTTGATGTAAGTCATGACTTATACTAGACTCGATATAGATATGTTATTGGAAGATTAAGTCGGTATACAAGCAACCCAAGTAAAGAACATTGACAGGTTGTTAATAGAGTATTAAAATATTTAAAAGGAACAATTAACTATAGTTTAATCTATAGTGGATATCCTTCAGTTTTGGAAGCATATACAGATGCCAGTTGGATAACTTATGTTGAGGATCATGCTTCCACAAGTGGATGGATCTTCAACCTTGGTGGAGGTGCAGTGTAACATCCCAAATCAAAGGACTAAAAATAATTAGAATTTCAAATTTTAAAACATTCTAATTTATAGATTATTATGATTATATTATTAGTATTATTATTAATATTATTATTATTATTATTATTATTATTATTAGTATTATTATTAATACTCTAATTGTTATCAATAACCAATTTGCTTAAAATAAGATGACATTAGTAAGTTGTTTTGTTTGTTAGAGACTTATGAAGTATAATAGGAAGTTTGTTTTGTTTGTTTAAGGTTTATGTGAAATAGATAATAACAAACAAAGTTAGTATAACAACCTATTGTTATATAATTACCTATTATTAAGGAGTCAAACAAAATCAAACAAACAACCAATCCTAAATGAACTCAATTTGTACTATTTGTACCAACCAAGAATTTAATGGGGCAAATATATGATACCTAGTCAAATTATCTTATAAATATTTAAATATAAATAGATAGAAAGAAGAAAAATACTAAATTAAAAACTCAATAGAGAAAACTATGCCAAAATATAAAGAGGAGCAAAAGTACGGTTGCGGTTGCAATAAGGGTTAATAACAATTAACATATACAGAACATTTTTATCAAAGAACGCTTCAAGAGGTGAGTAATCACACCCTTTAAACTTTCATGGTACATTTATTTTGGGAATTTGAGATGAAAAAGAGTTAGATATTTTGAATGGTACTTTTCTATAAAATTATATTTTGTTGAGAATCTAACTCTATTAAAATCGGGATTTTATGAACTGCAATAATAGGTTATAAATTGATTTATTTACTATTGTTTGTTGAATTAATGTTGTTATGATTGTTTGAATACAGATTCTTTAAAAGATTGTTTTATGATATTTTCTTGAATGATTAATATTATTATATATTCAAATAAAATATCATATTATAAATATATATATTCTTTAATAGACCGTTTTAATTATATTTTCTTGAATGATGGTTGTCATTATATATTCAAATGAAATATCATATTGTAAATATATATTCTTTAAAAGATTGTTTTATTATATTTTCCTGAATGATTGTTGTTATTATATTCAAATGGAATATTATATTATAAATATGATTTTATGAATATGATTGTTAAAAATATGAATTTGATTGTGTGTGCTGGAGATTGGGTCTTGTACCCCACATATTGATGAGTTTTAAACTTCACAAAGAGATGAGGTTTAAACTCCACACGGATGGGTCTTTGTACCCCATATAGATGAGTTTTAAACTTCACAAAGAGATGAGGTTTAAACTCCACACGGATGGGTCTTTGTACCCCATATAGATGAGTTTTAAACTTCACAAAGAGATGAGGTTTAAACTCCACACGGATGGGTCTTTGTACCCCATATAGATGAGTTTTAAACTTCACAAAGAGATGAGGTTTAAACTCCACATGGATGGGTCTTGTACCCCACATATAGATGAGTTTTAAACTTCACAAAGAGATGAGGTTTAAGCTCCACATGGATGGGTCTTGTACCCCACATATAGATGAGTTTTAAACTTCACAAAGAGATGAGGTTTAAACTCCACACGGATGGGTCTTGTACCCCACACTGGATGAGCTAGTGCTCCACATGATGAGATAATACTCACTTCACGGAAGTAGTATATCTCCATATAACGATGAGACATCCTTGAATTGATTGGTTTATTTTCTGCAGAATAAATGTGTATATTGGATTTATTTGATCATTATAGATGTGTATTATCATTAATTTAATTGATGAGTTTTATTAATTGATTGTCTATAATTGGTCATTATAGAAAAAATCTTAGTTATATTATATATATTTCTAAAAGAATATTTTTGGAAGAAGGCGGGTGCCATGATCGATTTTTCCGGTTACCGCGTCGGCTGAGAACAATGCTTGCTTGAAAAATGTGTGTATTATTCACTGGGATTTAGTATCTCATTAAAGTGTTGTTTTCAGAGACTGAGACCATCGGGGACGTCGAGAGTTGAGAAGTCATACTTCCTTTGAGAAGATTAATTTCCTTAGATTTGGTTAGTAGATCAAGAATAAGTAGACATAGTGTCTACATTATAAATTATTTCGGAATTAGTTATTAAATGCCCAGATTTGAATATTTTGATTATTAAGGAATTTTCAACTATAAGGTTTTTATTTTAACGATTTTACAATATTAATTCTTTTGAGAACTTCATTATTTATTATAATACATTTTCTCTTATATAAATATGAAAACGTTTTCGTTATTACCTCAATTGTTATACCCACGTAACTAGGCGTTACATGCAGTTTCTTGGGGATCAAAGAAACAAACTTGCATTGCCAACTCCACCATGGCTGCAGAGTTCATTGCCCTAGCTGCAGGTAGTAAAGAGGTAGAATGGCTAAGAAATTTGTTGTATGAGATACCTATTTGGCCAAAGCCAATGGCACCAGTATCCATACATTGTGATAGTCAATCCACACTATCCAAAGCATATAGCCAAGTATATAAAGGATTTAATTTTAAATGGAGTAATATCCATAGTGTTTGTAAGAGCAGAAAAGAATCTTGCAGATCCTTTGACGAAAGGTCTGACAAGGGACATGGTGTTGAAGACATCATTGAGGATGGGACTCAAACCCATATCTAGTTAATCATCAATGGTGGAAAATCGACTCACACTTGAGTAACATCAAGTCTTGAGTTCAATGATAAAAACACACTATTAGAATGATTGCAAGTACTTGAATATAGATACATCCCAAAGGTTGAAAGTACTTGAACCATAAGTATAAAGTTGGAAGGTTGAGTTTTACTCTTAATAGACATATAGCATAAATTTTCTGAAATACATATTATGGGTGTATTTTTGATATAGTCTACCTATGTGAGGATGATGTGAGGCCGCTTCAAAGAGTTAAAGGGCTTGACTCTTAAATTCTCATCAAAAGGGTACATGACACAAGGCCTTATCAAATGTGTCATCTTTATAATTCTTTCGATAGTACCGAGATTTCATGTGTAAGTTGTTGAACGGTTTATTCAATTGTTGAACGTTATATGTATATATACCGTTTCGCAAAACAGGACCGAACCAAGAATTACACCTCTTTCTCAAAGTGACATTATTTTTTTTATAAATAGTGTCACTTTGGACAGAATGAAGACACGAATTTTAAGAGATTGTCATCCACTTTTCCCACCTATTCTTATATTCTAAGTCATCTTATTCTTCTCTAATGCATGAGTGAAGAATACGAAACATTATTTTGTAACATATTATTGAAAGATACGTTTGGTGTGATAGTGCAAATCATATCAAGGTTTTCCAAAGTACCCTGAAGGAGATTCGCTGGTTATCTCATTTGCATCCGATTGGTGGGGGCGAATCGAACCTAAAGGCTAGTGTAACAACCTTCATCATCATCAAGTTCATCATCTTCTTGTTCAAGATTTGCAGCATACCCCAACGAAAGATCCAACAGTTGTCAATCATTTATGGGAGTCCTCATTTATACGCTCGTGAAGCTCTTTGGAAAGAACTAGTTAGTTTTAAATATTCTAACCATTTATCTTGGTGTCTAGCTGGCAACTTCAATGTTGTCCTTCATGAAAGAGAAAAAATGGGCGGAGCCTCTTTTAATTTTTGAGCTTCAAAAACTTTCGCTGACTGTATTGACGCTTGTAACTTGATTGATTTGGAATGTAAAGGCCATCCCTTTACTTGAAGTGTGATAATTTAAAGGAGAAACTTGATTGTGTTTTATGTACTTCTGATTGAACGGTCTTTTTCCTCAGAGTTTGGTCGTCAATATCCCTATTTAGTCTTCTTATCATTGTAGCATTTGGCTCCAAACTTCAAATTTACAAGAAGCTCATAGAAACATAAGTTATTTTAAATTTATGTGTCCTTGACTTGATCATTCAGACATTCGAAATTAGGTCCAATATATTTGGATTACTTCTAACTCTTGGGTTAATAATGTTAACCGTGCTACTAAGAATTTGAAATTTTTAATAAAGATGTTTTCAACAATACTTTACGTAGAAATAGGCATATTCTTAATCAATTAGAAGGTATTAATAATGTTCTTTTATGGAAGCATAACAAAGGATTTGAGGTGTTGAGAGTTAAACTTTGCAATGAGTATTATATTATTGTCCATGAAGAAGAGGCCTATTGGTTACATCGAGGTATGAGAAAGTGAATCACCTTAGGTGATCAAAACACTATGTACTTTCACCGATAAGCTATTTCCTGTAGTTGTAGAAATTGCATCTCAACCTTATTAAATCATGAAAATGAGTGGATATATGATGAAGAGGAGTTGAAAGTCCTCATTATATATTTCTATAAGACCTAATACACATCTGATTGTATCTCCATACCACTCTTATCTACTTCTATTATGTTCCCCTCCTTGATGAAAGGGGTGTCAAGATGCTAAAGGCTATGGTCCTTCTTGAGAAAACTAGGAAAATTCTCTTTGGAATGAAAAACCTCAAATCTCCATGACCAGAAGGTTATCATCCTATCTTCTTTAAATCCTAATGGGACAATATTGGCTCTTATTTGCACAAATTTTTTGAGGAACTCTTCTTATTGCCTTCCAAGCCTTCCAAAATTTGAGAAGTAAATCATACATTGATTTCTCTTATTCCCAAATGTGATGAGTCGATGCGTCCTTCATTGTTTCGTCTTATAGCCCTTTGTAATTTTATTTATAAATTGATTGCCAAAATTGTTGCTACTCTTTTGAAAAAGCATCTCCCTTATATGATTGGCAATACCCAAAGTAGCTTCATATAAGGTCATAAAACTTGTGAAAACATTATTGCTCTTCAAGAAGCTATCCATTCTATGAACTGCTTGAGGAGTAAAAAGGGGTATATGATTCTTAAAGTACACTTGGAAAAAGCCTTCGATAGACTTGAATGGTGCTTCATTAAGGAGTCTTTGAATTGTTTTGGCCTCTCAACTAATATGATCTCTCTTATTTATCATTGCATCTCTACGGCCTCTATGTTTATTAATTGGCAAGGTAATCCCATTTCTCTGTTCCATTCCTCTAGAGGTCTTCGTCAAGGGGATCATGTTTCTCCTTATTTGTTTGTCATTTGTATGGAAAGACTTGGTCATTTTATTCGCGAAGCGGTGGAACGGGGAATTTGGACACCTTTGAAATTGGGTAGAGGTAATGGCCCAACTCTATCTCATATATTTGGTTTTGTTAATTTCTTTAAAAATTTAGAAACATAGATCACTTTCACTCACTTTCAAAATATTGTTTCTGATACATATAAAAAACAGAAAAGAGAAAAACAGTAGGACAACATGGTGGTCTGTCACCTAACCATGATTACAAAGTCTTAAACCACTCCAACAAGTATGGGTCACCATACTTCATGTAGAGGTAACTTGAACAACAAAATAACACTCAAGATAAAACAAAAGATCACAAAATATTTTTGGTGAACATCTCAAATCTCATGCTTTAACACTCCTTCTTGAGATTTTTTATGGATACTCCAAGCAACCTTCTAAACTTTTCAAACTTAACTCTTGGAAGATTTTTTGGTCAATATATCAGAAACTTGAGAGTCCGAACAACAATGAACGAGCTTGATCTCTTGACTTTTTGTAGCCCTGTGTATAGCATGAAACTTTTCTTGAATATGCTTGGTCTTTCCATGTTGAACTGGATTTTCAGCAATAGAAATTGATGATTTGCTATCACAATAAATCAAGGTTGCTTCCAGCTGTTGTATTCACAAATCAAGTAGGATTTTCCTCAACCAAATAGCTTGGTTTGTTGATGCAGCTGCTGCTACATACTCTGCTTAAGTAGTAGATTGAGCTACAATTTCTTGCGTCCTTAAGTTCCATGAGAACATGCCAGAGCCTAAGGAAAAAAACATAACTTGTAGTACTCTTCATGTCATCAATATTTCCAGCCCAACCACTATCAACATAGCCTATCAAACTTCCATTTTCACTTGGTTTGTACCATATTCCAAATTGTGTAGTGCCATTAACTAAGCACCCTCTTTGCTACAGCAAAATGTGTCTTGATTGGACTCTACATAAATCATGAGAGTAGACTTGTTGCATACATAAGGTCAGGTCTGGATGAAGTAAGATAAAGTAGACTTCCAATCAAGCTTCTATAAAGAGAAGCATCAATTTTTTCAGTTTCATCTTCCTTTGAGAACTTCAAATTTGACAACAAATGAGTGGGGATTGATTTGCAACTTTCCATTCTAAACTTCTTCAAAATTTCACGATCATACTTCTCTTGATTCAGAAAAATTCCATCCTAAGATTGACGCACTTCCAAGCCTAGAAAGTAGTTCATTTCTCCTAAACTAGACATCTCAAACTGGTTTTTTTCATCTCCTCCACAAGTTTTTGTACTTCTTGTTGATTATTGCTTGTTACTAGCAAGTCATCAACATACAAAGAGACAATTAAAGAACCATCATCCAACAACCTTCTTACATAAAGAGTTGCATCATTTCCACTCTTCCTGAAGCCTTGATTTTGAAAGTGGCTATCAATTTTGATGTACCAAGCTCTAGGGGCCTGTTTTAGACCATACAAAGCTCTATGAAGCTTATACACCATTTCTTCTCTTCCTTTCACTAAAAAAACCATCAGGTTGACCAACATAAATTTCTTCATCAAGATTTCTATTCAAGAATGCTGATTTGACATCTAAATGCCCAATTTTCCACTTCATTTGTGCAGCCAATGCTACAAGAATTCGAATAGTATCCATTCTTGCTACCGGTACAAACATTTCTTTGTAATCAATTCCAGATTGTTGAACATAGCCTTTGACCACAACTCTGGCCTTGTATTTGTGGATGGATCCATCAGGGTTCATCTTTATCCTATAGACCCATTTAACTCCAATGACATGCTTGTCTTTAGGCTAATCGACTAGCTACCATGTCTTGTTCTTTTCGATGGTGGCCATATCCTCTTTCATAGCTTGGTTCCATTCCTCAACTTTACTAGCATCTTCAAAGTTAGTAGGTTCAAGGACAACACTATTACCTCTTACAGCAAAGTCATCATCAACTTCTTCATCTTGATCTTCCATTGTGCTATCAAGAGAAGATAAAGTTGAATGCCTACTAACTTGAGAGGTCTCCCAATTCCAGTATGCATCTTCATCCACTATAACATCTCTATTAATGAAAAAAAAATTCTAAATCAATTCCATAGACTTTATAGCCCATAGATTTTGAGCTATAGCCTATTAAAATTCTAAAATTCAGCCTTTTCATCCAATTTGGTTCTTTTCACTTCTAGTATATGAGTGTAGCACAATGAACCAAACACCCTTAGATGTTTGGTAGAAGTCTTGATGTCTCCCCAAGCCTCAATAGGTGCCATCCCCTCTATAGCCCTTATAGGAAGTCGATTTTGGAGGTACACAACAGTGTTTATTGCCTCTGCCCAAAACGACTTTGGCAATTTCTTCTAAAAAATCATGCGTCTAGCCATTTCAAGGACAAGTCTATTCTTTCTTTCTTTCAGAAACTCCATTTTGTTTGGGTGAGTACCTTACTATAAGTTAGTGCTCAACACCAAAATCATCACAAAATTTATTAAATTATGTAGAAATAAACTCCTTCCCATTGTCAGTTATGAGTTTCTTCAAAAAACAGCCACTTTGGATTTCAACTAAGGCTTTAAATTTCTTAAAAATTGAAAAAATTTCAGATTTCTGTTTAAGAAAATAAACCCAAGTCATTCTTGTAAAATGATCAATAAAAAGAATAAAATACTTGCTACCATGGAGTGATGTAGTAGTGTTCATAGGTCGACAAACATCTGAGTGAACCAATTCAAGTTTTTTACTTGCTCTCCATGTAGCTGAACTTGGAAAAGGCAATCTATGTTGCTTACCAAGTTGACAACCTTCACACACTTCTGAGCACATTTGAATACTAGGCAAGTCTTTGACCAACATTTTCTTTTGAGCAAATTGAATGGATTTCAAATTATAGTGGCCAAACCTCTTGTGCCAAAGCTTATCAAGTTCAGCCTTACTCAATTTACATTCATGTTCAGAAACTAAATTCCAGTTAATAGGAAAACTTCTTTTTTTCATATCTATTTCAAATAATTCATGATTATTAACATCAGTAATCACACAACTTCCTTCTTTAAATAACAAGCAGTAGTTGTTTTGCATCATTTGACTCACACTCAACAGGTTTTGGCCAAGTTCAGGCACTAAAAGAACATCATAAATGTATTTAATACCTTTTGCAGTATAAATTTTCACCGTTCCTTTACCCGTGATGGCAACTTTTTCTCCATTTCCGATCTTTACAAATCCTATAGCAGGTTTGAGCTCCGAAAAAAGTATGGTTTGCTAGTCATGTGTTGTGTGCATCCACTGTCAAGAAACCAAGTGTATCCATCCTCCAAACTTTTTGTAGTCTTGGCCATGAACATTTTGTTGTGTACAACCACTGGAGTTCTTCGCTATCATCAGTTTCAGTCACATTTGCCTTTTGAGAAGTATGACTTTGTTGATTTTGTTGCTGCTGTTTCAGCCTACAAAACCTCTCAATATGCCCATTTTTGTTGCAATATCTACATTGTATTGGCGGTGGTGTTTTTCCTTTGTACCAACAATCATTCTCTCTGTGGCTAGTTCTTTTGCAGATTCCACACTTTGGAAACCTTTATTTCTTCTTTGTATCTTTTCCGTAATGCTGCCCAACAAATTTCTTTTCTTTTTGGACTGTTATGGCTTTTCCTTTGTGTTTGACTTGTAAGGCTGATTATGTTGCTTCCTCTTGTCGAAGAAGTCTTCTCTGCTCTTGAGCTTGAAGAGCATTTGTAAGCTCTGTTAAGCTTATCTTAGAAAGATCTTTATACTCTTCAAGTGAAGAAATTTTGGATTCGAACCTTTCGGGTAAAACAACCAAGACTTTTTCTACAATTCTACTATCAAGAATTCTTCCCCCAACAATCTAATTTGGGTTACAACTTTCATAACTTTGGTCATGAAATTATTTATGGTTTCAGCTTCATTCATCTTCAAGGCTTCAAACTCTCTTTTGAGATTAATAATCTGCATTTGCTTGGTTCTTTCATTCCCAAAAAAATCTGCTTCCAACTTCCCTCAAACTTGTTTTGCTGTCTCCAAGTGTGAGTTTCTCATGAAAACATCATCATTCCCAGCAGAGTGAAGGATGGTAAGATCCTTAGCTCTTTTAGCAACTTGCTCATCGTGGTATCTCATTTGAGCTATAGTTGGATTTTCTTGCAAAGGTGGTGGTTCAGTAGCTATTTCCACCACCTCCCAAAGATCATATGCCCTCAAGTGAGTCCTCATCTTTACAGACCAGATTTCATAATTCTTTCCTGTAAATATAGGAGGTGCTGGTAGTGTAATATTGTTAGAAGCCATCAAGAAAAAAAGGTTGGGTATCAAGAAAATAGGTTTTTTTAATTTTCTTTTCTAGCGATTTTTTTTCTTTTCAAATGGGTATTCTATTTCTCTAAAAATTGGTATGCGGGTTTCTCTGTGGTTTTAAATCATAGGCCCTTCAAGAACCAATAGGCTCTAGATACCAATTGTTAGTTTCTTTAAAAATTTAAAAACATAGATCACTTTCATTCACTTTCAAAATATTGTTTCTAATACAATATATAAAAAACAAAAAAGAGAAAAACAGTAGGACAGCATGGTCGTCTGTCACCTAACCATGATTACAAAGTCTTAAACCACTCCAACAAGTATGGGTCACCATACTTCATGTAGAGGTAACTTGAGCAACAAAATAACACTCAAGATAAAACAAAAGATCACAAAATATTTTTGGTGAACATCTCAAATCTCATGCTTTAACAGTTTTTGATGACCTTGTCCTTCTTGTTGAAGCCTCTCTAGAGCAATCATTTTGATTCGACAGGTAATAGATGACTTTTGCTCAGACATTAAATCTATCAAAATCAAAAGTTTTTTTCTCTCATAACATTAGCGACATAGTTTCTTCTTCTTTGTGTACACTAATGGGAATTGACAGACTTGGGGATATGGACACCTATCTTGGTGTCCCTCTTTTGCACCAAAGAATATTTAAACAGTCTCATCATTTTATCCTTTATAAAATGAGAAAAAAAAAGTTAACAGGATCGAAAGCCACTTCTCTTTCTTTTGCTGGTAAGGTCACTTTGGCTCAGTCTTTGTCTCTCTAGTATCCCCCATTATTTTATGCAAACAACTTCCCTACCTGCTACGATTTGTGATGAGGGCGTCTGTGTCATAATTTTATCTAGGGCAGCACATATCAACAAAGGAAGCTCCATCTTATCTCATCGGATACCATTTGTAAAGACAAAGTTGAGGGTAGTGTAGGATTTCACAATCTTTACATTCTAAAATAAAGCCTACATGCTCAACTTATCTTGGCAATTGGTGGAGAATTATGATAAACTTTGGGTAAAGATTCTTAAAGCAAAATGTGGATGCCTAATGTTCAAGTTGTGAGATATTTCCAAAATATTGGATAATATATGTATCCATAATTGGATAGAATAAACATGTCATTGTTCTTGGTTTAGTGGTTATGTTCTCTTTGGGACACAGTGAGGTCTTGAGTTTGATCCTTGTCTGGGCTTTCTTTTTGAATTAATTCTGCCTTGAAAAGGCGCATCGATTGAATTTAAAAAGAAAAGGTGTGTTGGTTAGATTCAAACCCGGTAAACAACGCTTCTTCACCACTGGACCATCGCAACAATTCTTTTCGTTGTTGAACGTTATATGTATATATACCGTTTCTCCAAACAGGGCAGAACCAAGAATTACACCTCTTCCTCAAGTGACATTATTTTTCTATAAATAGTGTCACTTTGGACAGAATGAAAACACGAAATTTTTAGTGATTGTCATCCACGTTTCTCACCCATTCTTATATTCTAAGTCATCTTATTCTTCTCTAATGCATGAGTGAAGAATAGGAAACATTATTTTGTAACATACAATTGAAAGATACGTTTGATGTGAATGTGCAATTCACTTCAAGGATTCCAAAGTATCCTGAAGGGGATTCGCGGTTAACCCGTTTGCATCCAATATATATAGATTGGTGGGGGCGAATCGAACCTAAAGCTTAGTGTGATACACACGCTTTAGAATTTACTTATGCAACCTTGATCATCATCAAGTTCATCATCTTCTTGTTCAAGATTTGCAGCATACCACCAACGAAAGTTCCAACAATCTTTAGGTTCGATTATCAAATTTATTTATGACTGCAACTTTTAAAGGAGATAGACTTTTTTGACCATGGTGAAAGGTACACGTTTAACTTATATGAATATATATGATACACGTCCAAAGTAATTATATTTGTTTATGTTAAATTTAACATGTGGTTAGATTGATATGCATGATTTAGAATATATATATTCAAGTATGTGAATTTAATATGGTTTATGCATGGATTTTGCTTGTTTGGATTTTTAAAGTTAATTAAAGTCTTGGAAATAATCACATATGAAAACTCATGGTTGGACACTGAAAGTTATTTAGTGTTACTACATTTATATATTACATTCAAGTTTGAAATGCATATATAATAAATTTTCCTTTTCGGATGCATATATAATAATATGGAGATATGATGTGGAAAATTAATAATATGGAATTAAAGACTATGTTTTGATGAAATTTTTGTTTATCTATGGTTAATGTTTTTATACTAAGAACAAGAATTTATGATTGACCGGTGGAAGAAAATTTATTTATAATTTTGGTCTCTTAAATCTTGACAAGTATGTATATGTTTGGCTTATGAATGCATATTTAACATATACTCTTAATTTATTTTGATATGAAAACTAGTGGATATATGAATTATTATAAATATCAAGTATGTGTTTTAATTATATTGTTATTTCATGCTACAAGTTTTATATTTAGAATTGATGATATCATATTACATGGACATAATAGTATGAAAGTAATTGTTTATTTATAATCTTGAGATTAACAATAATTTGGATATATATTTGGAATTATTGTAAGTTGACAAATGTTGTTGGAAGAAAGTAATAGAAAATCTTAATGATTTTATTCATTGTTTATTTTCTATTGTGATACTTATTTGGATTTACCATAGAACATATTTAAATATGAAGCTTGAATTAACAAATAGAATTTATGATGCATGTATTAGTTATAATATAACTATGAAGAAATGATTTCTTTAATAGAAATTAAATGAATTCTTATTTGTTAAGGAGTAAATGACTTACATGTTTGGACTCACCTTATGATATTTGATTATGAGAAATTTTTATGATTGTGTTTTGTTAGCTTGTGGCAATATATATTTAATGCATTCAATGTATTATATTTTGAACTTGGATATATTAAAAAGAGAGTTAGAATTTTAAATTGAGATACTTATTAAATATAGTAAAAAGTAGAATAACATAAAAGTTTGTTTATGTGATAATTGAGATGCTTATCAATGTAAGCGATACAATGTGAAGAGATTAAATGACAAAAGTGTCATTGTTTGGTGATAGTTGGTCAACACTATCAAGAAAATAAAAGGTAATCGGATGTTTGATGTGAGTCATGGCTTGTACCAGACTTGATATAACATATGTTGTTGGAATGTTAAGTCGGTATGCAAGCAATCCAAGTAAAGAACATTGGCAGGTTGTTAATAGAGTATTAAAATATTTAAAAGGAACAATTAACTATAGTTTAATCTATAGTGGATATCCTTCAGTTTTGGAAGGATATACAGATGCCAGTGGGGTAACTTATGTTGAGGATCATGCTTCCACAAGTGGATGGATCTTCAACCTTGGTGGATGTGCAGTTTCTTGGGGTTCAAAGAAACAAACTTGCATTGCCGACACCACCATGGCTGCATAATTTATTGTTCTAGATGCATGTAGTAAAGAGGCTAAATAACTAAGAAAATTTGTTGTATGAGATACCAATTTGGCCAAAGCCAATGACACTGGTGTCCATACATTGTGATAGTTAATACACACTATCAAAAGCATATAGCCAAGTATATTGGTTTAAGACATAGCTATGTAAATGATTTAATGGAGTGATATCCATAGTGTTTGTAAGAACTGAAAAGAATCTGGTAGAGCCTTTGACGAAAGGTCTGACAAAGAACATGGTGTTGAAGACATCATTAGGGATGTGATACAAGCTCATATCTAAATAATCACCAATGGTGGAACGATCAACTCACACTTGAGTAGCATCAAGTCTTGAGTTCAATGATGAAAGTACACTATTAGAGTGATTGAAGTACTTGACAATAGATACATCCCAAAGGGTAAAAGTACTTGGACCATAAGATAAAAGTGGTAGGATGAGGTCTCCTCTTAATGGACATATAGCATATATTTGCTGGAATGTATAATTATGGGTACATTTCTGATATAGTCCACCTATATGAGAATGAAGTGGGCCGCTTCATAGAGTTCAAGAGCTTGACTCTTAAATTCTCATGAAAAGGATACGAGACACATGACCTTATCAAATGTGTCATCTTTATAATTCTTTCGATAGTACCGAGATTTCATGTGTAAGTTGTGCACACTTGTTCTAATGAATAATTGGTTCAAAGCTTGTCTACCAATCTATTCGGGATAAGTGGAACTCATAGCTTACTAAGTAGTGGTTCAAATCGTAAGATACCATTATCTGAAACCATGATATTTCCAAAATCATGGGACTAAGTATATTTTGAAAATGGTGGGGGATTGTGAGATATTTCCAAAATATTGGACAGTATATGTATCTATAATTGGTTATAATTGGCATGATATTGTTCTTGGTTTGGTGGTTGTGTTCTATGTGTGTCACAATAAAGTCTTGAGTTCAAATCCGCGCTTGGCTTTCCTTTTTGAATAAATTCCGCCTTGAAAAGGCGCAATAACCCAGGTCATCCGCGAACAGAGGTGCTGATTAACCACCAGACCCGTGCAACAATTCAATCAGTATTAGAACGATATATGTATATATCGCTTCGCGAAACAGAATGGCAGAACCAAGGATTGTACCTCTTTCCCAAGTGATATTATTTTTCTATAAATAGTGTCACTTTTGGACAGAATGAAGAACACGAAATTTGAGTGATTGCCATCTACTTTTCTCACCTATTCTTATATTCTAAGTCATCTTATTCTTCTCTAATGCATGAGTAAAGAATAAGAAACATTATTTTGTAACATACTATTGAAAGATACGCTTGATGTGAATGTGCAATTCACTTCAAGGATTCCAAAGTATCCTGAAGGGGATTCGCCGGTTAACCCGTTTGCATCCAATATATATAGATTGGTGGGGGCGAATCGAACCTAAAGCTTAGTGTGATACACACGCTTTGGAATTTACTTATGCAACTTTCATCATCATCAAGTTCATCATCTTCTTGTTCAAGATTTGCAGCATGCCACCAACAAAAGTTCCAACAATCTTTAGGTTCGATTATCAAATTTGTTTATGACTGCAACTTTTAAAGGAGATGGACTTTCTTGACTATGGTGAAAGGTGCACATTTAATTTATATGAATATATATGATATGTTTGAAGTTCTAAATTCATATGTGGTTCTCCAAAGTAATTATATTTGTTTATGTTAAATTTAACATGTGGTTAGATTGATATGCATGATTTAGAATATATTCAAGTATGTGAATTTAATATGATTTATGCATGAATTTTGCTTGTTTGGATTTTAAAATTAATTAAAGTCTTGAAAATTCATGGTTGGACACGGAAAGTTATTTAGTGTTACTACATTTATATATTATATTCATGTTTGAAATGCATATATAATAAATTTTCCTTTTCCGGATGCGTATATAATAATATGGAGATAGGATATGAAAAATTAATAATATGGAATTAGAGATAATATGTTTTGATAAAAAAAAATTTATCTATGGTTGATGTTTTTAGACTAAGAACAAGAATTTATGATTGACCGGTGGAAGAAAATTTATTTATAATTTTTGTATCTTAAATCTTGATAAGTATGTATATGTTTGGTTTATGATGCATACTTAGCATATACTCTTAATTTTATTTGGATATGAAAACTAGTGGATATATGAATTATTATAAATATCAAGTATGTGTTTTAATTATATTGTTATTTCATGCTACAAGTTTTATATTTAGAATTGATTATGTCATATTACATGGACATAATAGTATGAAAGTAATTGTTTATTTATTATCTTGAGATTAACAATAATTTGGGTATATATTTGGAATTATTGTAAGTTGACAAATGTTGTTGGAAGAAAGTAATAGAAAATCTTAATGATTTTATTCATTGTTTATTTTCTATTGTGATACTTATTTGGATTTACCATAGAACATATTTAAATATGAAACTTGAATTAACAAATAGAATTTATGATGCATGTATTAGTTATAATATAACTATGGAGAAATAATTTCTTTAATAGAAATTAAATGAATTCTTGTTTGTTAAGGAGTAAATGACTTACATGTTTGGACTCACCTTATGATATTTGATTATGAGAAATTTTTATGATTATGTTTTGTTAGCTTGTGGCAATATATATTTAATGCATTCAATGTATTATATCTTGAACTTGGATATATTGAAAAGAGAGTTAGAATTTTAAATTGAGATGCTTATTAAATATAGTAAAAAGTAGAATAACATAAAAGTTTGTTTATGTGATAATTGAGATGCTTATCAATTGTAAGCGATACAATGTGAAGAGATTAAATAGAAAAAGTGTCATGGTTTGGTGATAGTTGGTCAACACTGTCAAGAATATAAAAGGTAATCGGATGCTTGATATAAGTCATGACTTATACCAGACCTGATATAGATATGTTATTGGAAGATTAAGTCGGTATACAAGCAACCCAAGTAAAGAACATTGACAGGCTGTTAATAGAGTATTAAAATATTTAAAAGGAACAATTAACTATAGTTTAATCTATAGTGGATATCCTTCAGTTTTTGAAGGATATACAGATGCCAATTGGGTAACTTATGTTGAGGATCATGCTTCCACATGTGGATGGATCTTCAACCTTGGTGGAGGTGCAGTTTCTTGGGGATCAAAGAAACAAACTTGCATTGCCGACTCCACCATGGCTGCAGAGTTCATTGCCTTAGCTGCAGGTAGTAAAGAGGCTGAATGACTAAGAAATTTGTTGTATGAGATACCAATTTGGTCAAAGCCAATGGCACCGGTGTCCATACATTGTGATAGTTAATACACACTATCAAAAGCATATAGCCAAGTATATTGGTTTAAGACATAGCTATGTAAATGATTTAATGGAGTGATATCCATAGTGTTTGTAAGAACTGAAAAAGAATCTTGCAAAGCCTTTGACGAAAGGTCTGACAAATTAGGACATGGTGTTGAAGACATCATTAGGGATGTGATACAAGCTCATATCTAAATAATCACCAATGGTGGAACGATCAACTCACACTTGAGTAGCATCAAGTCTTGAGTTCAATGATGAAAGTACACTATTAGAGTGATTGAAGTACTTGACAATAGATACATCCCAAAGGGTAAAAGTACTTGGACCATAAGATAAAAGTGGTAGGATGAGGTCTCCTCTTAATGGACATATAGCATATATTTGCTGGAATGTATAATTATGGGTACATTTCTGATATAGTCCACCTATATGAGAATGAAGTGGGCCGCTTCATAGAGTTCAAGAGCTTGACTCTTAAATTCTCATGAAAAGGATACGAGACACAAGGTCTTATCAAATGTGTCATCTTTATAATTCTTTCGATAGTACCGAGATTTCATGTGTAAGTTGTGCACACTTGTTCTAATGAATAATTGGTTCAAAGCTTGTCTACCAATCTATTCGGGATAAGTGGAACTCATAGCTTACTAAGTAGTGGTTCAAATCGTAAGATACCATTATCTGAAACCATGATATTTCCAAAATTATGGGACTAAGTATATTTTGAAAATGGTGGGGGATTGTGAGATATTACCAAAATATTGGATAATCTATGTATCCATAATTGGATATAATAGACATGTCATTGTTCTTGGTTTAGTGGTTATGTTCTCTCTGGGACACAGCGAGGTCTTGAGTTCGATCCTTCTCTGGACTTTCTTTTTGAATTAATTCTGCCCTGAAAAGGCGCATCGATTGAATTTAAAAAGAAAAGGTGTGTTGGTTGAATTCAAACCCGGAATTACACCTCTTCCTTAAGTGACATTATTTTTCTATAAATAGTGTCACTTTTGACAGAATGAAAACACGAAATTTTTAGTGATTGCCATCCACGTTTCTCACCCATTCTTATATTCTAAGTCATCTTATTCTTCTCTAATGCATGAGTGAAGAATAAGAAACATTATTTTGTAACATACTATTGAAAGATACGCTTGATGTGAATGTGCAATTCACTTCAAGGATTCCAAAGTATCCTGAAGTGGATTCGCCGGTTAACCAGTTTGCATCCAATATATATAGATTGGTGGGGGCGAATCGAACCTAAAGCTTAGTGTGATACACACGCTTTGGAATTTACTTATGCAACCTTCATCATCATCAAGTTCATCATCTTCTTGTTCAAGATTTGCAGCATACCACCAATGAAAGTTCCAACACAAGTTTGACTGATAATTGAAGATAATATTATTTGGATTGTGCGTGATGGCCTAACTGTTCGTATTTAGAAAGACAAGTAGATCCCTGTTATTGGCTTTGATTGATCATCTAGTTAGTGATCAAGCAAACTTTACAATTAATGAATACTCAACTAATGAGGGTTGGAGTTGGCACCGTTTCTCTAGTATTCTTCCTCATTAGTTTGTGAGTATGAAAGCCTCCTTGTGCCCTCTTGACCTTGGTGAATCTGATTTTCCATTTTGGTTAGATTCCTCTTATGGCTTATTTTCTCTAAAATCAGCTTATAACATCCTTTATGGTGTTGTTAATATTATGGAAGACACAAATGACCTTTTTAAGACAATTTGAAACTGGCAAGGTCTTAACATTGTTCGTTCTTTTCTTTGGAAATTAGTGCATGGTAAACTTTCCACTATTCTGGAGCGCTTTCGGCATCAAATAATAGATGATGTTTCTTGCAATGCTATTTAGGCGGAAATTTGAGCGTTTTTTCAAAGTTTGAAGCTTGTAAGAAGCTTTTTTGAGCTAGACTTATATGTTGTGGCTCGTATGGTTACTATTGGCTTTACTAGCACGGGATCTCTTCAACCTTTTCTCTAGGACATTCTTTTCTTGTTTCATCTGATTGGAATCCCACTATGGTGCATGCCTACCGTGAAGCAAATAGATGTGCCGATTTTGTTGCTAATGCTGATCATTCTGGATCTTTTATTTGGACTATAGTTGATAGTCCTCATCCTCTCATTAGTTTGATTTTGTTTGAAGACACTATTGGTTTGTCTTCCCTGTTTAGTGGTGTAGTTTTTCTTTGTTTTATTTCTATTTTATCAAAAAAGAAATCAAACTCAATTTTAAAATGCTTCATTAATCTGCTTTTAGATTTTATTTTAACTCACTTTCAGTGATGGATCTATTCATTATCAAATGAGCGCTCTTGCCCCACAACTTAGTTTTTTTAATTATTATTAGTCGGAAATTTATTTTCTTTATTTTAATACACTTATAAACATTTTATTCGCATAACAAAAAAAAGATGTTAGCGTCCACCATCATTTCTCTAATTTTTTTTTATCTCCACTCTCATTATATTTTTCTTGTATATCTTTACACACTTCATCTTTTTTCTTTAAACATTAGAGGATCAAATATTTTTATGTGAAAATATTATAAATTGTTTTCACCCACTTAATTATAAAAACCTAAATTTAATTGCAGTTTTAGTTCTCTATTTTTGTCAATTCATGAAATCGATTCCCCCCTATTTTAAAGCTCACAATTTTGGTCCCTCATTCTAATTTTAACTAAAAAATAGCAATGTGACATACTTTAAATAATATGACATATTGTAAGATGACGTGGAATAATTAACACCCATGAAATTGCAATAAAATCTTCTAAAAACTTAACTTTCAACTTATAAGTTTTTCATTTTTCTAATTTAATTAACAACATATGAATAATTAATGCATCTAGATTGTTCTATGTCATGAAATCGTATGCCACGTCATTCTAAAATATGTCAAATCGTCATTTTTTAGTTCAAATATCTGATGGAGGGACTGTAACGGTCGACTTCTAAAATCGGTCAAAAATAAAGGGATCAAAACCGCAATTAAGCCAAAAACTTATAATGTTATAGATTATTACTTTTTAAATGTATATGACCAAATAAATCTTGTTTTTTTTAATTAAGAATGGTTTGAACTAGGGGTGTACATGGGCGCGGGTCGACCTGTCAATCCAATCACCCAACCAAACCCGATTTTTACCCGTACCCGATCACTTTCAGGTCCATCCGACCCAACCCGTTGAAACCCGCTTATATTTGGTTCGGCTAATGGGTTCAACAATTTGAACCCGTCGACCCGACCCACTAACTAGTTATAATTTTTTTTTTTAAAATGTTGTTTGGCAGCCCAATAGGGTTTCATTACTCTTCTTTTTCTTCAGATTTTCAGCCGCCGTCATCTACCTTCTTCTTCTGTTCCATACATCCACCTTCTTCTTCTGTTCCATATCTGCGTCCACCGCGCTGCCACGACGTTCTTCTTTTATTCCGTAGGTGCTTATAACTGATATTTATTTAAATGTTATATTTTGTTATAGTTTTGCATAATGAATGTATAAACTGAATGCTTATGCTTATGATGAATTTAGTTTACATTATTTACATTTGTTAAATACAAATTTTTTGAGTTAAATACTATATATGAGCAAAAATGATGCTTATACAAAAGTTTATGTTTACGATGAATTTTGTTTAAATTTTGTACATTTAAATCTATTAAACATTTTTTTTAGTATTGTATTTGAAAATAGTAAGTACTCTAAAAATAAACAAATGAAAAACTACTATTAAAAAATTATGGTAGCTTAGTAAACTAAAATGGTTGGTGAGTTAGGTGTAATGATGAACTTGTTAAGTGTTTGGACTTGTAGTGGTTGAACTTTTTGCATATTTCCAATTGTTCTCTTCCATAATTTGAGGAACTTGTTAAATGCTTGGACTTGAAGTTGACATTGTTTAGAATTGATGAATTTTCATATTTTATTGATTTACTTTATTTGAATTTATTTATTTATTTGAAAATTGTTGGATTGATTTTCTTATGTGAGAAGTTATTGGCTTTTTTAAAGAATTGAATGATGTGATTGAAATTTTATAGTTTTTGAGACATTCAAGTATTAAATATATTTTCATTCAATATATTTTTCCGTAAAATAAAAAACAGGTTATTATTTATGTATAATCCGCCAATCCAACCCAACCCAACATGTTCTTGATCGGATTGGTTCGGTTCGGGTTAAATGAAAAAGATACAGGTTTAGAACTTAACTCAACCTAAAGATAATCGATCGGTTGGCTATCAGATTTTGTCAAAACTGACCCAACTAACCCACGTACACCCCTAGTTTGAACCTTTATTCTATATTTTTTTTTTTATATAAAATACTAGTCTTACATTTTTACCCCCCACTAAATAATATTATGGATCCGCCACCAATACAAACTTTAAGAGAAAAAAAAACAATTCATGGTGAAAAAGTTTGGGAGCTAAAAATCTTTCGATGGATTTAAATTTTAACTTAAACCTGGTATCATAGGATAATAGGTTCAAATGTAATAATCATCATCCGGAAAAGCCACCAATTTGCTATATTCAAGTCACAACATCAAGAATTATTGTCGTCGGAAAATAAACTTCTGAAAATATGGTAGGCTTTCAACAAATGAGAGGATGAAAAGTAATGCATTGCCTTAAATCCTCAGCTTTTGAGTTCTCTCGCGCTCCATCCTCTATCTAAATCCTCTACAATGGAGTTCTTTCGAGTCCCATCCTCTTCTAATTCCTACTGCCTCACTCTTATATTCTTTCCTAAATCTGATTTTGTTAAAGAGAAAGAAGATACAACTTAAAAAACAATGAACAAACCATTTATAAAACAAAACACTAGACTATCCTCTCGCCAATTAAGGATTGTGTCACTTTTAAGATTGCTAAAAAAACGACCTATGATGGAATAAAAGTAACATTACATCATATTTAGATACTTCCATCAATAGCAAAAAACACATTTGATGTTAAAGTACAAAGCTAATGATAGTTATAAACACACTCTTCAACCTACCGAGGGACCTTTTCACAAACGACAAAATCCTGAAGGTTTTTACAAAAGACTCAAAAACTGACGATACCTAAAAAATGTGGTGCTACAGCCTTCAGGTCGGAACAATACGCCTATTCAAATTCAAATGTTATGCAAGCGATGCACGAAGATAATTTAAAGAAAAGATTCCTATTTTTTTATAAGACAAATGGACATGGAAACAGGAAAAATGTTAAATAGTTTGTCACTCCCACAAACACAGTTGGTAAGACTAGTAAGACCAGAGTCCATAACCAAATGGTTGAACAATACGAAAACACAAAATCTTTTGCTTAAATGGAACAACAAACTGGCAGTTGAAGCTAGTTCTTTGGTCCAATATCCTTCAGAGCATTAATCTGTTCCTCGCCCATGGCAGACATCACAGACACAACAAGGTCCTTACCCTCAGCAAAACCATCCTTTATCTGCAGTGGCCAGTAAATTATGTGTACTTAGTTAGAGGAATAAAAAACAATCAATAAACATATGAACAGACAAGAGCATTTACAGAGGTATTCAGAACTTGCTTGGATAAATTACTGGTTGAACACTAGTAGAAACAGCAATATTAAAAACATGTTTCAATAATCATGAATTCTTTAAACTACAGCTTCGCTTATAAATTTAAATTAACTTCCTGTAAAAGGTTAAAATTAACTTGAACACCTAAGACACTTACTTACGAAAACATTATTTGGTTTTCATTTTCTATTTTCACTTTTAATTACAAAAACTACTTTTATAGTTTTTTCAAAGATTTCCACTTATTTCGTGTTGTCAAATATTTATACCAAAAACAATGGAAAAAAGATGTTTTCGTTGTTAACTGTACAAATCTTCAACAAGAGGAATGTATCAGTTTTCCTCACACAAAACAGGTCATTAACTTCTTCGGTAATTATAGGACGATAAACTTAAACTCATTAAGGACTCCTGTTAGCTAGAAGTTGAACCAAAGTGAGCCAAAGATTAAAAGAATCAAGGGATACAATCTGATATGTATAAAAGGATTCAGGTCAAACAGTAATAATATTTTTGTTACTATTAAAGAGAAAATAAGAATCTAAAACAAACGAAAAAGGTTCTAAAGCTGATCATACTTTTGCATGCTGTGAATCGAACAAACAAAGCAGTAGATCTCTACTAACCTGAGTAAGCAGACTCTCATCAGTAGGAAGCCTAAGGTCATCCTTGGTGCTCCCATTTTCAGTAAGCAGACTCACCTATACAATAGCATCATTCAAGTAAAGGTTCAGATGATAGAATCAAGATTAGTCATTGAATCAAAGGAATTGCCAACAAAAATACAAAAGAAAAAGAAAAACAATATCGCAACTCACAAATCCATCCTCAGAAATATCAATCAACTGGTAGTCGGTACGATTCACATGGGGAACCTAAAAGAAAGGGAAAAAACAGAAAAATGTCATCAAAGAAAGGAACCATAGAATTCTAGAAACATTTAAAAAATAACAAGATCTATCTACTTACATCACAATTGTGGGAAGAGGGCACAATATCTTCAAGCTTTTTGGAGGTGAAAATATCTATTCCAACAAAGTGGCACTTAGCATGACCATGCTTACCAGTTTTAGAGGTTGAAACCTCAACAACCTGCCATAATAAAAAACATCAGCACCCATTAATCATAGTTTCAAGTAAGCCACCAAAGTACAAAAAATAATTCAAGCAAACAAAACAAAAAAACCATAAATCCAAACAAAATTAATACTCAAAAGTCCAAAACACCACACAAATTTAGTCAACACAACCAAAGCTAAGCTCCAAAAAGTTTTCAATAAAAGTCCACAACTACAATACAAACTGCAGCATCAGGGTTTTTGATGTCTCAGCAACAACAACTAATCACAGCCACATTCGACTGGATTCTCATCAATATCAAGGGATTAGGTCACCCCGCTACAATACACGATTACACTCACAAATACAACCCTAAAAATGAACAAAACAACCTGCCATAAAATAGTCAATCCACACCCATCAATCATAGTTTTAAGTAAACCACCAAAGTACCAAAACAAAGCCAAACAAAAAAACAACCATAAATCCAAAATTAATACTCAAATCACCACACAGATTCATTTAAATAAAACCTAATCTTCCAAAAAGTTTTAAATAAAAATCCTGGACCACCATATGGACTGCGACATCAGGGTTTTTGATGTCTCAGTAGCATCAGCCGCAACAGGGTTGTATTTGTGAGTATTCATCTTGTATTGTGATGTTGTTTGGTAACATTTAAATAAAATTCCACGTCCAAGATATGAACTGCGACATCAGTTTTTTTTTATGTCCCAGTCACCTCAGCCACATTTGACTGGATTGAAACCCTAAAATATAAGAACACTCACATATAAAACCCTAAAATATAAGAACACTCACATATAAAACCCTAAAATATAACAAAACAATACATGGAACATGTAATTTCAATTTTCAACAACAACAAAAAAATATTATTTTAATTTTAGTTAACTAAAGTAACAACAATAAACTAAATTAGGTTATGTATTATAATAGATCTCAAAGAGTAAATAATCAAAATTCAAAAAACAAACTAAATCATGAAGAATTTTTTTTATCAAAACCTAACTAATAAAACAAAACAAAGGATAATTGTATTTTGATCAAATTAATGAAGCTTTGATGAAAATTAAATTAAATTTATAAACTAATTAAACCTTGCAGGGACGACCCTTGATGACGATGTAACCGTTTTTGCGAATGGTGCCAGCTTGCTGAGGATAAGTCTTTGAAGCTCCTGCATCGGCCTTGGACTCGAAGTGGTGTTCCTCGTCCGACATGACTCAACTCGACTCACTGATTCAACTCGGATTGGTTCAAAACCAAATGTGAATGTGAGAGACGGTGGAGGGAGGGCGGAGACTACAAAGAGGATATATGGATTTATATATATAAAAAATCTAATTTCTATTTAAGATTTCACTTAAATATAATTTTAATCATTATCTTTTAACTGTTTGGATTTTTGTTATAAATAAACTTATATACGAAAATATTAAAATAAAAATTTATTATGTTGAGATATTATTTTTTTTTTTAATAAATAAAAAGATATTAAATTAATAAATCAAAATATATTAAAAAAATTAAATTATATTTAAAAAGTAAATAAAATACATGGAAAATAAAAATACATCAAAATTAAAATGATGTGTAAAAGAAAAAAAGTTATAATATTTTAACAATTTCTTCATATTTCTATTACAAATAAATTAGCAACTTCATCTTATTTTGTTAACAATTTTCTCATATTTTGCAGCCTATTAAAAATAAATTAACAATTTCATATGTACTTTGATCTATTTTTTTCAATCCAATTTATTTATTTTATTTTATTAATATAATTTAATTTTTTATATTTTTTATTTATTAATTTAACTTTTTTTTTGAAGTTGCATCTCCGCCTTGCGATCTTTAGAAGGTAAAAAAATAATATTTTTATATATAAGTTTTAAAGTTATAATGAAAGTTTTTTTTTTCAAAAGATGATATAATAGAAAATATCCATTGTTTTGCTCTTTATTTTCTTAATTAATTTTCGTCCTTTTATCTTTTATAAACGATAAATTTTAGTCTTTTCACAATCAAAATATTAGCTATACTAATATTTGGTCATTGGAGTATTTTCTATTGATCGTCAATATGTATCCACTATAATATTTTTTTTAAATCTATTTAATCCAATATCAAGCTTACATCTGAAAGTCATTTGTTAGAGTTATATGTAACTTCATCTCCTTCTTGTTAAGTTTGCACACTTGACTTAACAACCGATCCAAAATTAGACATCAACATTTCATGACAATAATCATACTCGTTTAATTCTTTAAATTATTTTCTGGTTTCACTTTATTCCCCCTAATTATTTTTCGTTTCATTTTGATCATTTAATTATACTTTTGTTAGTTAAATTGGTATTTCCGTTAAGTTTTGATATCTCCTTCATCTCATTCATCTTCAAACTCATATATCCATAATTTTTTATCTCATTCAATTTAAAATCTAGAAAATTCATCAAACTTATCATATTCAAACTCATAAACTATCAAATCCATAACTTACAAATTCATAACATGTCAAACTTAGAAAAATCCCTAAATCAATTTTTCTTCTTTAGAATTCACATGTGAATCAACAAATTTATTCTTTAATTTTCGTTATAGAATTTTTTTAAAATAAAAATTAATAAATTTATCATCTTCATCATCCAAAATCATAAATTCATCACCCCTACAATCCAAAAAATCAGAAAAATTCACCAAACCCATAATCTTCGAACTCAACCTCAAATTTGTTGGAACCAAGTTGGTTTTATACTTAGAGTTTTGATGATAACAAAACTATTTTATAAGAACAATATATTTGACTTCACAGAGTATGAAAGAAGATTCGTGAATTTGAAGAAAATCTAAAATAAGATTTGATTCATATTTATAATTGAAGAAAATCTAAAATAAGATTTGATTCAGATTTATAATTGAAGAATATCTAAAATAAGATTTGATTCAAATTTATAATTGAAGAAAATCTAAAATAAGATTTGATTTTCAGATTTATATTTGAATAAAATCGAAAATAAGATTTGATTCAATTTTATAAATTGAAGAAATTCTTTGAACAAGTTGAAAAGGAGATATGGTCAAGATTTGAATAAGAGTTGATCAAGATTTTCTACAACAAAATATGAACAATATCAACCTGAAGAATTTACAAACTCAATCTTAACAAAATATGAACATAATCAATACAGAAGAATTGCTCAAATTGGACTCAGAAATAAATAATTGGCTAAAGAACATATTATAAACAATTATCTTGTTCAAAATTATTTTTGAATAAGATCATTGTTGACCAATCTAGGAATGAAGATACAATTAAGAATTAAACAAGGACTAAATTGAAGCCCTAATTTTAACTATAAATAGATACTCAAGGCTAAAGAAGAAGATCATCGAAAATAAAAAAAGAGTAGAAGAACTCAAGTTCAAATTCCAAATTCATCTTAGAGTTCAAAGAGAGAAACACTTGTTCGAAGAAGAATTATTTTCTGAATGTTTTTTTTTTCTTAGAGTGTGAGAGTTATTATTATTATCAGCTTTGTTAGAAGCAAACACTTAAAAATGGGGTTATCAGGTTGTTAGGTGAAGTCTTGGCTTATAGGGTTAAGGTGGTTAGTTCCTCAAAAGTTTGGGGCTGTTAGGCTGTTTGGGAAGACTTGCTTGGGGGGTCAGGTGCTTTGTTATTCAAGGTATTTGAATTAGTGGATTAACGTCTATTGAATGAGGGGACTTGATGTAGTCAAGTTAGTGGTGAACTAGGATAAATCTATGTGTCAAATTATTTATGTTTTCATTGCTTGCTGCCTTTGAATCCAATTGCTTCTTATCTAAGTAATTCATAAAAACCAATCAACCTTCATCAAATTAGCAAAAAGTTATCAACTTTGGCAAACAAAATTCTACCCCCTTCTCGTGTTTGTACATTCAATTGGCATCAGAGCTCAATCTCAAGGCTGAACACTTTATAATGTTTGAGGAAATATCCAAGGGTTCAACATGTTTGGATTCAAGGAATCAGCACATGAAGAAATTGAGGAATTTTCTAACTTAACTCGATCTGATTTAATTACTACTATAAATGATTATTTAAATAAGAATCAAAATTGTCTTTAAAACGAAAAACACTTAGGAAAGAAAATACAACCAAACTGAACAAGTTAATGTTTTAAATAATCAAAGTGTTGAATTTAAAAATGAAAATGCAACTCTGAAAACTAATATTACTGAACTAAAAAGAGAAAATGCAACTCTTAAAACTGATAATACTGAACTTAAAACAGAAAATGCAACTATGAAAACTAATATTACTGAACTTAAAACAGAAAATGCAAATTTCAAAATTGATATTCATGAACTTAAGGTTGAAAATCTAACTCTAAAAAGTAATTATAGTTCAACATCAATTGAAAATACCTCATGTACTTTGATAAGCATGAAAAATTATTTCAAGATTTTCTTGATAATGGTATGGAAAGAAGCAAGTATGCATATGTGATTTATGGTGTTAGTAGGAATGGTAAAAGAGGAATAGAATTTCAAGAAAAAGTTATTGAACCTAAGTTTGTTTGCTCTGATGATTTATGTACTATTTGCTATAAGATAGGTCACACTAAAATATCTTCTCATATGCTAACCACATGAAAATACAAGAACCTTTAAGAACTAACAAACCAGGGCTCAGCCAGATCTGGGTACCAAAGGATAAAATTGTTTATGTCGCAAATTTTCTAAGCAACCAAATTGAAACACTCGTCATGGTGCCTGGTCAATCGATGCTTGCAATATATGAAGGGAAAAAGGTCTATGTTTCAAGACCTAACAAACAAAAGCCAACTGACTCAGGTGGAAGAAGAGCCGATCAACACAGTACCTATCAAAACCAGAACCATATGATGAACCAGATATATCAGAAAATATGGAGTATCAACAGAGTCAAAACTGACAGGGAAATCACAGACATCAACAAAACCAAAACTGGCAGAGAAATCACACAATCAACAGAACTAAAACTACTAGAAGAATCATAATTACCATCAGTTCCAGAATTACCAGAGGAACCTGATACATTAGCAGAAATAGAAGTGTAAGATTAACGATCAGAATCAGGAGACTTCTTTGAACATTGTAATCAAGTTCATCAAGACTACAAACCTGGATGGGAATTCAAATCCCTTCATCCAGACCCTCTAATTAGAGAATTTGCAAATTCAGAATCTGAAAACCAGAAAAGAATAAATAAGAGGGTTTTTATAGTGAAACTAAAACTATTGACATATATGTTATATCTTTCTTTAAATTTAATTATTGTTTGATATTATGTTTACTGTGATAACAAGAAGCTTGATCTTAAAAATCAAAGCTAGATAAGTATTTTGTAGGCTCTTAAAAATTAGAGGAACCAGGTGAATCAAAAATCTGAACATTTCAGCAGAAGCAGAATACAAGTTTGTTTCTTTAGAAACAAGCATAAACCACCAGAAACAAATCTGGTGTTTTGAGCTGTATTTTTTGATTTATTAGATTATCTAATTCATATTATGTTATATAAAAAATAGCTTCACCTTGAAAAGTCATAGAAATTTGAGGATACTGCAGGTTTATCAGGACCAGAGGAAGCAGATGCAGACAAACTAGAGGAACCTGAAAAATCAGAGGATACAAGGAAATCAGAAAAAGATGAATCTGATCAAGTTAGAAACGGTTAAGATAAGTCAGAAGGAAGATTTGGATGGAAGTACAAGTCATCTCATCCTGAAACTCTAATAATTAGAAGTGCAAGTGATCCTTTGAGGACCAGATCATCACTAAAACATACCACTTTGTTTGGCTTACTCTCATCAATTGTGCCTACCTCTATTGATGAAGCATTGGAAGATGATGGATGGATTCTTGTAATGCAAGAAGAGTTAAATGAATTTAAGAGGAATGGTGTTTGGGATTTAGTTCTTAGACCAAAGAAGAACATTATTGCAACCAAGTAGGTTTTTAGAAATAAGCTAAATGAACAAAGGTGAAGTGGTCAGAAACAAGGCAAGACTTGTCGCACAAGGCTACAGTCAGCAAGAGGGCATTGATTACACTGAGACATTTGCTCCAGTGGCCAAGTTAAAAGCTATATGTATCCTATTTTCCTTTGCTGCAAATAATAACATTGCATTATTTCAAATGGATATTAAAAGTGCTTTTCAAAATGGTTATATATGTGAAGAAGTCTATGTTAAACAACCCTCAAGTTTTGAAAATTTTGAATCTCCAAATCATGTTCTTAAACTTAAGAAATCTCTATATGGTCCAAAACAAGCACCTAGAGCATGATATGATAGACTTAATAACTTTTTGCTTAAAAATAACTTTGAAAGAGGATAAGTAGATAATACACTTTTTAGAAAATCAATAAGAGATGACATTCTTATTATTCAAATTTATGTTGATAACATTATTGTTGGTTCTATTAATGGCACTCTTTTCCAAGAATTTTATAAATGGATGCAGCTTGAATTTCAAATGAGTGTGATGGGAGAACTTAAGTTCTTCTTAGGGATATAAATTCAGCAAAGTCAAAAAGGTATCTACATTCATCAAACTAAATATACAAAAGAGTGATTGCAAACATAAGGCTACACCAATGCACTCTACCTGTTCACTAGAAAAAGATGATTCAGGCCAAAAAGTTGACTAGAAAACCTATAGAGGAATGATAGGATCCCTACTTTACCTTATCGCTTCCAAACCTGATATCATGTTTAGTGTATGTGTATGTGCAAGATTTCAAGCTGACCCTAGGAAATCACATTTAACTGTTGTTAACAGAATCCTTAGATACCTAAAAGGCACTACCAGCCTGACCTAGTTCTTTACGAAATCTCCTAAATACAAATTGAGTGGATACTATGATTCTGATTATGCTGAAGATAAACTTGAGAAAAAGAGCACTAGTGGCAACTACACATTTCTAGGTGACAACTTAATATCTTGGTCAAGTAAGAGACAAAGCACCATTGCCATGTCAACAACAAAGGTTGGGTTCATTTCAGCAGTTGGTTGTAGTTCTCAGGTACTTTGGATGGAACATCAACTTGAAGACTACAAAATCCTAGAATCCAACATTTCCGTTGCCTAACCAAAAATCCTATACTTCATTCTAGAGCTAAACACATAGAAATCAAACACCACATCATTAGGAACGTTGTTCAAAATGGGGTACTAAACATTCAGTTTGATTCAGATTTATAATTGAAGAAAATCTAAAATAAAATTTGATTCAAATTTATAATTGAAGAAAATTAAAATAAGATTTGATTCAAATTTTATAATTGAAAAAAATCTAAAATAAGATTTGATTCAAATTTATAATTGTAGAAAATCTAAAATAAGATTTGATCAGATTTATATTTGAAGAAAATCTAAAATAAGATTTGATTCATATTTATAAATTGAAGAAAATCTTTGACCAAATTGAAAAGAAGATATGGTCAAGATTTTTCTACAACAAAATATGAACAGTGTCAACTTGAAGAATTGACAAACTCAATCTGAACAAAATACGAACATAATCAATATAGAAAAACTGCTCATATTGGACTTCGAAATAAAGAATTGGCTAAAGAACATATTATAAAAAAGTATCATGTTCAGAATTATTTTTGAATTAGATCACTATTGACCAATCTATGAATGAAGTTACAATTCAGAATTAAAGAAGGACCAAATTGAATCCCTAATTTTAACTATAAATAGATACTCAAGGCTGAAGAAGAAGAAGAAGATCATCGAAAATCAGAAGAGAGTAGAAGAACTCAAGCTCAAATTTCAAATTCATCATAGAGTTCAAAGAGAGAAAACTCTTGTTCGAATAAGAATTATTTTATGAGTTTTTTTTATCCTTAGAGTGTGAGAGTTATTATTATTATTATTAGCCTTGTTGGAAGCAAATACTTAAAGTTCCAATCTTTTGTATCCAACCCGATAGTGGTTTAGTTCCTTCTTCAATCTGGGATTATCGTGTTGTTAGGAGAAGATTTGGCTTGTAGGGTCAAGGTTATTAGTTCCTCAAAAGTATAGGGTTGTCAGGCTGTTATGGAAGACTGGCTTGGAGGGTCATGTGCTTTGTAATTCAAGGTATTTGAATTAGTGGGTTAAAGCCTTCTGAATGAGGGACTGGATGTAGCCAAGTTAGTGGTGAATCAGGATAAATCTATGTGTCATATTATTTATGCTTTCATTGCATGCTGCCTCTAAATCTGATTGCTTCTTATCTAAGTAATTCATAAAAACCAATCAACCTTCATCAAATTAGCAAAAACTTATCAACTTTGGCAAACACAATTCATTCAACCCCCTCTTCTCGTGTTTGCACCTTCAAAATCCAAAGAAAAAAAACTCACCAAGCTCAAAGCGAAAAATCCGTAAAAGTGAAAGAAAATCCTAACACGACCTTAAAGCGATATGAATCGAGTAATTAAGAAACAGATCTGAGATTGGTGAAGAGCAATGAGTCTTGTTGTTTATAATTTGTTGTGAATTCAAATAAAAATAAGTTTTTTCATTTTTATGAGTTTGAAATGTTATGGATTTGACTAAGTTATAGATTTTAAAAGCTATGTATAAAAAAGATCATTCATTTTTGGATTTGAAGATGAGTGATATAACAGTCCGACTCGTTCCGTGGGAATCGAACTTGGTACCTACAGAGTAAGAATTCGTCCATTTATTCCCAATTGAGCTAAAGATGAAGAAAATGACACAAGTTAACGTTTTTTGGCAGAAATTAACGGAAATGACCAACTTGACTAAAAAAAGTATATTTAAGAGATCAAAATAGAACAAAAAATAATTAGAAGACTAAAATAAAATCAGAAAATAAGGTAAAGGAGTAAAAGAATAATTTAGTCTCATTTGTAAAAGTTAAAGAACTAAAATGAATTAAAAAAATATAAGAATCAAAACGAATATTTGATAAAAGACAACTCACAAAAATTATATTTAAGCTTTAAAATCTTTACCCTAAAATACATAATTTATCACTTAGCTTATTATTTAAAACTTTTTAAATAGATCTTTTATCTTTTATTTTTTAAATATTTGATCAATTTTTTTTCTTTCAAAAATAAAATATTTTATTTTAAAGCGATTTTTCTCAATTTAAAAAGTACAGTATTGTTATAAGTTTGTATGATAATAAAGTATTGTTTTTCTAAAGAAATGGAAGACAAAACAAGATGAGAAATCAATAAATAATTTACAAT
>JBBPBP010009777.1:31099502-31130809 GCA_037974735.1 Cicer chorassanicum | reverse complement strand
AAACAAATATATTTTTTAGGAAGTAGGTTTTTTGTTATGAAAAGATAAGAGTTTGTTAAGATCATGAAAATGGTGAAATTTCTACTAAAAACTTGTGCTACGGGAGGAATGATACAAAACTTAATACATGTAGAAATGGAGAAAAAAATGAAATACTATTAAGTTAGGAAGGTATTGAAATGTATAAAAGGAAGAGATAAATGGAAGAATGAAGTTATGGTTAAAGAATGACTACCTTGTTATCGCGAAATCGGAAAAGAAGGAACAATTTTTTTTTAACTATGTGAATGAGAGAAAGAGAGTATCTTGCTAATTCAATTTAAATTGTATGTAAATTAAAATTTAGAGAAAAGAATTAGAATTTCAAGAAATGATTTAGGGTTTAAATCCAAAAATAAAACAAGAGTGGTTATCCAACCTGTTAGTAAATGAGTTGGATTGTAACCATATTATTTTAACTGGATATTTAAAATGGATTTGGATCCAGTTATGGATTTGAGCCTCATAACCAGATTTTTTGCACAACTCTAATAGTTGTTACCCTTTCCATAAATATGAGTGATTTTAAAACAACGACATTTGATAAATTGAATGCAATTATTCCATCTACTCCTAAGATGTCATGGGAAAATAAAGAAATCACTGAAACTTTGAACAGTGATGTTAGAATCACAGTCCAACCATATATTAGTCCAACCCTTTATTACTATCCACTCAATAGCTAGCATGATAACTCTCAGCTCAACATGAAAAGCATTCGCAACTCTTAAGTTAGCTACAAATACCCCCAAAAATGAGCCATAATGATCTCGATAAGTCCTCCACAAGCAGAATGTCAAAGGGAACCCTTAGAAGCACCATAAGTATTGCATTTTACCTAAGACAATAGGGAGACCGCCATATAACTTCTTTATTCACTGGTGGGTTTGGTGCATGGCAAACAATGTTGAATTCATTGAGGACTCTAAAATCAACAAGTATGCACTTACTTTGATATTATGAATTACCTGTTGCAAATTCATATGAATATCCACAAAATGAATTTTGTTCCTTCAAAACCAAATACTCCATAAAATGATTATAATAAGAGAAAACACATCTTTAGTTTGCGTTGTCCAACTCATGTTACAAGCGTCTAGAACTGTCAAGGGAGTACTAAGATTGACCTTGCAATCATGAATTGTTTCAAGTCAAGTCCAAATATTTATCGCAAAAGAACACCCTAAGAAAAAGTGTTGAGCATTTTCTAAACTATGCCCACATAGGCTACAATAAGAGACCCATTAAAGGCTTTTTTTTAGCCAAATTATCATTCGTTGCAATGACGTTTTGAATTATTCTCCAAAACACCAACAATTTTGTCGAGAGAATAACATGATTCCAAATCAATTTACCCTACGACATAGTATTTTGATGACTCACTTGAGCATTAAAAGCATCTTTAAAGGTTAACAACCCAAAAATAGTAGGACTACAAACAATAAAATTAGGACTACGACAATAGGAATAACCGCATTTTTTATATCATCAACAAGAGTTGGATATCTCATTTCAATGTCCTTAGGAATAATCCACTTACCATTCTGAATAAAATCAGCCACCTTACTTGTGAGAAAAAAAACATCATCATTAGATATTTGCAAGAAATTACAATTCTTGTATTCAAGCCAATTATTTGACAAGTTAATCAAATCACCATTACAAATTTTCTAGGTTATGTTGTGTTGAATACTATCATACATACTCTTCATACCATGTCAAATCGAAGATGATATATGATGTTTAACTGGTTTATCATTTCGGAAAGATATGCCTTTTAAGACCATAACTCATTGAGAACTAGAGTTATTCATATCCCAACAAAGCTTCAAACGAATTGCTTCATTAATATTTGAGATGCTTCCAATACCAAGCCCCCTTTCATAAAGAGTAGAGCAAGTTTTACGCCAAGAGTAGGTGATTAATTTATGACCATCAATGCTACCTGTCCAAACATATTTTCTAATACAAGCATCTAGTTTTTTAATGAGATTCTTGGATCATGAATAAATTCTGAAACTATAAATCAACATGTCATGCACAACTAAGTTCACAAGTTGTATTCTCCCCATCATAAACAAAAGACGACTCTTCCAAGTTGATATTTTAGACTTGATTGCATCAACTATAGGCTAAAGATGACAGACCCTTGGCTTACCTTTGAATATGGGAACCTCCAAGTAATCAAAAGGTAAAGATCCCATAGAGTAACTAGGAATATTATAAATTCATTGAAGTATAGTAATATTAGTAGCCCCTAACATAATCTTGCATTTTGGAGGCTGATCCATTGACCAGTTACAAGCACATAATCATGGAAAATATCATGAATTTTACAAGAATTTCTAATAGTTCCCTTATAAAAGACAATCATATCATCGACAAAAAAAGCATGACTAGGAACCGAAAGACCTTCGGGACCTGTCATACCCCTCAATTTACAATATCAATCCATCTAGTTATGCTCCTATTGGGAAGATCTTCAGCAATACAAAACAGAAGCGGAGATAAAGAATCCCCTTGACGCATTCCTCTAGTGCAATTAAAATAACCCAGGACCTTACCATTCACCAACAAGTAAAGCTTAGCAGAATCCAAAAGAGTTGTAACTATCAAATTACGAAAAGTATTGCCGAATCCAAAAGGCTGCAATGTTTGAATTAGAAAATCCTTGACAAGAGTATCAAAAACCTTCTTGATATCAATCTTGATAGCCAAGTTACCACCTAATGAATTTTTGTGTAATAGGTTAGCAACCTCTGAAGTAATATAAATGCCTTGTGATATATGTTGTCCCTTAATGAGACCTCTCTGATGTTCAGAAACGATTTTGGGAGCAATTATAGTCAATCTATAAGCCAAAACCTTTGAAATGACTTAAATTTGAAGTTGGCCATATAAATGGGTTTAAAACACCAAATACTGTCATTTTCATGAATATTAGGAATGAAGGCTACAATGTTGGAATTATAATTTGGCATAATATCTGAATTAACAAAAAATTGACGCATTGAATTAAAAAGATCAAGACTGACCACATCCGATTAGTGCTTGAAGAAACATCCGCCAAAACCATATGGACCAGAGGCAGAGTCACCATCCATTGCAAAAAAGCTTCCGTGACTTCATCCATAGTAAGGATTCTAGTTAACATAATGTCATATGCTTCAATGACAAGACTTGGAATTGAATTTGTAATCATATCAGTAGCTTGTCTTTGGTTCTTAGAGGGAAAAAGATTTTGATAGTAAGCAAGAATGTGGCGCTCAATAACTTGTTGATCTCCTAGATAATAACCCCCACCTTTTAGTCTTGCAATCTTTTGATACACATGTTTTATTTTAGTGAGCTTATGAAAGTATGTAATGTTTCTATCGCCATCTAAGAATCACTTTATACGAGCTTTTTCCTTCCAAAAAGTATCTTGAGTTTTCAATGCTATATCAAGAGAATGTTGGGCTAGTTTTTCCTCATTTGTTAGATCATTAAATATACCAGCAACCACATCAAGAGCCTTACCAGCATTTTTATGAACATCTCCAAAAATCTCCTTGTTCCATGTTTTGAGGGCATTTTTGAGCAACTTGAGTTTGAAATAAAGAATGTACATTGGACACCTAGCCACATGAGTGTTCCAAAATTCTTAAAAAATGCGCTTACAATCATTGTGCTCAAGCCACAATTTTTTAAAAGTTAAAAGAGTTGGGATAAGGTATTTCCTTAGATTCCATTGTAAGCAAGATATAATGGTGGTATGAATGAGCTTTATGGAGAGTGCTAAAATGAACATCCTTCCAAATATCAAGCCATTTAGAATTGCAAACTACCATGTTAAGTCTAAGGGCTGCACAAGAAGTACCTTTCCTACCATTTGACCAAGTGATTTGAGGACCATTAGTGTTAAGATGAATAAGATGGTTAGAGTCATACCACATTCTAAATTTATCACAAGATATTTTATTGGGCATGCAACAACCATAATCGTCAAACCGGCGATATCACAACAAGTTTCAAACTTCCCTTTTGGTAATGCTTTAGTCATCATATCAGAACCATTATAATCAGTATGAACTTTAGCCAACTCCAACAACTTAGCTTCCAAAACATCACGTATCCAATGATACCTCACATCAATGTGTTTGGACCTGCTATGAAATGTCGAATTCTTACCAAGATGAATAGCACTTTGACTATCGACAAATAATACATATTTGTGCTGAATAAATCCAAGCTCCTGCAAAAATTTCTTCAACCAAATCAACTCTTTGCATGTTTCGGTAATGGCAACGAACTCTGCCTCAGTTGTAGACAACGCTACACATTTCTGTAATCTAGACTGCCAAGCCACAGCTCCATCTGCAAATTTAATCATGTAGCCTGAAGTTGACTTTCTTGAGTCAATATCTCCAGCTATATCTGAGTCGGAGTACCCCACCAAAATAGGTTTGTCACCTCCAAAACAAAGCCTCATACATGTAGTAGTACCACGAAGATACCTCAAAATCCATTTTACAGCATTCCAATGCTCTCTACCTGGATTTGACAAAAATCTATTGACTGTACCAACAGCATGCGCAATATCTGGTCTTGTACACACCATTGCATACATCAAACTACCCACAGCAGAAGCATAAGGAACTCGTTCCATGTCTCTTTTCTCATCTTCACTAGAAGGACTTTGTTTAGAACTCAACTTAAAATGAGCAGCAAGAGGAGTACTTACAGCATTAGAGTTTTCCATTTGAAACCTTTGCAACACTCTCTCAATATAGTGTTCTTGTGACATCCAAAGTTTCTTCTCCTTTCTGTCACGCATGATTCTTATTCCAAGAATCTGTTTAGCTGCTCCCATGTCTTTCATGGCAAATGACTCGCCCAACTGCTTCTTTAACCTGTCAATCTTGAAAATATTTTTCCCACAAATAAGTATGTCATCAACATATAATAACAGGATAATGAAATCATCGTTAGAAAATTTTCTAACAAATACACAATGGTCAGAAGTAGTCTTCATGTATCCTTGGTCACACATAACAGACTCAAACTTTTTGTACCACTGCCTTGGAGCTTGCTTCAAACCGTATAGACTCTTTCTTAGTCTACACACATATTCTTCCTTGCCTTCAACAAGAAAACCATGAGGTTGCTTCATATAAATCTCTTCCTCCAAATCACCATGAAGGAAAGCCGTTTTTACATCCATTTGCTCTACCTCTAAGTCAAGAGTAGCTGCCAAACTCAACACGGTTCTAATTGATGACATTTTTACCACATGTGAGAAAATCTCATTAAAATCAACACCATTTCTTTGACGGAAACCTTTCACCACTAATTTGGCTTTATACCTCAGAGACTTTGAGTTACTCTCAAGTTTCACTCTATAGATCCACCTGTTTTCCAAAGCCCTTTTTCCTTTTGGCAATTTCACCAAATCATAAGTGTGATTATCATGCAAGGATTACATCTCATCATGCATTGCATCCAACCACTTTTGACTTTCTTCACTCTCCATGGCCTCTCGAAAACACTCATGTTCCCCTTCATCAGTCAAATTCACATACTCATCAGAAACATACCTTATAGATGGTTGTCTCTGCCTCTTAGACCTCCTGAGTTAGGTTAGAGATGATTCAGAAGCATCATTAAGATTTTCATCGTGTGACAACTCATGATCTTCACTAGTTGGAATATTTACCTCATCTCTAAGTCGATGATCATCAACACAATCATGTGGCTCATCATTCTGATCATTACCATCAGTAGTATCCAAATCAGGAACAGGTGAGTGAACTGGATCACCATCAGCTAAGGCGTTATCTTTCTCAAGTGTAGTTTTCTCCACCTTATCAATGTCTTCAATAGTTTGGTCTTCCATGAAAACTACATCACGACTTCTAATAACCTTTTTGTTTATAGAATCGTACAACTTGTAGCCAAATTCATCCTCACCATAACCAATGAAGATACATTGCCTTGACTTTGCATCCAACTTGGACCTTTCATCCTTCGGAACATGCACAAAAGCCTTGCAACCAAAGACTCTCAAGTGATCATACTTGACATTCTTCCCAAACCATACCTTGTTTGGTACCTCACTATTCAAAGCAACAGTAGGAGTAAGATTAATAACATGCACCGCTGTGTACAGTGCCTCACCCCAATAATGTTTAGGCAACTTAGCTTTAGAGAGCATACACCTCACTCTCTCAACAAGTGTCCGATTTATCCTCTCTGCTAAACCATTTAGCTGAGGAGTTTTGGGAGGAGTCTTTTCATGTGCTATACCCTGCTGTTTGCAATAGACATCAAAGGGTCCACAATACTCACCACCGTTGTGAGTATGAACACGTTTCAGCTTCTTACCTGTCTGCCTCTCAACCAAAGCATGAAATTGTTTGAATTTCTCCAACACTTGGTCTTTTGTCTTCAGAACATAAACCCATATTTTCCTGGAACAGTCATCAATAAAAGTAACAAAATAAAGTGCACCACTAAAAGATTTTACATTTAAAGGGCCACAGACGTCAGAATGCACCAACTGAAGCAACTCTGACTTTCTAGAGGGAGGATGCCTTTTGAAGGATACTCTAGTTTGTTTACCAATTATGCAGTGAGAACATTTCTCCAAATCTACATTTTTCAATCCTGGAAGCACATCCTTTCTAGTTAAACAATTTAACCCCTTTTCACTGATATGGCTAAGCCTTCGGTCCCACAAAGATGATTCCGTATCCACGGCATTCACACTGTCTTTTGAAACTAAAGCTTTTGTCCAATACAGTTTACTAATTTTCTCCCCTCTAGCCACAACCAAGTTACCTTTATTGAGTTTCCACTTTCCAGAAGCAAAATGATTATCAAAACCACTTTCATCAAGCATATGCACGGAGATCAAATTGAAGCGAACATCTGGAGCATGTTTGACTCCTTTAAGCAACAATTGCATTCCCATGTTGGTTTGCAAACATACATCACCAACACCAATTACCTTAGATACACCATCATTACCCATTTTCAAAACTCCAAAATCACCTGAAGTATAAGATGTGAAGAACTCCTTCCTCGGTGTAACATGTAGTGTAGCACCACTATCAATTATCCACATGCTCTCATCAGATACAAGACTAATTGACTCATAGTCACGGAGAATAACAAGATCATCATTAGTAGCAGTAGTAACACGATCATCATCACTATCATCATCACGACCCATTTGTTTCTGCTTACCTTTCTTGCCTTTGTTCTCCTTTTTCCACAGAAAACAATTCTTCTGTATGTGCCCTGTTTTATGACAATAATGACACTCCACATTTTTGTATCTAGATTTAGACTTGCTTCTGCTGTTTTCTCTACCACCCTTCGGTTATTTTTTCTGACTTCTCCCCCTATTTTCAGTGACAAGAACTTCAGATTGAGATAAAGAACCTTGTGCCTTCCTTCTCATCTCCTCATTCAAAACACCACCCTTAGCCGTTTCCAAAGAAACAACACCATTAGGAGCTGAACTCGTTATAGAAACCCGAAATGTCTCCCAAGACTCTGGTAAAGATAACAGTAAAAATAATCCCAATAGCTCATCATCAAACTTGATACCCATTCCAGACATTTGATCAAGGAGCCCCTGAAATTCACTCAAGTGGTCCGAAATAGACGTTCCCTCCTTATATTTCAAACTTATGAAACTATTCAGCAAGAATAATTTATTATTCCCTGATTTAGAGGCGAACAAAGTCTGTATCATATCCCACATAGTTTTTGCATTTGTCTCATTAGCAATATGATTATAAACATTATCTTCTACATATTGCCTAACAAAACCACATACCTGTTGATGTTCAAATTCCCAGTCTTCCTTAGATTTAGTATCCGGCTTTTTAGAACCAAAAATAGGAAGATGCATATTCTTCACAAATAACAAATCTTTCATCTTGCCCTTCCACAAATGGTAATTAGTACCATTCAAGCATACCATCTTTATATTCATATTTGCCTCCATCCTTCAAGCAAGTCAAATAACCCTTTAACCAAGAGCTCTGATACCACTCTGATGGGGAATAAACACAGAAACACAATGACAAGTAATACGCAGCGGATATAAAATTCCCCCAACTTGCAAGAACCCGTGAGGAGCAACAACAAATATATGGCAACAAATTAATCAAAATAAAAGAGCGTAAAGAACACCGATATTTTAACGTGGAAAACCCCTCAATGTAAGGGTAAAAACCACGGGTCGTCTAGACCAAAGAAATAGCTCCACTATAATCAAATAAGGGTACAAGAGAGTCTCAAAAAGATGCACAAAGTGTGCCAACAACTCTGATGGGGAATAAACACAGAAACACAATGACAAGTAATACGCAACAGATATAAAATTCCCCCAACTTGCAAGAACCCGTGAGGAGCAACAACAAATATATGGCAGCAAATTAATCAAAATAAAAGAGCGTAAAGAACACTGATATTTTAACGTGGAAAACCCCTCAATGTAAGGGTAAAAACCACGGTTCGTCCAGACCAAAGAAATAGTTCCACTATAATCAAATAAGGGTACAAGAGAGTCTCAAAAAGATGCACAAAGTGTGCCTACAACCAGCCAAAATAACAAAGCACTAAAGCTTACAAATGAAAAGCAAGAAGAAGTAAAACATCTAAAAACTTGCTACTGTGCGAACCTGATTTCTCCCTCTCCAGACGTCGTTTCGCCGATCCTAACGTTGAAAACGAAGCCCTGAATGTTGCAAACCTACTGTCCGAATTTCAGCCCGATCCAACGGTTAACGAATGCGCAATCGATGTTTTTCTGAGACTGATTTAACAAAATCGGGAATAGGGTTTACTCTTCTCTTTTCTCTTTTGGTGGCTGCCTTTTCTCTCAAAATAGTCTCTCTCTTTGCAACCCTAATTAGACCACTCTCCACTTAAATAAGTGAGACACATGGACTACAATATTTGGGCTTTTCTCCACATAGGAAGGGAGCCCAATACCCAACATAATGGTGGTATGAATGAGCTTTATGGAGAGTGCTAAAATGAACATCCTTCCAAATATCAAGCCATTTAGAATTGCAAACTACCATGTTAAGTCTAAGGGCTGCACAAGAAGTACCTTTCCTACCATTTGGCCAAGTGATTTGAGGATCATTTGTGTTAAGATGAATAAGATGGTTAGAGTCATACCACATTCTAAATTTATCACAAGATATTTTATTGGGCATGCAACAACCATAATTATCATGAGAGCCAAGAACAACATTAAAATCACGGATCATAATTTAGGGGCCAGGAAATGTGAGATGATTAGAATTAAGTTCCATCCAAAGCTGTCTTTCATTAACATGTGATTTACTAGCATAAACTACTAACATATAACATTAATTTTGATCAGTCATACGAGAGAAAGTAACTAGTTGAGTTAAGATATTAACCACTATCGATTGAAGAGAGGCAACACAAAATCCCCACAAATTTAGTATGTTATAAGGGCTTAAGTTGAAGAAGAATGATTTAAGTCCAAGCTAATTGAAAAAATTGGCAGGAAAATTAGCAAACAACATCCAAGGTTCAACCACAATAAAAAATCAGGCTTATGTTTAAGACATAAGTTTTTCACCACCAATCTTGTTTCAAGATTGACTATACCTCTTACATTCTAGTAGACGAGCTTCATAAGGATGCATTTGATGGTCTTGTCCTTGAACGAGTTTGATATTGGTCCTTCTTCTTCGTTTTCTTAGATTGTGCTTCAGTAATTGGCTCTCCTCATCAGATTCATCATTTAAATCATGCTATAGTTTATCCCCTATATGCATATATTTGACGACAATACAATTAGTTTCTTTGGTACATCTGTTACATCCTTCTTTTTCGATACATTAACTAACGAAATTCTAAATGTAAAGATACAAATTCATTTTTTTATAAGATTATCTTATATACTCATTTACTTTAAAACCAATTAATAACTTATTCAATTGTATTCTCAAAAATAATGAATCAGATTCGCAATTACAAAAGTAAATTTAATATGTAAAACAAAATAAACTCTTAAAGTCAAAACTCTTGATGTTTTACTACCCAAAAGTAAATCCTAGTTGGTCATAACTCTGGACGCTTGTGGAAAACTCTCCCAACAAGTCTAACATCAGTACAAAAGTATCTCAGATCCTCCAACTGCATACAATTGTAATTCCTCGCATTTCTCCTTCTAGATTGGCCAAAAGATACAAATCACAAAGTACCAAAGATACAAATCAACCAAAATGCACAAATCCTATTTGTTAGACTATATGTCAATGCATGATTTCGGAATATCACCACCTTGTAGAGCAAAGAGTCCCACCATTGGAAAATTTCCCACTGTTGGATAAATGTTCTTCAGAGTTTCATGTTCAGTACCCCATCGTTGAGTATTTTTCTGAATCACGTTGCCTTTTCAAAGAACTGTCGACACGTACTCGTGACTAGGTCCAAGCCACCAATGCATTCAACCTTGTCCTAAACCAACCTAGTTTAGACACAAAGTCATCACCTTGAATAATCACCCGTTACCAATAAAAAATACGCAAATTACTTAATCTCATAATATCATTCATTAACATGTAATTCATATAACACATATTTTGAAGATAATACACAAACAAAAGCAATACAAAACATCACAATACATTTATATCACATATAATTCAAGTAGGAGAGCGAATGGAGTGATGCCCTTACCGTTACCAAAGTTGTTTCTAGAATTATGCGTCATAAACTCTTGTTCAATTCGGTTCACACCTTCAAATAAGTAATAATTAAATTAGTATTTAATTTTCTTTCACCTAATAACTCCTAAACAAATAAATTTTGGGCTTAGTTTAAGATTTAAACAAATTCTTTTAAAACTACCAAATTATCATTATTATTATTATCATTATTATTATTATTATTATCATTATTATTATTATTATCATTATTATTATTATTATTTTATAATTCAACACAACCTCCACACAATTGTCTCATAAAAATCATAACTTTAATCTTCTAAAAGAAATAACTACAACAATAACTTTCAACACATTTGTTGTTTGTGGAAAAATTATTATTTTTAACATCAATACCATTTCTAAAAATTTATTCAACAATCAAACTATTACAACATAAAATTTTAACCAAATAAAAATTGAGTTTGTAGCTAATAACGATTTCTATTGATTAAAACATGATATAGCCTTTATAACGACTTCTACCTGATGAAAATTAATTTTTAGACATAGATAAACATTTTCTTTAATCAAAATAAATTTCTATATCAATATATAAGAAAAGCAAAAATATTTGTAAGAAAATAAATTGCATATCACAATTTTGCTTTTAAACTAAAAAGAACTTCTTACACAATAATATATTAATATCAAACATCATCTTCAAATTTATCCATAATCATAAAGTCATTTACTAAAAATCTGTTTTTTGATCAGTAACAACAGTAATAACTTTACCATAAAAATTAATAATTTAATTTGCAAACATAAATTTTGTATAAAAAATCATCGTTTCAAAATCAAAGATTTTATCAAATTGAATCAGAGATTTTGTATAAAAACATAATAAGTCAAATTCAAAGGTATGGATAACATACTAAAATTTCTTTCCCGTCTCTCGCACACTATTTAGGATTCAATATTCCTTTTCTTTTTTCTAACCTAAAGTAGCTATTAACTAGGGACTTATGCATCCTTTTGTTAACCTAACATAATAACCAACTAGAGATTTATATGACTTTTCTCACTAACATTTGGAAAGTTGACTAACCTTAAATATCTTTATTAATTTAGTTTTCTAAAAATAGTTAAATTGTGTCATTATTATAAGTATTATTATTATAAATATTTTTGTCAAATACTTAGCAAAATATTCAGTCAAATTAAATAAATCATGTCATACACATATATACTTTTCAAAAATAATAATTGAACAAAAAATATAATAATAACAACCACATTATAAATTATTGAAAAAATAAATAAAAATATATTTCACACGTTACTAATAATAAAGAAAAATGCGGGTCTTACAACATTCGTCCAGACGACTTGGAGGTGTTTGAACTTATTGTTTTGCATTCTCAAACACGTTGCTATCAAACAAATGGCATTCACTTTCTTACCTACTTCCTCATGATATGATTGGTTCTCCTCATGCATGAATCTAATTCACTCACCAATGAAGATTATCCATTCGATTGTGATGAAAATTTCAATAATGCAGAAGACGATATTCCATCCTGGTTGTTCGAGGAAGATGATTCGCTAGTGCATTCAGAATCGTCGAAAAACGACCATATCAAAATTGTTCTTGATAATTTTTGATATTTAAATATCTAATCTTTTTCTTTGGAGAATCTTGGTTTATTGAATCAACATGTGATGGTAGAAGAGAAGTTGCAAAAGATTGAGGAAGAAACACTAAAACGTGTAGTGTTTTTTGAATTGTTTCTTTCTATCATGTATGGTCACCATGATGGCATCTAATTCAATGCACAAGTTTAAATTTTTTTAAAGCCCTTCTATTTCTATAATGTTTTTGTCTCCATTTTTGACAGCGTTGGAGTTACGATGTTCAGTGTGGAAAGACCCATTTGGTTCTTCTATCACTCTAGTGTATGGATTACAATTTTTGAACCCTGTAGAAGAAACAAATGAGGAAGGTAAATAATTTCATACTCCATCAACCAACGTCGTCCCATGTGCCACCGTTGATTTCCCCATAAGACGAGGTATACGTGTTTTGTGAATAAGATGGTGAAAAATGGTTCTTTTTGTTACTTGTCTAGTTTTGGGATTGACACATTTTTTGTCAATACATTCATTTGGGCACATTATTTCTCTTTAAGACATTATTGCTATACCTCTCATATTCTAGTATACGAGCTTCAACAGAATACGTTAGATGGTCTTGTCCTTGAACGAGTTTGATATCGGTCCTTTTTCGTCGACGATTCGTCGAATTCGAAGGGAAATGGGGCAGGTCTATTATTAGAAAACAATGTCGAGATTATGGTATAGATGTCTTTAAAATTCTCATTCCCCACATCCAACAACCAACGGAATATGAAGCCTGTATGGCAAGGCTCAATCTGGCCGACAAAACGATGTCAAGAAAATATAAGAGCCGATGTCATATCTAAGAAGGAAACTAAGCAGGTTGGCGACAACAAAACAATGATTGAAGAAACCAAAGAGCATATCATATAAAAGGGGATTATCAAGTCAAATACAAAATGCTAGAGTAATATATGGCCCTATCAAAGCAAAAATGAATAGGTTCAACATAATAGGGATAGAACACATCCCAAGAGAAAGAAAATATAAGAGCTGATGTCATATCTAAGAAGGAAAGTAAGTGGCTTCTCAGCGGCAACAAAACATTGTTTGAAGAAATCTTTAGCTCGTCAAGCGATGAACTTGTCGCTGCCATATTGGCAATCCAAACATCTGCCACCAGTTGGATGACACCAATAACGAAATATATCCTGAGTGGAATCCCTGAAAGTACAAACACAAGAAGGTGGGTTGAATTGTGTTTGCCCAAGTTGATAAATTTTTGATAATTTACAAATAATTAAAAAACTTGTTTGGTTTTGGTGACTTACTTGGAGTAAAAGCAATCGGATTCAGAAGGCTTTAATCCACCAATTCAAATACCTTGAATTACAAAGCACCTGACCCTCCAAGCAAGTTTTCCTAAACAGCCTGACAACCCCAGACTATTGAGGAACTAACCCCCTTGACCCTACAAGCCAAGTCTTCTCGTAACAACCTGACAACCCCAGATTGAAGAAGTAACTAAACCACTATCGGGTTGGATACAAAGATTGAAACTTGAGTAGTTGCTTCTAACAAAGCTGATAATAATAATAACTCTCACACTTTAAGAAAAGAACACTCAAAAAATATTTCTAACCTAAACAAGTGTTTCTCTCTTTGAACTCTAAGATGAATTGAGAACTTTGAGCTTGAGTTCTTCTACTCTTTCCTGCTTTTCGATGTTGTTCTCCTTCAGCCTTGAGTTTCTATTTATAGTGAAAATTTGGGCTTCAATTTAGTCCTTATTTAATTCTGAATTGTATCTTGTTCACATTGAGTTTGTAAATTCTTCAAATTAATTATGTTCCTATTTTGTGTAGATTGAGTTTGTAAGTTGTTCAGAATGATTCTGTTCCTATTTTATGTAGATAGACTTTGTAAATTCTTCAAATCAAATATTCTTCAAATCTTCATTAAATGTTGATCAAATATTTTTCAAATCTTCATTAAATGTTGATCAAATCTTCTTCAAATCTTCATTAAATGTTGATCAAATATTCTTCAAATCTTCATTAAATGTTGATCAAATATTCTTCAAATCTTTATTAAAATATTTTTCAAATATTCTTCGAATCTTGATCAAATCTTTTTCAAATATTATTCATATATTCTTCAAATCTTCTTCAAATCTTGACCATATTTTTTTTTCAACTTGGTCAAAGATCTTCTTCAATTATAAATTTAAATCAAATCTTATTTTAGATTTTCATCAATTATAATTTTGAATCAAATCTTATTTAAGATTTTCTTCAATTATAAATTTGAATCAAATCTTATTTTAGATTTTTTTCAAAAACATGAATCTTCTTTCATACTCTTTGTAGTCAAATATATTGTTCTCATAAAATACTTTTGTTAACATCAAAACTCTAAATGTAAAACCAACTTGGTTCCAACAATCTCGCCCTTTTTTATGATGGCAAAACTTGTATTTTTTATAATAACTTTTCCCTATATTTCTTTGTCTCCCCCTAACTTAGGGCTCCCCCTAGGTCTTAGTGTCATTTTCTCTCCACTTTATCAAATATATTTCTCCCCATTTTGTCATCAGACAAAAAGACTTGAATGTGAAACTTTGCCTATTTCCTCTTTCTTTTTTTTTTTCCAGTTTTTTTTCCATTTTTCTCTCTTTTTTTTCTTTTTTTTTTTTTTTTTTTTTCTTTTTTTTTATGAATAAAATAAATATAACATAATATAAGAAAACATAATAACTAGTGTAAAACTAAACTACTTTGAGGTGATCACAACATCAGTCAAGTATGAAGGTAATGTTTAGGTTTTTCTTGATGAAGTCAAACCTATCTTCAGGTATTGGTTTGGTGAATATGTCAGCCCATTGGTGTTCAGTGTCTACAAATTAAATGTTTAGTACCCCTTTTTGAACAAAATCCCTAATGAAGTGGTGTTTGATCTCTATGTGTTTAGCTCTAGAATGTAAGATAGGGTTTTTGGCTAGACAAATGGCAGAAGTGTTATCACAATAGATGGGAATGTTGGATTCTAGGATTTTGTAGTCTTCAAGTTGATGTTTCATCCAAAATAGTTGAGAACTGCAGCCAGCTGTTGAAATGTACTCTGCCTCTTACTTGACCAAGATATTAGGTTGTCACCTAAATATGTGTAGTTGCCACTGGTGCTCTTTCTCTCAAGTTTATCTCTAGCATAATCAGAATCACAGTATCCACTAAGTTTGTACTTATGAGATTTCTTGTAGAACAAGGTAAGGTTGGTAGTGCCTTTTAGGTATCTAAGGATTCTCTTAATTGTAATTAAATGTTATTCCCTAGGGTCAGCTTGAAATATTGCACATACACATACACTAAACATGATGTCAGGTCTGGAAGCAGTAAGGTAAAGTAGGGATCTCATCATTCCTCTATAGGTTTTTTTTTGGTCAACTTTTTCGCCTGAATCATCTTTTTCAAGTGAACAAGTAGGGTGCATTGGTGTAGCCATACCTTTTTGACTTTGCTGGATTGGTATCCCTAAGAAGAACTTAAGTTCTCCCATCATACTAATTTGAAATTCAAGCTGCATCAATTTAGAAAATTCTTGACAAAGAGTTCCATTAGTAGATCCAAAAATAATGTCATCAACATAAATTTGAATAATAAGAATGTTATCTCCTATTGATTTTCGAAAAAGTGTATTATCTACTTGTCCTTTTTCAATGTTATTTTTAAGCAAGAAGTTACTAAGTCTATCATACCACGCCCTAGGTGCTTGTTTTAGACCATACGAGGATTTCCTAAGTTTAAAAACATGATTTGGAAATTCAGAACTTTCAAAACCTGGGGGTTGTTTAACATAGACTTCTTCACTTATATAACCATTTAGAAAAATACTTTTAACATCCATTTGAAATAGTGTAATGTTATTATTTGTAGCAAAAGAAAGTAGGATACGAATAGCTTCTAACCTGGCCACTAGAGCAAATGTCTCAGTATAATCAATGCCGTATTGCTAACTGTAGCCTTGTGCGACAAGTCTTGCCTTATTTCTGACCACTTCACCTTTTTCATTTAGCTTGTTTCTTTAAACCCACTTGGTTCCAATAACGTTCTTCTCTGGTCTAGGTACTAGATCACAAACATCATTCCTCTTAAATTCTTGAGAACCTGCAAAATACTTATCTAGCTTTGATTTTTATGATCATGCTTCTTGTTATCACAGTAAACATAATATCAGACAATAATTAAATTTAAAGAAAGATATCACCTATATGTTAACAATTTCAGCTTCATTATGAAAACCATCTTAGTTCTTCTTTTTTGGTTTTCAGATTCTGAGTTTGCATATTCTCGGATTAGAGAGTCTGGATGGAGGGATTTGAATTCCCATCCAGGTTTTTAGTCTTTATGAATTTGATTGGAGTGTTAAAAGAAGTCTCCTGATTCAGACTTTTAATCTGCCACTTCTGTTTCTGCTGATGTATCAGGTTCCTCTAGTAATTTTGGAACTGATGGTAATTATGATTCTTCTAGTAGTTTTGGTTATGTTGATATGTGTGATTTCTCTGCCGGCTTTGATTTTTTTGATATGTGTGATTTCTCTGCCAGTTTTGATTCTGTTGATACTTCAGATTTTTCTGATATTTCTGGTTCATCATATGGTTCTGGTTCTGATAAGTATTGTGTTGACCAGTCCTTCTTCCAACAGAATCAGTTGGCTTCTGTTTGGTAAAGCTTAGAACATAGACCTTTTTGCCTTCATATATTGCAAGCATCCATTGACCAGGCACCATGACTGGTGCTTTAATTTGATTGCTTAGAACATCTGCAACATAAACAATTTTATCTTTTTGTACGCAAATTTGGTTGGGTCCTGGTTTGTTAGATCTTAAAGATTTCTTGTCTTTCCATGTGGTTAGCATAAGACAAGATATTTTATTGTGACCTTTCTTATAGCAAATAGACATAAATCATCAGAGGGAATAAACTTAGATTCAATTACTTTTTCTTGAAATCCTATTCCTCTTTTAGCATTCCTACTAATCCCATAAATCATAGATGCATACTTGCTTCTTTCCATACCATTATCAATAAAATCTTGAAATACTTCTTCATACTTATCAGAGTTACATGTGGTATTTTCAATTGATGTTGAACTATAATTACTTTTCAGAGTTAGATTTGCAGCTTTATGTTCAGCAATATCAGTTTTTAGATTTGCATTTTCTGTTTTATGTTCAATAATATCAGTTTTCAGAGTTGCATTATTTGTCTTAAGTTCAATAATACCAGTTTTCAGATTTGCATTCTCTATTTTAAGTTCAGTAATGTTAGTTTTCAGATTTGTATTTTTTGTTTTAAATTCAGTATTTTCATTCTTTAAAACATTAACATTTTCTATTAGATTTGTATTTTCTTTCCTAAGTGTTTTGAGTTTTAAAGACAATTTGTTATTAATATTTAAAAAATCATTTATAGAAGTAATTAATCAGATTGAGTAAATTCAGAAAATACCTCAATTTCTTCATCTGTTGATTCACTTTCAGAGTCAAAATCTGTGTTGGATCCAGAGGTAGAGTTGGTATGAGCCATCATACCCAAATTTTCTTGTTCATCGTCCGAGGATTCCTCAGAATTATCCCAAGTAGCCATCATACTCTTCTTCTTGGGTCTGGAATCTTTCCTCTAGTGTTTCTCTTTCTCCATATTTGAGCATTCTGACTTGATATGTCTAAGTTCATTGCATCCATAACAGATGATGTTTTTCTTGTCATATTTATCATCATTCCCTCTATTGGATTGCTTGGAATATCTTTGGGGAAATTTCTTCTTTCTGTTGTGCCACATGCTCTGAACTTTTCTGCATATAAACGCCAATTCCTCTTCCTCTAAGTCTTCATTCTGGTCATCTGAATCACCATCCTCCGATTCTATTGTTGCCTTCAGAACTTTCTTCTGCTTTGATTTCAAAGCCACAATTGGTTGCTTCTTCTTGGGCACATCCTCTGCAAGCTCAAATTCTTGTGATATGAGAGAGTTGATTAATTCTTCCAGCTTTAGAGTATTCAGATCCTTTGCTTCCTGAATGGCAATGATTTTAGGTCTCCACTTGCTTGTCCGACTCCTAAGAATTTTCTTCACATGATCAGCAGTAGTATAACTCTTATCAAGTACCTTTAATCCTAAGACCAGGGTCTGGAATCTGGAAAACATTGTTTCAATTTCTTCATCTTCTTCCATCTTGAACAACTCATACTTTTTGACTAGGAGGTTGGCCTTTGCTTCTTGAAATTGCTTGCTTCCTTCATAGGTTAGAATCAGACTATCATAATAAATACTCTTTGTTATCTCTTTGTAAGTGCACTTGTCAAACTCCTTGAAGGTGATTGCATTTATCATGAATGTTCTGGACTTATGATGCATCTTGTACATCTTCTTCTGATTAGCATTCATCTCCATTCTTGGAATTTCAATACCATCAGTATTCTTCGGAGCAATATAACCATCTTCCACCAAGTCCCAAAGTTCAGGGTCTTGTGAAATATAGAAACTTCTCAGCCTGTCTTTCCAATACTCAAAATGTTCTCCATCAAACAGAGGTGGTTTGTTGATATTTCCTCCAGCAGCTTCTTCACTGAATTCAGACATATTGAACCCTTGGATCTTTTCTCAAACACTGTAAAGTGCTCAACCTTGAGACCGAGCTCTGATTCCAATTAAAGGTGCAAGGACGAGAAAAGGGGGGGGTTGAATTGTGTTTGCCCAAGTTGATAACTTTTTGATAATTTATAAATAATTAAAAAAACTAGTTTGGTTTTGGTGACTTACTTGGAGTAAAAGAAAACGGATTCAGAAGCAGCAAACAACGAAATCATAAATAATTTGACACATAGCCTTATCCTGGCTCACCATTCACTTCGCTACATCCAGTCCCCTTATTCAGAAGGCTTTAATCCACTAATTCAAATACCTTGAATTACAAAGCACCTGACCCTCCAAGCCAGTCTTCCCAAACAGCCTGACAACCCCAGACTTTTAAGCTTGACAACCCCAGCCTGAACAAGTGTTTCTCTCTTTGAACTCTAAGATGAATTGAGAACTTTGAGCTTGAGTTCTTCTACTCTTTTCTGTTTTTCGATGCTTTTCTCCTTCAGCCTTGAGTGTCTATTTATAGTGAAAATTTGGGATTCAATTTTGTCCTTATTTAATTCTGAATTGCATCTTGTTCAGATTGAGTTTGTGAATTCTTCAAATTGATTCTGTTCCTATTTTGTGTAGATTGAGTTTGTAAATTCTTCAGATTGATTATGTTCCTATTTTGTGTAGATTGACTTTGTAAATTTTTCAAATCAAATATTCTTCAAATCTTCACTAAATGTTGATCAAATATTTTTCAAATCTTCATTAAATGTTGATCAAATCTTCTTCAAATCTTCATTAAATGTTGATCAAATATTCTTCAAATCTTCATTAAATGTTGATCAAATATTCTTCAAATCTTCATTAAAATATTTTTCAAATCTTTTTCAAATCTTGATCAAATGTTCTTCAACTATTATTCAAATATTCTTCAGATCTTCTTCAAATCTTGACCATATTTTCTTTTCAACTTGGTCAAAGATCTTCTTCAATTATAAATTTGAATAAAATCTTATTTTAAATTTTCATCAATTATAATTTTGAATCAAATCTTATTTAAGATTTTTTTCAATTATAAATTTGAATCAAATCTTATTTTAGATTTTCTTCAAAAACATGAATCTTCTTTCATACTCTTTGAAGTCAAATATATTGTTCTCATAAAATACTTTTGTTAACATCAAAACTCTAAATGTAAAACCAACTTGGTTCCAACAATCCTCCCATATGACTGAAGATTAAGTTCTCAAATTTGAAGTAGGGCTTGCACATTTACCATCATAGAAGGACAACTCTACAAACGAGGATTATCTGCACCACTTCTAAAATGCCTAAATAGTGAAGAAGCAATTTACGTCTTGAAAAAGGTCCACGAGGGAACCTTCGGCCAACATTTAGTGAAAAGGGCGTTCGCAAAGAAATTTCTGAGAGCCAAATACTCTGGCTGACAATGAAGAAAGACACACAAAAATTCGTGCAAAAGTGTGAGAAATGTCATAAACATGTCGACATCCACCTAACCTCTACAACAGAACTCCACGCATTGAATTTGTTATGGCCATTCAATGGACAAGCTGAAATGGCCAACAAAGTGATATTGCAAGGATTGAGAACAAGATTTGATGAAGCCAAAGGAAGTTGGACCAAAGAACTGCCACATGTTCTTTGGGCTTACCGAACTACACCACATTCCACCATGGTTGAAACTCTTTTTCGACTTACCTATGGATCTGAAGCTGTAATCCAAGTTGAAATTAAAGAACATAGTTGGAGTACCTCCCATCCCCTAAGCAGGACCAAAAACAAGAGAATACTGAAGGAATAACTCGACATCTAGACGAAGACAAGAGCATTGCGGCCGTCAACAAAGTCTTCATGAAGAAAAGAATGACATTCAAATACAAAGAGAAGGTGAAGCCTCACAAACTCGAAATAGGGGATCTAATTCTCCATAGAGCAGATGTCGGCCTGAAGAATGCAGGGCAAGGCAAATTAGCGTTGAACTAGGAAGGATTGTACCGAATTCTTTCAAAGATAGGAACCAGAGCGTTCACATTGGAAACCTTAGAAGGGAAGATAATCACGAGAACATTGAATGTAGCAAAAATAAAGAAATACTACACTTGAAGTAGAAAACTTGAACGATTTGTAAGGTGTATTCGACTTATATTACATATTTAATGAAAATTTCCCTTTTATTGCTATGTGTTTAGTGCAGGGTACTCTCAAAAGAGTGGTTCAAAGTCACCAACACTTCAAAACAATCAAAAGAAGACCACGACAAAGTCAGTTTACAAAATGGTTTAGAGACCTCTATTTTTGGATAGCCACAGAAATGAGAAAGGGATCCGACAAGCAAAGGTCCACCTCTAGTTAATAAACAAATTGTTAACCAAGGGGACAAGAGGAAACACCCTTTGGCCGGGGAAGCCTTCTTCGAGCGAACCTAGAACATGTCATACTAACAAACATAAAAGGAAGAATTAAACAACCAAAAATATTGCTTACGCAGTACAAAACGTGTGAAGAAACCAAAGAAGAAGTCACCAACATAAATAAACGAATGAAGAATTTAAAGACGAAATCACCAACTTAAATAGACGTACGAAAAAATAAAGAAAAGTCACCAAATATTACGGTCATAGGCCGACAAAGTGATACAAACATTAGAATGAAGAACCAAAGGCAAACATCAAAATTCAACAATAGAACTCTTCATTGTCCTATTGTCCTCCTTTGACTACCTTCGTATATTTAACCAATCTAGGATTCATCAATTGAATTTGAGCATGGGCATTTTCAAAGGAGTCCTTACTCACATCACACAAATTGTTGACCAAAGCATTTTTCTCATCTTCCAAGTATTTCTTCTCTTTTTCAAGGATATTAACCTTCTTGAACATATTAGACAACTTGGATCCAATCTCTTAGGGACTCTTCTCCAATTGAGCTATCATTTTTTTGAATACCTTTTTCGCATCAACAAGAATGAATGATTCCATCTTAATTCCAACAAATTGAGAAAAAGACCTTCTTTCCCTTTGCATAAAGATTATAAGTCTTCAACATCTTTAGCCACTTGAAGTTAGCTTCAATAACAAGGTCCTTGGCATGATAAACTTATCTTTGAGGTCTGTTATAGTATTTTCATGATCAAGGAACTTACTAGTGAGATCGGCAACTTCACAGCGAAGACTTTCTACCTCAGATCAAATTTTTTAGTCAACAGTTATCATAGAGGCACACATTACAAAGACCTTACACAAATGCGGCAAACACTTTGCAAGGATATTTTAAAAATCAAGTGCACCGGCGTTAGCCAAGCTCAGAGCATCAGATTCACTGACCATAACTCTAAGCTTGTCAGGATCTTCAAGGAGTTCGGTAGAAAAAGCATTAGGAAATGCAAGGGATTCATCTGCCATCACTATGTTAGTGCAAAATTGGTTTTAGTTGTAATCCTCTAGTTGATGATTTGATGATAACAAAAGAAAAACAAATAAAGAACAATTATCCCCTAACTATATTTGTCAAATGTGCATATTAAGTTAGAAGACAAATATTTATACTAATGACTATCATTTTAAGGTAACATAAATTATGAGTAAGTTGGAGATAATAATCTAAGTGTTTCTAACAAAGAATATTATCACCTAATATACATATAATTATGTTTACTAATAGAGCAAGTCATAATATAGAAATAAGAAATATTGCAATATGCATTTGACAATCTACATTCGAGTTAAAGCATTAAAGACAAAAGAAATAGATGTCAATAATTGTCCCTTTGAAGACAAAAGAAAAGAGTGCTACAATGATTATCAAGCTCTGACTAAAAACCATATTGATCTTCTAACTCAAATATCATAAGAAGAAATCTCTAAGTGAATTATTTGATAAAACAATGTTCTGAGAAAAGCTAGATCCTCTGATGAACAAAGAAAAGATAACCTATTAAACAAGTTCACAATGACTCTTAAAAAGCCGTTGAAGTTGTGTCTCACTCTAATGAATTTGTTCTGAGAAAAGCTAGATCCTCTGATGAACGCTCTATCAATGTGCCTCTAATGAATTTGTTCATTCAAGCTCGCTCTAATAATCCTACGTGTGTTGATTCGGGGAATTCAGTTGACTTTTTGGTCAACATTAAAAGTCAACATTAGCATAAAGTCAATGCTACAATAAGAAGTTTATGCTCGAATATCCTCTACTCATCATATTGGACTTATCCTCTAACAAGAGAAGTGAAGGTGCTGGAAAACACAAGAAATGGGGTGGCTTTGAATTATGTTTGTTTTTTCCTAAAGCTACTTCGATTTCCCTACAAAAATTGTTCTTTATCAAAACATTCGACTTAATTTTAAAACTAGGTTTAGACTAAGTAAGGTTAAATCATAAAGAATTTAGATGTGATAAATAGAAGAGGATAAAGGAGACACATATATTTTATAATCTATGAGAGGATAATTCACTCATTCTTTTGGTTTGATGTGTTCTTGGCTTTTTTTTCTTCATATTTTATTTTTAACACATAGCCTTTTTCATCTTCTCTCATACATTATCTCTCTTATAGTAAAGACTGAGTGAGTTCTTCTTAAATATAGAGAAGAAGTGTTCGTTGAGAATGTTACCGTTGGAGATCTTCAATCACCATTTAAGGCAGATCAATTTTTAATAAGCATCCATATATATCTCCATGAATGATTCTACGTATCTTGGTATTGAAGATAGGGAATCAAGAGATATTATGATTGAATCAAACATTAAATACTTTCAAACACGTAGCAGATTCAGAATGTTCATAAGAGGTTTCGAAGTTTCTTTTTCTTATTTGGGCGTTGACTTTTTTAGAATGTTGACGTTTTCAAAGGATACACAATAATTCAGAGTCAGATGATCAGACGGTTAATGTGATTATAAGAGGCAGAGGCACATTATTTCTTGTCACGCTTATCAAAGGCAGAGACAAATTATTTCTTGTCAGATTATGTTTCAGAGGCAGAGGAACAATAAGTATATTAGAGGCAATTTAACAATATCATTGCTTTGCGTTTCAAGAGGCAACCGATGTACAACGTCGCTCGTATATCGAAGTCAGCTGAAACTTGCGACAAAAAAGGCCCGTGTCACCAGACTTAGGCAGTAGAGCTGGAGTGAGGTCTTTGTTTCTTATTCCTTCCTACTCAAGTTCCAATCTTTTGTATCAAACCCGATAGTGGTTTAGTTCCTTCTTCAATCTGGGGTTGTTAAGAGAAGATTTGGCTAGTAGGATCAAGGTGGTTAGTTCCTCAAAAGTTTGGGGTTGTTAGGTTGCACCTTCAGCCTTCATCAAATTAGCCTGCATCAAACTAGCGAGCATCCCCATAAAAACCAATCAGCCTTCATCAAATTAGCAAAAAGTTATCAACTTTGTCAAACACAAGTCAACCCCCCTTCTTGTGTTTTCACCTTCAAAAAGGACCATGAGTCTCATATTACATTACTAGAAGACCTAGTATGGATCACTTTATCAAATGACTCCAAAGTAACTTGTGGCTATATATTTAGCATAGCTAGTGGAGTTGTATCTTGGAAATCAAAGAGAAAGACGATATTGGCTCAATCCACTATGAAGTCTGAAATGATAGCACTAGCAACCGCTAGAGAAGAAGTGACCTGGTTGAGATACTCTCTAGCTTAGATCGCTTTATTGGAAAAACCAATGCCAACTTTGTTGATCCACTAGGATATTACTGTGACTATTGCAAAAAACATTAAGAACCACAGTTACAACGGTAAGAGATGACAGATACGTCGTAAGCATAACACAATTAAAGAGATACTTTCTAAAGGAGCTGTTAGAGTGGGTCATGTACGCACTGATTAAAATTTAGCAGATCCTTTGATGAAAGGATTAGCTAGAGAGAAAATCCTAAATACATCCAAAGGATGAGACTATTGCCTATAGATCAAGGAGTCACTCATGATGGTAACCCAACCTAAAATACTTGAGATCCAAGAATTAGGTTTAATAGGTAATAACAAGTCGTGAAATGATATGAGATAAACATGTTATTATAAATCAGAGAAGCATAATTACTGAAACGATGAAAGGATGAGGTAATAGAAACTATTAATGAGATCTATACTCTATGTGGAGTGGAGTACCTAGCTACAAGAGTAATCTTCATAGGCTCATCTATGTTAATGTGGAAGTGGGGCCGCTTCCTATAGAATTTTGAGGCAAAATACCTAGAGCGCTCACTATATTAGGATAGACGTGCAGGGCCATTAATGTGTGGGTATTTGAAAATACACCATATGAAAAGGTTGTGCGTGGGTTTGATGTCACAAATAGGGTTCAAGACTATGAATCACTCTTGTTGAATCTAAAACTTACTTACTTTGTCGTGCAAAGGTTCAAGTCGGAAGACACCTCTTTTTATACACAATCTTATAGAAGTATTTGACGCTACTTCAAGAATACTTTTTTTAATTCAAGTGGGGGATTGTTGGAACATAGATAGTATGCTAGTGTATGAATTTAAACATTGTTAAAGTCCCACATTGGAAAGCTTTCACACATTGAGTAGTTTTTCACTCTATAAATACTAAAGTCTTACACTGGATAGTTTACATATATGGGATTGATTCCATCACTATAAAAAGAGTGTCAAGCTCTTATGAAAAGGACACCAAAGTTGGATGAAACTCCCAACTTTCTCTCTTCTCCCTCTTCAATTTGATGCACTTCTGAGTCACTTCTCCCCCTTCTTTATGTCCTTTCGATTTTTGAGTGGTTTTAATATCACTGTCTTTTTAGAGCGGTTTTTGTGTCGTAGTCACTTCGATTTTAGAGTGGTCCTAATACCACTGTCATTTTAGAGTAGTTTTTGTGTCGTAATCCATTTGATTTGTGTGGTCGTAATACCACTGTCCTTTTAGAGTGATTTTTGTATCGTAGTCCCTTCGATTTATGAGTGGTCTTAAGCACCATATTTTTAGAGTGGTCATTATAGTCATATTGAGGATGTAATTCTAGAACGGTTCTGATACAGTTTTAACTGAGCTGTTTTATCCTAGGGACATCGTGGTTGATAGTTTGTGTTACACAATTTTGGGCAGTGCTGTGAAATGTCTTAAAGAAAACAACCTAGTCCGTTAATCAACCCAGTAATATCTTTAGTGGCTGAAAATCATTTTAAAAACAGTTTTTTGAAACTCAAAAACAACAATGAGCAACTCAAAATTTTATAAGAATGAATGAGCAATTCATCTATTGAGTTTAGGTTGCATTTTGATTTTTTTTTTCCATGTAATTGAAAGATTGGAACATCACGCGACAATTTACTTCCTTCATTAATTTTCATATTGGTGGGATAAATGAATTCTTTATTGTCCTTAAGTATTAGCTCAACTAGTAAATGCCGACATTGTTATATTGAACACCCAAATACGAACTTGAGATCTCACAATTGTGTGAATTTATTATGGTAAAAAAAATGAATTATTTATTTCTTAGGTATTAAACCATTGAGTATTTTGTATCATTTTTCTACCGGCTGTACGGTAAATCACACGATTAAATGAAATTTTTGGTTTTTTCTATTTTTATAAGATACCTAAAAGATTTATATATATATTAAATTTTGAATTTTTTTTAGTTTATTATGATTAAATCAGAAGACATTGATTTAATAAAAGAAAAAAAAAAGAGAGGGCATTGAAGTATGTTAGAATTTAGGGATAGAAAAATATCATTATATGGATATGAAAAAATGAAATATTATGCGTGCTTGTTTGGTGCTCGATCATCTTTCAATTGTAGGATTGTCTATTATGTCTAATCGGAAGACAAAAATAGGGTAATTTTCTCTATTCTTTTGATGTTTTTTTTGCTTTTGGCATTTTTTGTGTGTTTCAATTTAGGTATTCAGTTTTCTTATGGAGATATAATTGATAAGGTAAGTCTTTATTGTTTTTTCTTCTATAGCATTTCATTCTTCGACTGGTTTGAATGTTTTTATTTTTCGAGCCTAGGTATTAATACTATACTTTTAATTAATACTTCATAATGAAATAGGATGTTTAATATTGAGTTGATTCATGGACCATATTATTTTTAGTAATTTTAATAAAATATTACATCTATTTTTTTTATTAGAAAATACATTTTTGACAAGAAATGGCAAAGGTTCATCTTTGAATTTTTTTTAGATGTTCATATTATACAAACTGGCCTTTTCTTATTTTCAATTTTTCAATCCACGTTTTACAAGTCTAATAAATATAATTTATTCGGAACAGCCAGCACTTGTACACAAAATTTACAAACGGAGTATTATTAGGTAAATAAAATTAGAAAATGCTCTAGACAAATCTATTCTTTATATATATATACATATATATATATATATAATTTCTTATTTTGGTACTAATATGTTCAGCAATTTACTTGGTATAACAACATACAAAGCAATGGTCGTGCCGAACAATTGTTGATATGATTGTAGTTTATATATATGATACCCTATGTTTTAATCTCATTAGTGTTAGCTTATTACTTGCATTTAAAGAAATTTGGAATCTACACGATGATGAAAATGTTTGTTTATTTCATAATTTGTAAACTTATTTATACATGAGTCAATCTTAACCAACTAGTATATATACTAACTGAATTCTAACCAACTAACTAATTGACTAGTTAATTAGTTATAAAACCTAATTGCTACATTACTTACTTGAATTACAAGTCACCTAATACTTTCCCTTAATTCAAATATGCCTGAGTTCCTCAAATTTGTTTATTCTCAATTCTTTAGTCATGATATCAGCTGCTTGCACTTCAGTTTGGCAATGTATGGGCTTAAGTGTGTTTTTTCCCACTTGATCTCTTAAGAATTTGAACATTGTCTCTATGTGCTTGCTTCTTCCATGAGACACATGAATTTTTTTGCTAAATTGATGGTTGAGATGTTGTCAATCACTAATGGAACTAGTCTGCATATCTCAATCTTCAACTCATTAATCAAGGATTCGAGCCACAAGGCATGGCATGCTGCATAGTTGCCAACAATGTATTCTGCCTCACAAGACGATATTGCTATAACTGGTTGTTTCTTTGAGCTCCATGCAATTAAGAATTTCATGAACTTGAAGACATAACCTGATGTGCTTCTTCAATCACTTTTGTCCCCACACCAATTAGAATATGCAATCAGGTCTTCATCTCCCTGCTTCATGTTTCTTGCAAACATAATTTCATGCTCTAGTGTTCCTTGAACATATCTCATGATCCTCTTGGCTACAATCAAGTGAGCATGCTTGGGATTTTCCATAAACATGTTAATAACTCCAACCCTATAGCATAAGTTAGGCCTAGTGTTGCACAAGTATCTTAGAGATCCAACAATCTCTTTGAATCGAGTGGTGTCAACCAGTTTTCCTTCAGCTCCTTTTCTAACTTGGCATTGACTTCAATTAGAGTGACAGCAGAATTGCAACCAGCCATGTTGTATCTTCTCAAGATTTCACAAGCATATTTCTTTTGATGCATTACTAGCCCTTCCTTTGTTTCAATAAATTCCATACCCAAGAAGTAAGTCAATTTTCCTAAATCTGACATTTCAAACTTATTCTTCATGATTACCTTGAATTCCTCAATTTCTTCCATGTTACTGCCAGTCACTAGTGGATTATCAAGTTACAGACAAAGCAGGAGCATTGCTTGCCTTCCATTTTGAGTGCAGTGCTTCACATAAACCTCATATTCTGTTGTGCATTTGATGAAGCCAATGCTGATAAGGAATGAGTGAATCCTTATATTCCAAGCTCTAGGAGCTTGCTTCAAGCCACAAAGAGCTTTTCTTAATGAGTCCTTTATCTTCCTTTCCCTAGATCACAAATCGTCGTGGTTGAGAGACATAAACTTCTTCAAACAGACCATTCAAAAATGCAGAATTGACATCAAGTTGACACATCTCCCAGCCTCTTACACTAGCTAGTGCTATTACAAGCCTAATTGTCTCAATTCTTGCTACTGGAGCAAATACATCAAAATAATTAATCCATACTCTTTGTAGACATCCTTTGGCAACCAACCTGACTTTGTATTTGGCAATTGAGCCATCTGGGTTTAGCTTAAGCTTGTAGACCCATTTGACTCCTATTTGTTTTTGTCTTGGAGGTAGATCAGTTAAGTACCATGTCTGGTTCCTTTCAATTGCCTTAATTTTCAATCTCCTTAATTTCTTTCAATTGCCTTAATTTCTTCATCACAGAGAAAGGTGATGAAGAAAATTGAGATCTCGATTCTTTAAAGTCACTGACTATACGCATTAACACAGTCATTAACTACACGAGTGTATGATTGAGATTGAATAGTTCAGATCTTCAATTCAGTAATTTTTCATTTTTAGAAAAATCAAAATTTGCTATTTAGACCATTCGATCGAGATCAAACAGTCACGAAGTCATTAACTACATTAATGCATGCAGTCAATGAGTTAACCAAATCCAAATTCGGGAAATTGGAGCACTGATGATGTATTTTTCACTTTTAATCCATTTTCACATCACTTACTAAGAACTACATTTCATTATTTATATTTTTCGTTATATTATATTTTTATCAATTACATAGTGTGTATCACACTCTCCACTATTATAACGAGTTTAAATCCTCCATTTTTTAAAAGAAATGAAAACTTCAATTACTATGGTCTTTAGATATAAATATTTAATTAATATTACATATTTTTAAAAATTATATTCCATTATATCAATATATCTGCTATTATATATTCAAAAGTTATTGTAATAGATTGGCATCCCCATTTCTTTTCAGAAATGAGATTTTCCTTACTTCATTATAACACACAAATAGATATATAACCTATCAACTACTAAAAGTCCTAAGCTAACTCATGGCTCAAGAGCATTAGTACGAGTTAGGCGAACAAGTATACATTTTGTGTGTGATCATTCTATCTTTTATCTTAAATTATTTGCATGTTTAGATCACAATTCACTATTATTATTTTTATTTACATCATCTTAACTTCATATAAATTGTTTAGAACGTTTTGGTTAGTTGAGAGCTTACTAATCAACTTTTTACCAAGTTTAATTTTGAGTAAGGCTTTCATTTAAACTGTAGTAACTAAATTTTAAAATTAGTGACAATATTTTTATCATTTATCTTTTTATTTCTTTTTACCGATCTCATAGAGGCTAAATAATATATTGTGTCAAAACTCTTACGGATCGATGAAAAACATTATTTGATTTTTTTCAATTTAATTTGTTCTTTGTTGTTTTTATTTTCATCCATTTATTTTAAGTTTCTTACATGATTTATTCATCATATAATTTATTCTTTTGATAAATTTATTTTGTTGAATATAATTTATGTTTTAAGCACAAAATTTGTGTAGACAATACTCAATAAGGGTTCATAACATATTTTTTAAAGTTAAATATATTTTTATAGCCTAAATTGTTAGATATAAGCCAATTTTATGCACAATTTATAGACAACACACAAGAATTTTTGTTCGCGTTTAATATCTTCACTAAATCTCATGTGTGATATGTGGTTACTTCTCTTGCTTATGTCAACCATAATACATGGAACAAACTTAATAACTTTCTTGGTCTCTACACATGCATATATTTTGATATTTCAAATTTACAAGTTTTTCTCTTTGCAGAATTACAATATTTGTAACATACATATGTTAGAAAACCATTTTCTTCTACCACCGTAAGTGGAGTTGTTTTGTTATCACACTTTAAAAACATTGACACAACATATAGGCTTCTCTCAAATAACATAATGTGAAAATTATTACAAAATATAAACTTTTCTCAAAAATCCCTCACACGTCCAATACAATTACACTCTTTAAGAAGAATAACCAACTACCTCACAAAACTCTAAAACAAGAGAGAAATAAAGAGTTAGATGTAAATTTAAAGTATTTCTAACTGGTGAAAAAAAAAAACTCATCAATATAACCCTCATTATATTATTGTTTTTCAAATAATTAAATCCTATACTAATGAGCAATAAAAGTAATAAATGTCAGAAAATTAAATTTTAAAATTTAATTTTCAATTTCAATGTAATTATCATTAATAAAGACTCTCTCAAACAATGAAATAACTATCAATGGAGACAATTATGAATTATTTTCAAATTTGTCCAAGAAGGAAATTATTTAAAATAATTTATTGGACTTTTAAATACACTTAAATAAAAGTATAAAGATCAATGGTATTAACAATTTGAAATTTTATAAATTAAAAGAAAAAGAATTTTAAAATCCAGAGACATATA
>JBBPBP010009777.1:31041223-31079084 GCA_037974735.1 Cicer chorassanicum | reverse complement strand
CCATTATTTTATTAGATATAATAAATTGTAATTATTTGAAATATATTTTATATATAAAATAAAATAATTAATTTTAAGAATTTACATACAGATAATACATTATATGAATAGAAAAGTGATAAATGGAATTATTATTATTATTATTATTATTATTATTATTATTATTATTATTATTATTATTATTATTATTATGTACAATATTTCACACGTCCAAAAATCATTAACGTACTTAGCAAACTAGCTGATTTTTATACATGAAAAACATGATCATTGTTCTCGTGTATAATATTTCACTCATTCATGATTAGCAACCTAGCTTATATAAAGATCAAGACTGAAATGTAAGCAAAAATTATTTTATACAAAATGATTTTATACATTGAGAATCATATCATTTAGTAAATACATGTACGGGCACACATACTGAAACAACCTAAGCAGTGATTTGTATAATATAAAGATCACGAGTGCCATTTTTTAAAAATTAATAAAATTATTATAACTATGAAATTAAATTAGTATAATAAGATATAATTATTTTAAATTTTAAATCTTTATAATAAAAATGATAATAATAAATTATATATATATATATGTTAATAATAAATCAACTTTCATATGTTTATCTTTAAAAAAGCGTTCATATGTTTAAATTAGTTAAAGAATCTATTTACAAACTACAAATATTTATATAATATATGCGTATTGACTAATATATCTTTAATAGAAAACCTGATTTAAAATATAAAATAGTTGAAGGACCTAGTTACAACTTTTTAGTTTAAGGACCTATAAAAAAATTCTAAATGTTCAAGGATCTGCAGATTAATTAAACCTTTTATTATATATTTATTTAGTCTTTAGTCTTTTTTGTTAAGTCAACTCGTGTGGGAGATTTCAATTTTTAAATGTTTTTTTTCTAAACATATTTAGAATATTATAAATATTTTTCCATAAAAATTTAAATTATTTTAACAAGGATTAAATTCATTATAAAATTTCAAGTGCCAAAAGCACAAGAAATAAGAGATAGAGTGTGCCACCACTCAATTCTTGGTTGCTTTGGTGAATGATAATTCCAATTTCATTTACATCACAAATTAAACTAATTTATAATTTTGGTAGCCTACTCTCATATCTTGTATTTTACATAATCTTTTTCAATGATTCTATAGCCTAACTTGTATTTTAGAACGTGTTATTTTACCTCGTTTTGGAAACAAGCTAGCAATTATGAGTTATAGCGCGAGTTATTGTATTCTCTAGTAAAACGTGATTTGACTCCAATTTGTAAGTTTTCATCCTACAAGGATCCTAAAGTTATTAATGACAAAAAGTTTTATATCTAAACCCTAGTTCACACTATGATTCATAATTTTTTTTTTGTCGAACCAAAATCTTCTATGGTATTTAGTATGGTATTTTCTATGGTATTTAGTTCACACTAAGATTGTAAGCGATCCTTAGTTCGTACTGTAACACTTGAAATTTTTCGTGGTTAAAACTACTAAAGATAGTAAAAGATTTCGATTTGACACAATATTTCATGTATCACAATGTGAACTAGGGCTCCCTTAGAGTTCAATAGACCACCGAAGATTTCATATATCATAGGGCAAATTAGGTTTCACTCATTGCCGTATGAGTGTTACATACAACTTAAATAAAATAAATGACCATTTGGTCGAACTTGACTAGTCGTATCTATGGTACATATAGCTTGTACTAGAGATAATTCAAATAGGTACGACATTCTTTGGAAAGTCATAGACACATAGTATTACAAGTCTTAATATATTGTAATAAAACATCAGAAGTTGTCATATCCAGAGTAAAACTATAATCATCCCAAAAGTAAATGCATAAAAATTAACTACAAAATGATATCACAATAAGAAACCCCAAAGGTTAGACATGCCTCTGCATCTCACTTCTAATTTGTGAACAACCTCAAATAAGAGGGAAGAGGGATGCCTCTGCATCTTAGTGAGTTTCATAAAAAAAAAAAAAAACGAATAGTTAGAAAAATTTTCTTTTAAAAAATATTAATAATAGAAAAAGACAATTTCCTTTTATAGGAAAGAATCAATACAAGCAGAATATTATAAGGTTTAGTAAAATTAAAGTTTCTATTGGTAATAATAAATCTATAATTATTTTTTAAATTAAATGTTATTTATTTATTTTTATTATTTAAATTTTAGTTAATTTTTTATATACTAAATTTTAGAAAAAATTAATTCGTGAAAGCAAGTTAGTGCTTGATTCACGAGTCCACAAGTTTTTATTTTTGTTCTCAAACTACTAACAACTAGAGGTGTATATGGGCGCGAGTCGATCCGCCAACCTGATCACTCAATCCAATCCAATTTTTATCTGATCACTTTCGGGTCCGACCCGACCTAACCCGTTGAAACCCGCTTATATTTTTGGTTTGGGTAATGAGTTCAACAATTTGGACCCGATAACTAGTTAAAATTTGTTTTTTAAGTTTGTTTGGCAGCCCAATAGAGTTTCATTACTCTTTTTCTTCTTGTTCTTCTTCTTCGAATTTTTAGCTGTTGTTATCTACCTTCTTCTTCTGTTCCATATCTACGTCCAATTTCTTCTTCTGTTCGCGTCCACCTTATTTTTCTGTTTTTAAATTTTTTACATTTGTTAAATACAAATTTTTTGAATTAATTACTATTTATGAGCAAAAATGATGCTTATGCAAAAACTTATGGTTATGATGAATTTAGTTTAAACTTTTTACATTTAAATCTATTATACACTTTTTTTTAGTATTGTATTTGAAAATAGTAAGTACGCTAAAAATAAACAAATGAAACACTACTATTAAAAAATTATGGTAGTTTAGTAAACTAAAATCGTTGATGAGTTATGTGTAATGATGAACTTGTTAAGTACTTGGACTTGAAGTGCTTGAACTTTTTGCAGATTCCCAATTGTTCTCTTCCATAATTTGAGGAACTTGTTAAGTGTTTTGACTTGAAGTTAATATTGCTTAGAATTGATAAATTTTCATATTTTATTGATTTACTATTGTTGAATATATTTATTTATTTGAAGATTATTGGATTTATTTTTTTGTGAGAGAGGTTGTAGGCTTTTTTAAAGAATTGAATGATGTGATTGAAATTTTATAGTTTTTAAGACATTCAAGTATTAAATATATTTTCATTCAATATATTTTCCCGTAAAATAAAAAACATGTTATTATTTATATATAATCCGTCAACTCAACTCATTCTTGATCGGGTCGGTTCGGTTCGGATTATATGAAAAAAATACGGGTTTAAAACTTAACCCAATTTAAAGATAATCGATCGATTTTTGAATTTTGTCAAAACCTAGACAATCCAACCCACGTACACTCCTACTAGCAATACATTGGTGGTGTACATCCATTTATAACAAAAAAAAAAGTTATATTATCTAAAAAAAAATCACAACACGAAGAGACATTAGTTCATTAATCTTGAAATGTTGGTTCAACACCACCGCTTCGTTCCATACGATTTATGTTGGTTCAACTTTCTAGTATTGATGAAAATCCTTATTCCGGTTTTATGGGATCTATATTGAAGAAGCGAGTTCAAATTTTCATATTTGTCGATCCATCATCACCACTTTTCTATTAGTTACAATTTCTATTTCCTAAATTTGTTTTTGAATCCATCACCCCTCTTCTACAGGGTTTCTCATCTATAAATAGGGATTCATTTGTTTTATTTTGATTTTGATTCACATATTCTTAAAATAACTTATATTTTAGTTTGTAATTACTCTCTAACATTGTTTTGTTTGAATTTTTCATTGATTTGCAACCGTCAGATTTTGAATCCTTAATTTTTTTTTAAAGAATATTTTCCCTGAGTTGTGTTTAAGAGAAGTTAAACCTAAAATTTACAAGGTTCTTGATTTTAATGAGAATGACAAAGTTCTTGATATATCACTTTTAGTCTATTTTATCACAGTGATATATGGTTTTTGCTTCCCATCTTTTAATTTTTATGTCTTTGTGTATGTTATTTTTATAAATCTTAGATATTTAAAATTGAAATTATGAAGTATAGGATGTGAGACTTAACCACTCACACTTGAACCCAACAATTTCCCTAAACCCAACAATCTTTCCTTCAAGTTTGAGTCTCCTATATCCTACACTTGAACCCAACAATTTCCCTGAACCCGCCTCCTTGACTAATTGCACAAGAGATTTTGACACAACATCTTGGGGAGTATGGGGAAGTGTGATAGCAACAATGAACCAAATGCTTCAGGACCACAAGAGACTTTGACACCACATCTCAATCCAAAACTTTAAGATAATTGGTATATGGGTCACAACTCTTATATATCCAACATGTTATGAATTTAACCCAAAAACTTGAATGTAAATGCAAAATTGAAATTAAAAGATTAAAGATGAAAAAGAAACAAGAACTATCGAGGTTCAGAGTAATAATCTCCTACGTCCTCAGTGATAGTTGTTTTATATTTCTTTATCAATAACCAAGTAGAGTACAATGTTTTCCAGCTCCAAAGATTCTTTGTTCTATGCTGACTTGAACTCTCTCTAATTGATCTAGAAAATCTCTCACTATCATTAGCATTGTTGTTAACAAGCTACAAGCCATGTCTTATATAGCTATCCCTTCCCTCCAATTAGTTATAACCATAACTAACTAACTAACTATTTGTAACTAACAAAATAGAAACTGAGGCAAAACAGAATAAACAAGCTATCACATTAGCTTAATACAAAGTTTTTATACTTTCATTCACTAATTTAGCATAATTATGATCCACTAGACTTCACAAATCTCCACCTTAGATCTTCAATTGTTATTGACATAGTTAAAAAGCCTCAAGTCTTTTGTAGAAACTTCAGTTGGGAAAAATCCCAACATTCACCAAATCCAAACAATGAGCAAATTTGGTGCTAGGAACCACTTTAGTTAACATATCTGCTGGATTATCTTATGTAGACACATTCTTCACTTCTACAATACCTTCAGCAATAATGTCTCAAATGTAATGCAATCTAGTGTCAAAGTGCTTGGTCCTCTCATGGAACATGAGGTTCTTAGAGAGGAAGATAGCGCTTTGATTTGTCCCTGTCAATTTCGATTCCAATGATTCTCTTAGCTACTCCTAAGTCTTTAATTTCAACTTCAGAATTAAGTAATTCCTTCAGACTGTTGATAGCATTCATATCACACTTGCTTTTAACATATCAGCTACATATAGTAATAGGTAAGTGAAGTTGATTGAACCTTATCTTTTGAAATAAACATAGCAGTCAAAAGAGCTTCCATTGAATCCTTTTAAAATCATAAAAGAATCAAATCTTTTGTACCATTGTCTAGAGGACTGCTTAAGTCCATACAAGGATCTCTTAAACAAATACACTGTGTTCCTTTCCTGGTACAACATGACCTTCAGGCTGAGCCATGTAGATGTTTTCTTCTAGTTGGCCATGTAAGAAAGTAGTCTTGACATCCATTTGTTCTAGTTCCAAGTTTTAAGCATCAACTAAAGCAAGTATGACCCTGGTACATGTATGCTTCACAGTTGGAGAGAATATTTCCTTGAAATCAATTCCTTCTCTTTGTGAATATCCTTTTGCAACTAGTCTATCTTTGAATATGATCTTTTCAACTCTTGGAATCTTAGGTTTTCTCTTGAAAATCCACTTGCAGCCTATGACTTTCTGATCTTTAGGCTTTATCACAAGTTTGCAGGTGTCATTTTTCATGAGTAAGTCCAATTCCATCATGGAAACTTTCCAATGCTTACTGTCTTCTCCAATGACAACATTTTTGTAGCTGGTTGGATCAGTCCATTGATCATCTGTTTCCACACATAAGGAATATGCGACTAGATTTGCATATCCATACCTTATTGGAGCTCTTACTTTTCTCCTTTCTCTGTCTCTCATAAGACAATATGTTGATTAAGATTCTCCACCTTGAACATCATCAGTTTCAGGTTGTTCCAGGCTTACAGTTCTTTCTAGAGTAGGCTTATCAGGATTTGGTAGCTCCACCTTAATTTGTGCTCCTCAACTGACCTGATCAATGGCATATATTTGACTTGAGCTTAGTTATCCAACTTCTAGAAGATCATTTTCCTCAAAAACAACATCTCTACTGATTATAGCTCTCCCCCCATTTGATTCAGTGATCCAAACCTTGTAACCTTTTACACCTTCAGGATAGCCTAGAAAGATCCATTTTCTTAGACCTGGGCTCAAGTTTTCCTTCATTAACATGTATGTAGGCAATGCAACAAAAAAATTCTCTGATTCTTATAATTTGGTGCTCTACCATTCCAACTTTCTTCAAGTATTTTGAAACTTATAGCGGCAGATGATGACTCGTTGATCAAATAACAAGGAGTGTGCACTGCCTCTCCCCAAAATCTCTTATCAAGTTTAGCATTGGACATCATACACCTAACTCTCTCCAAAATGGTCACATTCATCCTTTCAGCTATACCATTTTGTTGGGGTGTTAGTCTCACTGTTTTATGTCTAGCTATCCCCATATCTTTGCAAAACTCAGTAAACTCATTACTTATATATTCCAGGCCATTATTTGTTCTTAAGACCTTGATCTGCTTCCTTGTTTGTTTCTCCACTAATGACTTTCATTGCCTGAAACTTTTGAAAGCTTGATTCTTGTGCTTTAGTAAGTAAACCCACACATTTCTTGACCAGTCATCAATAAAGGTTATTAAGAATCTGACCCTTCCAAGTGAAGGAACTCTAGCAGGTCCACATATATCTGAATGAAAATAGTCTAATATGGCCTTTGTAGTGTGTGTACTATTATTGAATTTTCCCCTTTTCTATTTACCATAAATACAAAACTCATAGAATTCGAACTTCTCAAAGTTTCCACTTCCAATCAAACCTTGCTTATATAATTCCTCCAGGTCCCTTTCACTAACATGAGCTAGTGTACAATGCCACATTTTTGTAGAAATGTCATTTGTGACATAAATTTGAAGGTGCAAACACGAGAAGGGGGTTGAATTGTGTTTGACAAAATTGATAACTTTTTGCTAATTTGATGAAGGTTGGTTGGTTTTTATGAATTACTTAGATAAGAAGTAATCGGATTTGACACATATATTTATCTTGGTTCACCACTAACTTGGCTACATCCAGTCCCCTCATTCAAAAGGCTTTAATCCACTAATTCAAATACCTTGAATTACAAAGCACCTGACCCTCCAAGCCAGTCTTCCCAAACAGCCTAACAACCCTAAACTTTTGAGGAACTAACCACCTTGACCCTACAAGCCAAGTCTTCTCTTAACAACCGGACAACCCCATATTGAAGAAGGAACTATACCACTATCGAGTTGGATACAAAAGATTGGAACTTGAGTAGTTGATTCTAAAAATCTGATGATAATAGTAACTCTCACACTCTAAGAAAAGAACACTCAGAAAATATTTCTAACTCGAACAAGTGTTTCTCTCTTTGAACTCTAAGACTACTCTTTTCTATTTTTCAATGATTTTCTTCTTCAGCCTTGAGTGTCTATTTATAGTTAAAATTTGGGCTTCAATTTAGTCCTTGTTTAATTATGAATTGTATTTTGTTCAGATTGCGTTTGTAAATTCTTCAAATGAATTATGTTTCTTTTTTGTTTAGATGGAGATTGTAAATTCTTTAGATTGATTCTGTTCGTATTTTGTTCAGATTGCGTTTGTAAAGTCTTCATATTGATTCTATTTATATTTTGTTGTAGATAAATCTTCATCAAGTCTTCTTCAAATCTTGATCAAATCTTCTACAAATCTTGACGATATCTTCTTTTCAAGTTGGGCAAAGATTTTCTTCAATTATAAATATGAATCAAATCTTATTTTTATATTTTCATCAATTATAAATTTGAATCAAATCTTATTTTAGATTTTCTTCAATTTACACGAATCTTCTTTTATACTCTTTGGAGTCAAATGTATTGTTCTCAATCTGAACAAAATACAAATATAATCAATATAGAAGAACTGCTCAGATTGGACTCAAAAATAAATAATTGGCTAAAGAACATATTATCAAAAAGTATCTTGTTCAGAATTATTTTTGAATAAGATAAATGTAGACCAATCTTGGAATCAAGATACAATTAAGAATTAAACAAGGACTAAATTGAAGAGAGAAACATTTGTCGAATGAGAATTATTTTCTGAGTGTTTTTTTCTTAGAGTGTAAGAGTTATTATTATAATTAGCTTTGTTAGAAGCAAACACTTAAAGTTCCAATCTTTTTTATCCAATCCGATAGTGGCTTAGTTCCTTCTTCAATCCGGGTTTGTCATTTTTTTAGGAGAAGACTTGACTTGTAGGGTCAAGGTGGCTAGTTTCTCAAAGTATGGGGTTGTTAGGCTGTTTGGGAATACTGGCTTGGAGGGTCAGGTGCTTTGTAATTCAAGGTATTTGAATGAGTGGATTAAAACCTTCTGAACTAGGGGACTAGATGTAGCCAAGTTAGTGGTGAACCAGGATAAATCTGTGTCAAATTATTTATGCTTTCATTGTTTGCTGCTTCTGAATGCGATTGCTTCTTATCTAAGTAATTCATAAAAACCAACCAACCTTCATCAAATTAGCAAAAAGTTATCAACTTTGTGCAAACATAATTCAACCCCCTTCTTGTGTTTACACCTTCAATTGGAATTAGAGCACAGTCTCAAGGTTGTGCACTTTACAGTGTATGAGGAAAGATCCAATGGTTCAAGATGTTTGGATGAGGTATTTTCTGACTTAACTCAATCTGATTTAATTATTACTATAAATGATTTTTTAAATAAGAACCACAAATTGTCTTTAAAATTAAAAACACTCAAGAAAGAAAATACAAACCTAATTGAAAAAGTTAATGTTTTAAAGAAACAAAGTGTTGAATTTAAAACAGAAAATGCAACTCTAAAATCAGATATTAATGAACTTAAAACAGAAAATGCAGTTATGAAAACTGATATTACTGAACTTAAAACAAAAAATGCAACTCTAAAAACTAATATTATTGAACTTAAAACAAAAAATGCAAATTTGAAAAACTGATATTGCTGAACTTAAGGCTAAAAATCTAACTCTGAAAAGCAATTATAGTTCAACATCAATTGAAAATACCACATGTAATTTGATAAGCATGAAAAAGTATTTAAAGATAACAACTTTTCTTTATATTTGTTTGACTCCCCCTAACTTAGGGCTCCCCTTAAGTCTAAGTATCATTTTCTCTCCACTTTATCAAATATATTTCTCCCCCTTTTGTCATCAGACAAAAAGACTTGAAAGTGAGACTTTTTTTTTCTTTTTGAATAACATGCATATAATATAGTACAAGAGAATATAAAAACTAATGTAAAACAAAACTACTTTGAAGTGATCACAACATCAATCAGATATGAAGGTAAAATTTAGCTTTTTCTTGATGAAGTTAAACCTATTTTTAGGTAGTGGTTTGGTGAATATGTTAGCTTATTGGTGTTTAGTGTCTACAAGCTTTATGTTTAGTACCTCTTTTTGAACAAGGTCCCTAATGAAGTTGTAACGCCCCAAAATTTGTTTAATCCAAAACGTTACTTAAAAAAATACTTATTGTTTAGAAAAGTTTATAATTTTTTTTTGAATACTTAGCATTTATTCATTTAAATAATTAGTAACAACCACGTTATTTAATATCATTAAGAAAATATTTATTCAAAATTTAAAACAAACAGTTATTCCTAACGGAAAGAAACCATTTCCGTATTTCTACAATTCTAGTACATATTAAAAGTTTGTGACAAGCGATTAAAAAGAACTTAGAAAGATTGGACAATTATATTATTTCAAAATTGTCTTGAAAAAACCCATGTTTCCCCACGTTCGCCACACGTCAATACTCATTAACTAATCTTGCATCTCATTGAACTCATTAGTACCTAAAATGTTGTTGTAAGGTTCAGTTTTTTTTTTCCATCATCCACATCAAATCAAATCTAAACATATAGAAGAATAACACAAACCATATAAAAGTAAAACTTCCAATATAAAAGAAAAAAATGTGCAAACCAGTAAATTGTATATCAAAACATATGCATAATGCATTATCCTAAAACTATATGATCCGGATATAAACCTGCCACTAAGGCAACTTCCACACAGAAAAGTCACCCATACCAATGGGGAAAACAAACCTGCCACTAAGGCAACTCCCATGAAGATGCATATGCCATGACATGATGATATAGTATCATGAGATATATTCCCACACAGTCCACTAAGAATCATGTCATATGTATTCAAAATTATTTTTTTAAAATCAATACTTACATATTACTACGAACACATACCACACATCCTTATCATGATTACCACATATTCATAGACAAATAATCATAAAAAATTATGACTTTCACCACACACACATAAAAATAGAAACTTTATATCACATAGGCCATAAAAATTACACTTTCACATATATAACAATAAAATTCAAACTCCAACTCATATACATAATAAAAGTTAAAACTTTATCACATATAAGGTAAAAATTCAAACTTTATTTCATATTCATCGTAAAACTATAATTTTATCACACATAGCATAAAATTTCATACTTTACTCCACATAAGTCATATATTACAATTCAATCTCAACAAAAATTGGGGTTTTATTATTTTAATCCATTAGTCTACATTGATTCATTTTAAAATAGAAGCAATCACGATTATTTATTTCATGTCATCCAACCAACGGCCTAACTCTAATTTGTGTGGGAAAAAGCCCTTACCTTGGCCGCTTTTCTTCCTAGTACAAAGCTTTAAGCCCCACAGAGTTGTTCACAAGGAAAAGAAGTTCCAAGCTTTGGATACACGAAGAAAATGAGGTGTGAAGGTGATGGTGGCTAGGGTTTCGGAATTGTTTTTTGTTTATTATTAGTGAGTATACAGAAATTGTGGACTTAGGGAAATTTAAAGTGGAAATTGTTGGTTAGATAATGTTGGGCCTAAATGAAGAATAAGAGGGATAAAATGTCACTTTTTGTTTTTTAACCTTGATCATAAAAACCAAGTCACAAACACATAGCCCAAATTTATACTCATCCAAGTGGGTTGGGTCACACTAAGCCTCAAACCCTTAGCCCAAATTCTTTTTGCATTAAGAAAACACATCTAGATATAATATATCTCTACTAATATATATATATATATATATATATATATATATATATATATATATATATATATTTAAACTCCCCATTGATTAAATAATTCTTACTAATAACTTTATCAACTACAAAAATCGAACAAGGCAAATACCTATCACACATGATTTAATATTGAATAATATTGATAGGTTCTAATTATTTTTAAATAATAATTTAGAGGATGTTACAATACTCACCCCCTTAAAAATAGTTTTGTCCTCGAAACTAGGTAGACATAAACAGATTAGGGTAGAGTTATATCATCTTTTCCTCTAATTCCCAAGTTGCATCTCCAGTCGTTTGGTCCCAAATCACCTTGACCAAGGCGATCTCCTTACCTCGTAGGTGCTTAGTAGTCCTATCTCCAATGCTTAGTGGTGGAATTACAAAGGAAAGGTTCTCCTTCAACTGGATATCATCTGACGTGATAATATGGGAATGATCAGCCATGTACTTCCTTAGTTGTGACACATGGAATACATCGTGCAGTTTGGCCAGACTCGGAGGCAAGGCAATCTGATAAGCTACGAGACCTACACGTCGGAGGATCTGATATAGGCCAATGAATTTAGGAGTGAGCTTCTTAGACTTCAGTGCCATACCAACTCCAGTAGTGGGCGTCACTCTCAAAAACACATGTTCACCCTCTTGAAACTCCAGCGGTTTCCTCCGTTGGTCAGCATAACTCTTTGTCTGCTTTGTGTTGTCTTCATTCTTTCTTGGATTAGATGAACTTTATTTGTGGTCTGTTGTACCAATTCTGGGCCCACAATTAGGTTCTCACCATCCTGATACCAACATAAGGGAGTTTGGCACTTACGCCCATATAGAGCCTCGTATGGTGTCATCCTAATGCTCGCATGATGGTTGTTGTTATATGTGAACTCAACGAGAGGCAACATATTATCCCAACTTCCTCGCTCATCCAACACACACGCTCTCAATAAATCCTCCAAGGTCTGAATAGTCCTTTCTGTTTGTCCATCGGTTTGAGGGTGATAGGCAGAGCTCAATCTCAACTTAGTACCCAACGTCTCATGCAATGCTTCCCACAAACGAGAAATGAAGTTCGGATCTCTATCTGACACAATGTTGGAGGGTACCCCATGTAGTCTAACAATCTCGGCAATGTAGATCTCTGCAAGCTTACTCACATCATAAGTAGTTCTCACGGGTATGAAATGGGTAGATTTGGTCAACTGGTCGACAATCACCCAAATGGAGTCAAACTTCCGTTGAGTCTTAGGCAATGCTACCACGGAATCCATAGATATACTATCCCATTTCCATACTGGTATATCTAATGACCTTAGTAGTCCCCCTGGTTTCTGATGCTCTACCTTGGCTTTCTGACAAGTCAAACATGAAGCCACATATTCTGCTAATTGTTTCTTCATTCCCGGCCACTAGAATTTTTGCTTAAGGTCTTTATACATTTTGGAGGTACGAGGGTGAATACTCAACTTGCTTTTATGGGCCTCATCCATGATAGTCTTCCTCAATTCTGTATTGTCGGGTATACAAACACGTTCATTACATCTCAAAATATCGTCTGGGCCCACCTCAAATTCAGGTGCCTTCCCGACCTCGATCAACTTCCTTTTCTCTTGAGTCAACATGTCTGTAACTTGGAGAACTTTAATCTCATTCATTAATCCACTATATATAATGATCATTCCACATTGCACTTTCCCCAATGGGGAATCCAACTTAAAATCCAAGTCAGAGAACTTCTCTAACAACTCCAACCCCTTCATTGTTACAAATGAGAGATGAACTCGCTTCCTGCTTAGGGATTCAGCCACCACGTTTGCTTTCCCTGGATGGTAATGCAACGTGAACTCATAATCTTTAATGAACTCCATCCATCTCCTCTGCCTAATGTTAAGTTCCTTTTGATTAAACAAGTATTTCAAACTCTTATGGTCACTAAATACATCAAAACTACACCCATATAGATAATGTCTCCAAATTTTCAATGCGAAGACGATTGCCGCTAACTCCAAGTCATGAGTGGGATAATTCTTTTCATGCACCTTCAATTGCCTTGAGGCATAGGCCACTACTCGTTTGTTCTGCATCAGCACACAACCCAAACCCTGGTAGGAAGCATCACAATAAACTTCATAAAGCTCTTCTGGTTGCGGGAACACTAACACCGGGGACGTAGTTAGCTTCTCCTTCATCAGTTGGAAACTTTTCTCACACATCTCAATCCACGCATAAATTTGGTTTTTCTTCGTAAGGTGTGTCAATGGAGCAGCAATCTTGGAAAATCCCTCAATAAATTTCCTATAGTACCCGGCCAAACCCAGAAAACTTCTAATCTCTATGACTGTCTGCGGTTATTTCCATGCCATCACGGCTTCTACCTTGGATGGGTCGACAACAATCCCTTCCTTAGAAATTACATGTCCCAAAAACTTTACCTCTTCCAACCAAAATTCACATTTTCCTAGATTGGCATATAGTTGTTGCTCCTTCAATACTTGTAGAGCTTGACGCAAATGTTCCTCATGTTCTTCTCGGGTCTTGGAATAGATCAATATGTCATCAATAAAGATCACCACGAACATGTCTAAGAATGGACGGAAGATACGATTCATATAATCCATGAAGATAGCTGGCGCATTGGTCACTCCGAAGGCCATCACCAAGTACTCATAGTGCCCATAACGCGTTCTGAATGTTGTCTTGGATATATCATCTTCTTTCACCCGAATCTGATGGTACCCTGACTTTAGATCAATCTTAGAAAACACTTCCACCCCTCTAAGTTGGTCCGTTAAATCATCAATGCAGGGTAAGGGGTATCTGTTTTTTATTGTGACCTTGTTGAGTTGTCGGTAATCAACACACAGTCTCGACTTTCCGTCCTTCTTCTTGACCAATAATACGGGGGCTCCCCATGGTGACACACTAGGCCGAATGAATTTCTTAGACAAAAGGTCTTCCAATTGGTTCTGATAGTTCTGATAGAGATGGGTCCAGTACCTGGAATGACATCGATAGAAAATTCGACGTCCTGGACTAGGGGTAATCCTGGTATGTCTGGTGGGAAAACTTCAGAGAAATCCTTCACCACTGGGATCTCATCGACAACAACCTCTGGAGTCATACTGATGGAGTTGAGACACACATATTTTTTCACTTCTCCCTTGTGAGAAAACTTCAATCTGTTGGCCGAAAGGAACTTCAAAATGCCAGGATCTGGAAATATCACATTCCGTTGGTCGCAATCTAACATGACGTAGTTGCTAGACAACCAATCCATTCCCAAAATTACCCCAAGATGTTTCAAAGGAATACAAATTAAATCGACCTTAAAATTCATTTTAAACACTGTCAGTGGGCATTGCAAGCACGCCGAATTACATTTTACTGGTTCAGCAGAGGGGAGGGTAACCAGTAAATCGAATGGTAAAGTGGTGACCGCAAGTTGGAGCGAGTCCACTCAATCTAATGAAATGAACGAGTGTGTCGCTCCAGAATCATATATCACAAAAAGTATCTTTCTAGCAATTAAACATTCACCCTGAATCAGTTCTGAGAAAGATGGTACTTCTTCTCCACTAATATGATAAACACGTCCTCGAGCAGTAGGGCGTGCAACATCCTTGTTGGCAACATCCTTATTATCGCCAGTGTCCTTCTCCCAACAATCTTTTGCAAGATGGCCTGGTTTCCGACAGACATAACATATCCTGGTTCTTCTGGGACACTCAGCTATCCTATGTCCCTACTGTCCACAATGATAGCATCGACTAGTACGCATTGGGTTATGTGCTGGATTCTGAGGCCTCTGATCTCCCATGTTTTGGGGGTCTGATCGATCTCTAGCAATCCCTTGTGGGCGGGCATAAGGCTTTTGTTGTTGAAACTGTTTGCCTCGATTTTGTTGGTCACCAATTCCCTGTTCAAAGGAAATATTTAGAGACATAACCCCATAGTTAAATGATAAGGTTGTGGTTGATTTCTACTTGAGGTCTCGCCGGTCCACCAATAACACTTTGTTCAGGCGGCCCCGTTTCATGATCTCCACCATTTTGCATTTCTCCACCAGCACCTGATACTGACGTATCTCTAGGGGTCCCACAGACTCCTTAATCTCATACATGAGCCCAATTTCAAACCTCTCGCACATGTACTCTTCATCCACTTGGTTACAGAAGTAACGAAAATGTTTTGCTAGGGACTCAAACTTTGCAGCATACTCGGACACCATGAGACTTCCCTGATATAGTCTAAGGAATTGGGCTTCTTTCTCAGCCTTGGCACTCTTCAGAAAATATTTGTCCAAGAACTTTCTCTTGAAGACTTCCTAAGTCACCTCTTCGTGGTTTCCTTCCATCATTTGTCTCGCCCCCCACCACCAGTATTCAGCTTCATCAATCAGTAAGTAGGCAGCATAATCTACTTTCGTGTCATCGGGGCAGTGGAGGATGTCAAATATCTTCTCAATCTCCTGTAGCCAGAGGTCAGCCTTGTTAGAGTCATGCTCCCCTTTAAATTTTGGCAGATCTTGTCGATAGAATTCAAATAGTACCCCCGTTGCAACAGCTGCTTCCTCCCTCAGGTCCCTCTGCGCATTACGTTGAGCTTGGATTGTAGCTTGCTGAGCCTGAACTGCAGCTTGTTGGGCCATTGCAGCGGCCATTGTATACATGGCTTGGATTGCTTCAGTCATGTCACTTCCTCCTTGGGGGACTGATTGGTTTGCGCGACGAGCCATACTTCCTACAAATTATCTAATTAGGATAACACTATGATCTAATTATAACCTTACGGTTATAAGGAAATATTTTATTCACGTCTATATAGTAGGTTTAGGTCACACAGTAAGTCGTGCACTAGAAGGGTTCCCAGGAAAGAGAGGTGGGTCAACGGACCACTTAATAACCAAGTCTTTCCTTAGCCAGAATCTACAACTTTTTACGGTATTACCTTTCCCTTCTATTATGGGGACAGTAGGTTTGGGTTACACAGTAAGTCGTGTTCTAGAGAGGTTCCGAGGAAAGAGAGGTGGGTCAATGGACAACTTAATAACCAAATGTTTCCTTAGCCAGAATCCCGCTAATACAACTTTTTACGGTATTACCCTTCCTTTCTATTATGGGGATCATAAAATTCTATAAGGTTAAAGGTTTAAAACGTTGTCTTTATTATAAAAATTTAAATTATCACACAAAAATTAAATAATTAAGGAATATTCATAATTATTATATTTCAATTGTTCTAATTAATAACGTCATTAAAGTGGAGACCAATTAGTTATTGTATATTTTCAAAACAAGTCAATCCAAATCAATAACAATAATTCCACATTATAGCAAAATAAAACTAATCATTTTACGATTCTAAAATAAATAAAAAATTTGAATTCGTGACAATTAATTATTAATGTCATAAATGTACAAACAATTATTACATAACGTCAAATTAAATTACGATTTGTAAATTATTAAAAATTCAAATCACGAGTAGTAAATTCACAACATCATAATAGTAAATTCATAACGTCTATAAATTACGAGAATTAAATTAATAACATACAAACAATAAAATTCAAATCATGATTAGTAAATTCGTAACGACACAATATTAAATTCATAGCGTTATCAAATGACAAATATTAAATTCATAACATACAAACAATTATTTTAAAAAATTCAAATCAAGAGTAATAAATTCATACTGTCATTAAATCGTGAGAATTGAATTAATAACATACAAACAATAAAAATTCAAATCATGATTAGTAAATTCGTAACGTCACAATATTAAATTCACAGCGTTATTCAATGACAAGTATTAAATTCATAACATAAAAACAATTATTTAAAAAATTCAAATCAAGAGTAATAAATTCATAATGTCATTCAATCATGAGTATTAAATTCATAACATACAAAACAAAACAAAAAAAATTCAAATAATGAGTAGTAATTTCGTAACGTCATAATATTAAATTCATAATGTCATTAAAATCAAAAGCAATTATTGCATTGAATCAAATTAAAACTATTTTCAATTGGTAGGAATTTAAGGCATATATTTAATCACAAAAATTATTGGAGGTTACACAATTAATGACACATAATAGGAATTTAAGTAGTTAATAAAAACCAATAATTAGAAAACCAACAATTAACAGAATTAATGGCACATAATAGGAATTTAAGTAATTAGTAAAATCCAATAATTAAAAAAAAAATAAACAATTAACACAAGAAACATTAAAATATATGCAACATACTCGAAGAGTCCCACCCTAAAGTCTGTGAATTATTTCTCTGATACCATAATGTAACGCCATAGATTTTTTTTAATCCAAAACGTTACTTAGAAAAATACCTATTGTTTAGAAAAGTTTACAAATTTTCTTTTGAATACTTAGCATTTATTCATTTAAATAATTAGTAACGACCACGTTATTTAATATCATTAAGAAAATATTTATTCAAAATTTAAAACAAACAATTATTCCTAATGGAAGGGAACCACTTCCGTATTTCTACAATTCTAGTACTTATTAAAAGTTTGTGACAAGCGATTAAAAAGAACTTAGAAAGATTGGACAATTCTATTATTTCAAAATTGTCTTGAAAAAACCCATGTTTACCCCTCGTTCGCCACACGTCAATACTCATTAACTAATCTTGCATCTCCTTGAACTCATTAGTACCTAAAATGTTGTTGTAAGGGTCAGTTTTTTTTTTCCATCATCCACATCAAATCAAAGCTAAATATATAGAAGAATAACACAAAACATATAAAAGTAAAACTTCCAATTTAAAAGAAAAAAATGTGCAAACCGGTAAATTGTATATCAAAACATATGCATAATGCATGCTCCTAAAACTATATGATCCGGATATAAATCTGTCACTAAGGCAACTTCCACACAGAAAAGTCATCCATACCAATGGGGAAAACAAACCTGCCACTAAGGCAACTTCCACGAAGATGCATATGTCATGACATGATCAAGATATATATTCCCACACAGCCCACTAAGAATCATGTCATATGCATTCAAAATTACTTTTTTAAAATCATCACTTACTCACATATCACTACGAACACATACCACACATCCTTATCATGATTATCACATGTTCATAGACAAATAATCATAAAAAATTATGACTTTCACCACATACACATAAAAATAGAAACTTTATCTCATAGGCCATAAAAATTACACTTTCACATATATAACAAGAAAATTCAAACTCCAACTCATATACATAATAAAAGTTAAAACTTTATCACATATAAGGTAAAAATTCAAACTTATTTCATATTCATCGTAAAACTATAAGGTATTAGGGAAACTATTCATCCTAAAACTATTAGTAGAAAATGAGGTGTGAAGGTGATGGTGGCTAGGGTTTCGGAATTCTTTTTTGTTTATTATTAGTGAGTATACAGAAATTGTGGACTTAGGGAAATTTAAAGTGGAAATTATTGGTTAGATATTGTTGGGCCTAAATGAAGAATAAGAGGGATAAAATGTCACTTTTTTTTTAGCCTTGATCATAAAAACCAAGCCACAAACACATAGCCCAAATTTAACTCATCCAAGTGGGTTGGGTCACACTAAGCCTCAAACCCTTAGCCCAAATTCTTCTTGCACTAGGAAAACACATCTACATATAATATATCTCTACTAATATATATATATATATATATATATATATATATATATATATATATATATATATATATATATATTAAAACTCCCCATTGATTAAATAGCTCTTACTAATAACTTTATCAACTACAAAAATCGAACAAGGAAAATACCTATCACACATGATTTAATATTGAATAATATTGATAGGTTCTAATTATTTTTAAATAATAAATTTAGAGGATAAGTGATGTTTGATCTCTATGTGTTTAGCTCTAGAATGTAGGATAAGGTTTTTGGTTAAACAAATGGCAGAAGTGTTATCACAATAGATGGAAATGTTTGATTCTAGGATTTAGTAGTCTTCAAGCTGATGCTTCATCCAAAGTAGTTGAGAACTGCAGCGAGTTGCTGTAATGTACTCAGCCTTTGTTGTTGACATTGAAATGGTGTTTTGTCTCTTACTTGACCAAGATATTAGTTGTCACGTAAAAAGGTGCAGTTGCCACTAATGCTCTTTCTCTCAAGTTTATCTCCAACATAATTAGAATCACATTATCCATTTAGTTTGTACTTAGGAGATTTCTTGAAGAACAAGGTAAGGTTGATAGTGCCTTTTAGGTATCTAAGGATTCTCTTAACATCAGTTAAATGTGATTTCCTACGGTCAGCTTTGAAATCTTAGACATACACATACCCTAAACATGATGATAGATCTGGAAGCGATAAGGTAAAGTAGGGTCCTATCATTCCTCTATAAGGTTTTTGGACAACTTTTTCACCTGAATCATCTTTTTCAAGTGAACAAGTAGGGTGCATTGGTGTAGCCATAGGTTTGTAGTCACTCGTCGTAAACTTCCTAAGAAGCTCTTTTGTATATTTAGTTTGATGAATGTATATACCTTTTTGAATTTGCTAAATTTGTATCCCTAAGAAGACCTTAAGTTCTCCCATCATACTCATTTGAAATTCAAGTTGCATCAATGTAGAAAATTATTGTCAAAGAGTGCCATTAGTAGATCCAAAATTAATGTCATCAACTTAAATTTGAAAAATAAGAATGTTATCTCCTATTGATTTTCTAAAAAGTGTATTATCTACTTGTCTTCTTTTAAAGTTATTTTTAAGCTAGAAGTTACTAAGTCTATGATACCATGCCCTAGGTGCTTGTTTTAGACCATACAGTGATTTCCAAAGTTTAAAAACATGATTTGGAAATTCTTAACTTTCAAAACTTGGGGGTTGTTTAACATAGACTTCTTCACTTATATAACCATTTAGAAAAGCACTTTTAACATCCATTTGAAATAATGTAGTGTTATTATTTGCAGCAAAAGAAAGTAGGATATGAATAGCTTCCAACCTGGCCACTGGAGCAAATGTCTCAGTGTAATCAATGCCCTCTGCTGACTGTAGCCTTGTGCGACAAGTCTTGCCTTGTTTCTGACCACTTCACCTTTTTCTTTTAGCTGGTTTTTGAAAACCCACTTGGTTCCAATAATGTTCTTCTTTGGTCTAAGTACTAGATCACAAACATCATTCCTCTTAAATTCATTTAACTCTTCTTGTATTGCAAGAATCCGTCAATCATCTGCCAATGTTTCATCAACAGTGGTAGGCTCAATTGATGAGAGTGAGTCAAATAAAGTGGTATATTTTAATGATGATCTGATCGTTAAACGATCACTTGAGCTTCCAATGAGATGAGATGTCTTGTCCTTCAATCCAGATCTTCCTTCTAACTTATGTTGAATATTCTAACTTGATTAGATTCATCGTCTGAAGATTTGTTATCTTCTGGTTTGTCTGCATCTGCTTCCTCTGGATCTGGTAAACCGGCAGTATCCTCAACTTGTTTTGACTTTTTAAGGTCAATTTGTTTGCCATATAACATAATATAAATCATATAATTGAAGAATGAAATCAACACAGCCAAAACATCAGTTTTGTTTCTTGTGGTTTCTGCTTGTTTTTGAAAACCAAACTTGTATGCTACTTCTACTGAGGTGTTGAAATTTTGTGGATCTCTTTGTTCCTCTAAATTTTTGAGAACTTACAAAATACTTATCTAGCTTTGATTTTTAAGATCAAGCTTCTTGTTATTACAGTAAACATAATATCAGACCATAATTAAATTTAAAGATATAACCTATTTGTCAACAGTTTCAGTTTTACTCTGAAGACCTTCTTATTTCTTCTTTTTTGGTTTTCGGATTCTGAATTTGCACATTCTCTTATTAGAGGGTCTGGATGAAGGGATTTGAATTCCTATCTAGGTTTGTATTCTTGATGAATTTGATTGGAGTGTCCTTAGAAGTCTCCTGATTCTGATTGTTAATCTGACACTTATGTTTCTGTTGATATATCAGGTTCCTCTAGTAGTTTGGGAACTGATGGTAATTGTGATTCTTCTGGTAGTTCCAGTTCTATTAATATTTGTAATTTCTTTGCCAGTTTCGATTATGTTTATACTCCAGATTTTTCTAATATTTCTGATTCTTCATTTGGTTCTAGTTCTGATAGGTATTGTACTGACCAATCCTTCTTCCACCAAAGTCAGTTGGCTTCTGTTTGTTAAGTCTTGAAACATAGACCTTTTGACCTTCATATATTGCAAGCATCCATTGACCAGACACCATGGCTGGTGTTTCAATTTGGTTTCTTAGAACATCTGCGACATAAACAATTTTATCCTTTGGTACCCAAATTTGGTTGGGTCTTGGTTTGTTAGTTCTGAAAGGTTTCTTGTCTTTCCATGTGGTTAGCATAGGACAAGATATTTTTTTCTTATAGCAAATAATACATAAATCACCAGAGAGAACAAACTTAGGTTCAATTACTTTTTCTTGAAATCCTATTCCTCTTTAACAATTCTTACTAACACAATAAATCATAGATGCATACTTGATTCTTTTTATACGATTATCACGAAAATATTTAAATATTTCGTCATGCTTATCAGAGTTACATGTGGTATTTCAATTGATGTTGAACTATAATTACTTTTCAGAGTTAGATTTTTAGCCTTAAGTTCAGAAATATCAATTTTCAGAATTGCATTCTCTGTTTTAAGTTCAGTAATATCAGTTTTCAGAGTTGCATTTTCTGTTTTATGTTCAATAATATTAGCTTTCAGAGTTTTGTTTTCTGTTTTAAGTTCAGTAATATCAGTTTTCAGAGTTGCATTTTCTAATTTAATATCAAGACTTTGATTCTTTAAAACATTAACTTTTTCAGTTAGATTTGTATTTTCTTTCCTAAGTGTTTTCAGTTTTAAAGACAATTTGTGATTCTTATTTAAAAAATCATTTATAGAAGTAACTAAATCAGATAGGTAAATTCAGAAAATACCTCAATTTCTTCATCTGTTGATTCACTTCCAGAGTCAAAATCTGTGTTGGATCAAGAGGCAGAGTTGGTATGAACCATCAGAGCCAAATCTGCATGCTCTTCATGATTAGAGGATTCATCAAAATCATCCCATGTAGTCATCAGACTCTTCTTCTTGGATCTCGAATCTTTCCTCAGATGTTTCCGTTGCTCCATATTTGGACATTATGACCGGATATGTCCAGGTTCATTGCATCCATAGTAGATGATGATTTTCTTGTCATATTTATCATCATTTCCTTTGTTGGATTACCTAGAATATCTTTGGGGAAATTTCTTCTTTCTGTTGTGCCATATCTTTTGAACTTCTCTACATATAAGCGCCAGTTCCTTTTCCTTTGAGTCTTCATTATGATAATCCAAATTCATCTTAGAGTTCAAAGAGAGAAATATTTGTTCGAATTAGAATTATTTTCTGAGTGTTTTTTCTTAGAGTGTACGAGGTATTATTATTATTAGCTTTGTTAGAAGCAAACACTTAAAGTTCCAATCTTTTGTATCCAATCCGATAGTGGCTTAATTCCTTCTTCAATTCGGGGTTGTCAAGTTTTTAGGAGAAAACTTGACTTGTTTGGTCATTGTGGCTAATTTCTCAAAAGTTTGGGGTTGTCAGGCTGTTTGGGAAGATTGGCTTGGAGGGTCAGGTGCTTCGTAATTCAAGGTATTTGAATTAGTGGATTAAAGCCTTATGAATGAGGGGACTAGATGTAGCCAAGTTAGTGGTGAACCCAGATAAATCTATGTGTCAAATTTGTTATGCTTTCATTGTTTTCTGCTTCTAAATCTGATTGCTTCTTATCTAAGTAATTCATAAAAACCAACCAGCCTTCATGAAATTAGCAAAAATTTATCAACTTTGTGCAAACACAATTTAACCCCCCTTCTCGTGTTTGCACCTTGAATAGTGACATGATTGCTTGATCTTCTTCACTTATTTCAACATCAATGTCTTTTAAATGAAGAATAATCTTTGTGAATAAAGAAACATGTTCTTTAATGGACATACCTTTCTCCATCTTCATTTGGTGAGGGCTCTTCTTCAAGTAAAGTTTGTTTGTTAAATACTTAGTCATGTAGGGACTCTCAAGCTTTAACCAAACACCAGGAATAGTGTCTTGAGCTGCCACTTCTTTGAGAAGATCATCTCCCAGGGAAAAAATGATGGTGTTGTGTGCCTTGCTCTCCATATCTTTCTTCTCCTTTTCAAAAAATGTTGCTAGCGTTTTTGAAATGCCCAACAATGCATCTTGCAATCCTTGATGAACCAACAAGGCTTTCATCTTGATTCTCCATAGCCCAAAATTAACTACACCAAAATATAAATTTTATAGCGCACCTTTAACAACGCTTTTTAACTAAAAGCGCTATTGTATTATATTTTAAAAATACACAACGGCTAAGACAACGCTTTTTTGAAAAGCGTTGCCATAGGTACTAATGGTTATGTATAATAACAAAGCCTTTGACAACGTTTTTTTTTATAAAATCGCTGTCATAGGGTCAAAATATTTACGACGCTTTTTCTATAATCATTGTTATAGGGTCATATAACGCTTTCATAGGGTCAGTTAAAGCGTTTTTTATAAAAGCACCGTCAAAGGTATCATAAAATTATGGTCTTTTAAAGAGCTTTATAAAAAAACGCTGTCATAGAGTCTTTCTAATTTTCTTAAGTAAATGCATATGTAACTGTTTTCTTTGTTCTTCACTCTCCCTATGAACCCTCTCCCTGTGAACACTCTCCCTGCAAACCCACTCTGCGCTAAATCTCTCTGCACTAAACCTCTCTGCGCTAAACCTCTCTGCACTAAACCTCTCTGCGTTTCTTCAACCTGTGAACCCTTTCTAATTTCGCCGTCGCATCTCATCTCCAACGCAACCTTTCTCTGGCATAACCCATCTCATCTCCGACCCCACCCTTCTCTGTGCGACCAGACAGGACTTCGCCATCGCATCTCAACATGTCCGCCATCGCATCTCAACATGTCCGACATCGTAAGTGTCGCTCTGTTAGGGTTTCATTTGCAAATTTTTAGGTTCTGTTTCAACATTTGGTACCTTGCTAGTTATTGCTAGTGTTCTTGATTTTTAGGGTTCTGTTTCAAATTTTTAGGGTTCTGTTTCAATTCTGCACTGTCATTTTAATTTACAAAAATATGTGATGTGGACTATGTTTTATACTCTTACTATGATTAGACATATGTTAGTAGCAGTTATAGAATGAATTAATTCTTGCCAATTGATAGACAAATGTTAGTAGCATATATGCAAATAAGCTCTTACTATATAGACAAATGTTAGTAGCAGTGATAGAATTAATTAATTCTTGCCAATTGATAGAATGAGTTAATTCTTGCTACGATTAGTAGCAGTTAAACTCTTACTATGATTAGATTCTTTTATGCATGCAACTTGACAGAATGAATTAATTCTTGCCAATTGTGTTAGCATATGCAAAATGGGATATCAAACATATTGTGTTGCGTGTGGATTGATTTGTGTGCAAAAATGACTCAAAACCCTATGTCTAGTTATGTTTGGTTTAGTTCAGTTATGAAACCATAAACATAACAGTTAGTTTTAATTTTAGGGACACCGCTATTGTCAGTTGGGTAGATGAAAGTGTGGAGAACCGTTAATACAAGCATATTTTGTGGGAGGTTATGCGATGATGGAAGAGTGTGGAGAAAGGTTATTCACTCATTTCTGTTAGAGTGGAAGGTTATGCAAATATGGGAGAGTGTGGAGAGAGGTCATTCATGTTATTGCTAATTGTTGGTTAGGAGAATATTCTCAGGTAGGAGCATTTGCCTTTGAGTTTCTTTTCAGTAAATAATACACAATATTTCATTTCTCAATTTACTAGTTCTATCAACAACCTTGATCCAAAGCCACTGGGAAGTCATAAAGACAATCATATTCGAGATAAAATCTAGGGTGACTTAGACTCTCTTTAGGATGCAGGAGATGGGATATAGTTTTAGCATAAAAGTATATGTAGCCCATCCTGTTAGTCACTTATTTATGTCTGAAACCTAGATAGCTTATGACATGTCACTATGAACACATGTTAAATCCATCCTCTAGACATGAATGGATGGATCTTCAAAGACGAGTGTACATTTCCTCATTGGGGCATCACAGTGTGGAAATATTATGTTTCCTTGTTTGTCTTATTCTATTAAATACGATTCACGGTGTTGATTTCATAATTTTGACCACATGAATATTTCCTTGATATTGTTGTTTGTTTTAAGATGCATACCTTTTACTATATTGGGTTCTGTTATTTCTTATTTTTTTGTAGGTCAAACTTTAGTCGGTTGAATTATACTGGCTTTTATAGTGCTATTTTGGAGCGAGGGGATGAAATAATTTCTGCTGCATCTATTAGGTACTTTGTGTTGGGTGTCGTCATTTTATTTTATTTTTCTAAAAACTTTATTGAGAGCCTCACTTAACCAACTCAGTGGATCATTTTCCCTTTATATATGGAGATTGCCGAAAAAACGTATGAACTATTTGTGCTTCACTTATTACAGGGCATAAAGAGAGTAAACTTACTAGTAGACTGTTTACTTAATTGGGCCGCTCATCTCTGGAAATTGTCCTGTAACAGAGTTAACAGGGATGATTTATGCTTCTTCTGGAAGTAAAAAACAGATGATTTACAGAACCTTTAAGAGCTTAGATATTGGACTAATTTGAATAACACTTTATAGGCACATTAGCAATTATAGTAACATGCTCACAAAACTTCATATAAGGACTAATTTGAATTACATTTCATAGGCTTGAGACTAATTTTTTTTGTATCTTCATACTAATCTTAGATTGCTTTACCTTTTAAAAATCAGATTGGAACGATGCAACCAAAACACGAACATATGATCGGTCAAATCATAGTGATGGATCAGTTATGCACACCAATCATTTTGAGTTAAACCATATTAAACTGCTCAAACCAAAATAATTGTTTTAGTTCTTTCTATCAAGAAAACAAAAAGCAAACTTATTCCAATCTAAAGTAAGTATAAAGGTAAACTTATTATTTTTCATTTTCTGTTTTTATTTGAGTTAGAATATTTTGTGTAGGCCATCTTGTTGTGACTATTTTGGGTATGATTGGGGAAAAAATCAATCAAACGATTCTTTACAACAGTTTATGGTTGTATAGAATTATGTAAGAGCAAATACAAATTTCAACACGTGTCTAGAAGTTGATAGAGTATTTCTAGGGTAAAGATGAATTGGGAAAAGATAAGACACATAAGTTGGTAGTTCCAATTGGTTGTTTCATACCCCTATATGAATTGATACTAGTTACTACACTATTTATGCTGATAAACTCCTTGGCACTTTCAGGTTCACACTATACGAAGATCTTCGTTCTGAATTTACCCTTTTGATATTATTGCAAGAAATTGATTCCTTTGGTTGCAACATCGAAGGTTGAAGAGGTAATTCCTTAATCAAAATTATTATTATTATTATTATTATTATTATTATTATTATTATTATTACTATTATTACTATTATTATTATTATTATTACTTCTTTTAAATATGTACTGGAGTGACGAAAGTTCCTCTCTAAAATAACATGTTAATACTAGTAATAATAATATTGCGACTCAAATGATAATTGTGTCTAAGAGTTTCGAGCTAGGCTCATTAGAAAAATAAAAAAAAAATAAAAAACTAGGAAATAAAGACACTTCCATGTTTACTATAAGAAATTAAAACTAATTCACTTTTAACATTTCTCGAGAAAGTTGCTATGTTTATATTTCTTAACACTTCTAACTTTAGGATAATGTAATTATTTTGAACTACAATTGCTTTACCTAACTATACATTTATGATAAAGTAGACAGAAAAACATCTAATAATTATACAATAACATATCGTTCTAACTTTTAAGTAACTTTCTGTTACAGTCAATTTGGTTTGGTAGATATAGAAACAATGGACCGGAAATAGATGTCTGCCATGTTTATTATAAAAAATTAAAACTAATTCACTTTTAACATTTCTTGAGAAAGTTGCCATGTTTATATTTCTTAACACTTCTAACTTTAGGATAATGTAATTATTTTGAACTACAATTGTTTTACCTAACTATATATTTATGATAAAGTAGACATAAAAACATCTAATAATTATACAATGACATATCATTCTAACTTTTAAGTAACTTTCTGTTACAGTCTATTTGGTTTGGTAGATATAGAAACAATGGACCGGAAATAGATGTCTGTCAATCGATTGTCAAAAGAATATGAAAAATGGAGTGAAAGAGTTTGGTGAGTTTGCAGTGAAGAATGCAAAAGACCTAAATCGAATCATTTGTCATTGTTTAAAATGTTTTTGAAAACGCGTTAGAGTAGATCAATTCGAAGGACATTTAGTATAGTATGGAATTGATCAAAGCTATACATGTTGGACAAGACATGGTGAGAAAAAAAAGAGAACACTAATTTGGAGAATGGTGCGACATATGCTTCAAATGATTCTAACACAAATACATATGAGCGGGACCAAGTTGAGGAGATTGCAAAAGCAAATGAAGAAGATCTTCAGGATTGTTCTAAAATGTATGAGAGTTTGTTGAGTGATGCAGAGAAACCATTATATAATGGTCATACTAAATTCACAAGATTGTCGGTGATATTAAAGTTGTACACTTAGAAGCGAGTAATGGATGGTCTAATAAGAGCTTCACATACTTATTAACCTTTCTAAAAGATATGTTGCCAGATGATAATGAACTTCCCAGTCGAACCTATGAGGCTAAACGAATTTTGTGCTCTATTGACATGAGCTACGAAAGAATTCATGCTTGTTCTAATGATTGCATTTTATTTCGAAACGAATATGAATTGCTAAAGGCGTGTCCGAAATGCAATGTCTCTCGATATAAGATGAAATAATCTACTCCAGCAAAAGTCATGTGGTATTTTTTTATAATATCAAGATTTAAGCGCATCTATCGTAGTGAAGAAGATTTAAAACACTTGACATGGTATGCGGCATGCAAATGAAAGAATTAGAGATGAAAAGTTTCGACACCCTGCAGTATCCTAATTTCGGTAGAGAGTAAAAAAATCTACGACTTGGACTCTCAACTAATGGAATGAATCCACATGGTATTCAAAGCGTCTCACATAACACATGGCCTATGATTTTGTTGATTTATAACTTACCTCCATGGTTATTTATGAAGCATAAGTTTATGATGTTGTCTTTGTTAATTTCTGAACCCAAACAACCGGGAAATGGTATCGACGTATACTTAACTCCTTTAATGGAAGATTTAAAAAATATGTGGGGGACAGGTGTGGAAATTTATGATGGGTATAAGAAAGAATGTTTCAATTTGAGGGCTATGTTGTTCGGCACAATTAATGATTTTCCAACATACGGTAATTTATCAAGATATAGTATTAAATGTTAGTATGCATGTCCTATATGTGAAGAGAGTACATATTTGATGTGGTTGAAACATTGTATGAAGAATGTCTTTCTTGGTCATCGCAGATTTTTTCCTTTTAGTTATCATTATTGTGGGTGAAGAAATGCATTCAATGGAAAATCAGAGGAAGGTACTGCTCCTTTAGCACCGACTGGATATCAAATATTTGAAAAATTACAAAGTTTGACCAATAAATTTGGCAAACCTTTTGCGAGAGAGCTTGTCAAAATTGAGTGAAAGAAAAACTCAATTTTCTTTGAATTGCCATATTAAAGTCATTATATATAAGACATTTTCTCAATGTGATGCATATTGAAAAAATGTATTTGATAGTGTTATTGGTACGTTACTCAATGTTCTAGGAAAGTCTAAGGATGACATCAATGCAAGAATGAACTTGGTCGATATGGGAATAAGAAATGAATTAGGTCCCGTAAAGAAAGGAAATTGCACATATCTACCTCCAGCCGCTCATACTTTATCTAGAAAGGAGAAAATTGTTTTATGTAAATTTCTTCATGAAGTTAAAGTTCCAAAAGGATACTCTTCAAACATTACAAATTTAGTTTCTATGAAAGACCTCAAGTTAAACGGTTTGAAGACTCATGATTTCCATGTTCTAATGAAGCATTTGCTACCAATATGTATACGTTCCATTTTACTGAAAAAGTTCGACGAGCCATAACTAAATTATGTTTCTTCTTCAAGGAAATTTGTAGTAAAGTGATCGATCATCAGAAATTACCGACATTGTAGAGGAAAATTGTTGTAACTTTGTGTAAGCTTGAAATGCATTTCCCACTCTCGCTTTTTGTTATATTGGTTCACCTTATTATTCATCTTGTTAAGGATCTATCTGATAGAATGCTACATGAGAATATTAAAAGGGTACATTAGAAGTAGAAGTCGATCCGAAGGTTGTATTGCTGAATGGTACATTGTCGAAGAAGTTGCTGAATTTTGTACTGAATATCTATCCGATGTTGAATCCATAAGATTTCCCATGTCTCGTCATTCTGGAAGAATAACAAGAGAAGAGATAATTGGAAAAAGAGTAATGACTATATCTAGGATATAATGGGAGCAATCATAATTGTATGTTTTGCACAATGCTGATGAGGTTCAATTGTATGTTACAATACACATTGAACCGATGATGGTTTATATCTTAGAGATGATCATGATGAGGAAATTTGGATTAATCCATCATTTTGTATCGTTAAGGGACAAACAAATATGAATCCCACCAGGAACACAAGAAGAGCATCTTAAGGTGTTTAAGTGTTTTCTATTTTCTCTATTGGCATTTTAAAGGATTTTGTATTTTTATAATGGATGCTATGTAAGTTTAATTGTATGATTATGATTGATTGATTTTCTACTGGTTATACTAAATATTACAATTTAAATAATTGTCTAGTGAAGTTACAAGAAAAACAAATATAGCATGAAGAAAAGCTTACTTGTAGAGCACATATAAATTATTACTCAGCTTATTTCTTTTGCCATCCATAACTCACTATTGACCAAATGTTAGACAAGAATAACTTAACTTATTACTCAGCACATATAAATTACAACACATAATTTCTTACTTTTGCCATCCATTTGCCTCTATTGTTGTTTATTAATTTTTGGAGTTTATTACTTGTAATTATAAAAGCAGCACATATGATTTCTTACTTTGCCATACTTGTGTCTCTATTGTTGTTTATTATAGCACATATAATTTCTTACAACACATATAATTTATGTATCTGCTTGTACTGCTTTTATAATTTTACTGTGTAAAATGTGTAGATAAATGGATTTTGATGATGATTCCGCTCGTCAAAATGAGGAAAATGTTATTACTCATAGTTATGAAAATGAAGTTAAGCGTGGGGCAAGTATTATGCATAAGGTCATCAAAGCAAGAAGTAGTGGAATAAAATTTGAGGTATACTATACTTTGTTTAGAATTTATTTTTTATCTTTTATGAAAACACGCACGTACTATGAGTTTATTAGGTAGGATGGAATCAAAGTGGCCAACCAATTGAGCCCAACAGTTCCATGATGGTAAGTTATATTGGTGTACTTGTTCGTCAAAATATCTCAGTCACAATTGATAATTGGAGAGATAAAGCTTTGAAGGATGCTAAAGATATCATGTAGAATCATATACAAATAACTTTTTTACTCCACTTATTTGTTAGTTACCATTTTTTCAATTGAAATACTTTTACTCAAACTCTTTCTTTATTTGGTTTGTAGTCTGGTTTTAACGTTGATGATGTGCGATAAAATTATGTACTTAGAGTTGCCGGCAAATTACACAAAGGATTTAGATCTCACTTGACAAAGTACTACTTAAGAGATGTTGATGGAAATTTGAATGACGAAGCTCCGAAAATATATAAACGCTACATATCATCTAAAGAGTGGAACGCTTTTGTAGCTAAACGTGCAGATCCCGCTTTTGTGGTAATATTAATTTATTAGCACATGTGTTTGATTCATATTCTTAGCATGTTTTTTTTTACAAGACCGTTATTTTTTTATATAGAGTATAAGTACTGCAAATCGCGAGAGAGCATTAAATCCCTTACATCCATACAAAAAGTCGCGTATGGGGTATGCATGTTTAGAGCAAAAAATTGTAAGTAAATATAAATTTATACAACATGGTAGATTATAAACTATAGTTTCTAACTAATATGATTATATGTCTTAACGAATAGCTTCAAGAGACGAAATCAGATCAACCATTAGATCGTCATATTTTTTGGATGTAGGCTCGTTTGAATAAGGATGGACTAGTTGATAATGAAAATGTTCAACAAGTGATAGAACAATGTGTAAGTATATTATCACTTTGATCAAGTACTAGATGTGCTGAAAAATCTAATAGAGCAAGTTGCATATTTGGTGAAAAAGGATAAGGAAAAACATCTTTTGGAGTGTCAACGTGATATAGACTTCCATAGTGAATATGCTAGTTGCAACATTGCTCGTAAAAGTCTTCCAGAAGTAATTAATTACTTAATGAATTAAGAAATTCATTCAATCTAATTGTTTCACATAACAAGTATATGAATTGATTTATGTATTAACCATTGATTTAGGGTGTCTCATCTTGTGTGCTCTATTTATCTTCCCCTACTTATCGCATGGTTGAAAAAGGAACACTGTGCAATACTTTGGGAGAAATATTAAACCATATGATTGCTTTAGAACCACTTGCACCATTGCCTATACCTGACAATGATGGAGATATGAAGTTGTTAGGAGAAGCAATAAGTAGTTATGTGACATGACCCAAAATCTTGTTGGCATAGATACGGTATGTTGGAAACATTATTACTACCAATCATATATTTTGTACGTATATTCCTACTGTATATGAGATATATTCCTACATATATTTGAGTGTTGGTGGATATTTTAGGGGTGTAAAATAGAAAAATCAAAAATTTATGTTGTTTGTTTTAGTTTTATGTTGTTAGTGATTGTTTTGACTAGTTCGAGGTTAATAGTATGGTAACTTAGATAATAATTATGTAGTTGCTTGCTGTTATTTTTTGAATCTCTACTTTGTTGAATGCGTCATGAACTTTGATCAGTTTATGTAGTTTATGTTATTTCGAATTGTAGTTTGTAGAAAATGGTGATACTAGTGAAATTCCATCATGTTATGTATCTAGTACATTTTCTTTTAACTACAAACAATTTAGAGGAATGCTGGTTTCATTTCCTTTTGAAATTCCATCCTGTTGGCTTTTATGTTTTCAGTAATAATTTAGAGGAATGTTGGTTTTTCCGAAATAATCTTTAGTTTCACATTTATTTAGATTTCTACAAATTCTAAAAGAAATGATAAGAAGGTTCAGCCTCACAACGAGTCAGTCACTTCACCAGAAAAGGTTTGACATATACATCAACTGTATATGAAATGATTAGCTTACTATAATAACTAACAAACTGATCAACCCCATTTTTTCATATTCAAGCAAAAGCTACAGAAAAGGTTAAGAAAGTTGAGTCAAAAAATAAATTTGCCGCACCGCAAATGCTGGTTTGTGATAAAATATTTATTCAATCACTAATTTATTTAGTTTCACATTGTTTTAGATTTCTAAAAATTCTAACAAATTGAACTACACTTTTTCAGATTCAAGCAAAAGCTATAGAAAATGTTAAGAAAGTTGAGTCTAAAAATAATATGTCGTACTGCAAAAACTGGTATGTGGAAAATCAACTGCTTCTCCTAAAATTAGTCATCCAAGCCTTTCTCGATTTGGTACGTGTCTTGACATAATAGCAAAAACGTATATGGAGAATATTGATACACGTATCATAAAAATGGAGAAAGGTATTTTTAGATTTTATTATGAAGAATTACTTAATAAAGAGCACACATATGAATTTTTGAAACATGATGAGTTGGGTGCTACCGTCATCAGGATAAAAATTTCTTTTACATGCATCACTGCCACATTTGTTTGAGATGAAAATTTCTTTTACTTGCATCACTGCCACATTTAAGGTATTTGTATGAAAAGTTGGTGTGTCTGCACTGATTGACAAATAAATTTTCGTTCTTATCTGCCCATAAGCTATCCATGTTTCAACTTGATCCAATTAGAGTAAAAAATATGTTGTTTATCTACTTGTGGAAAATAAAGAAAATGATAAATTGTTTTTTGCGCCATATAATTCGAGGTAATTAGATATTCTTTCTTTATATCTTGTTTAATTTATGATATCTTATCAATTGTAAACAAATTTGCCAACCAAATTTTTGTTGTTGTAGGCAACATTGGATGTTGTTTGTCATCAATGCCACCTTAGAAATTATATATTATTTGGATCCACTACACAGTCATTATAACAATCACTCAAAAATAAAGAATATCTTAGATACGTAAGTAATATTTATTTATTTCTTATATATATAAATAATGTGTTTGGTCATTGCAAAATAATTATATTTATTTGATAGTGCTTTACAAGTGTATTTGAATATGTGGTAGATTGATAAGATAAGGAATAGTAGTATCATCACAGATTCATAATAATTAGTTAAGAAATACATGAAGAGTATTTAGACATGGAGGACTCAAACCATTGATGCTGAATAGTTACTACTATCTAAGTTTGTTGTGATTGCATTTAATTTCCCATTCAGAATAATATAGGCATTCAACAATTTTCATGGCAGTGTTGAAATTGAATTTTGTTCTGACCTGAAAGAATTTGGGAAAACGCAGGGGAGATGGAAAAGGAGGTTGCTTAGGTATTGTTTGGTAATCTCCATTAGAAGAATTCACTGCCATTTCAATTCCTGCATCAAATTTCAGAGAGATCACAACAATATTAACTCGTTTAATAAGAAAAATCAAAATTGTTCCTTAATAGTTACCAAAATCTATTTTTCAGACTATAATTTTTAAATTGTTCATATAGAAAAATCAATCTAAATTGTTCCTTAATAGTTACCAAAATCTATTTTTCAGTCTATAATTTCTATCGATAATTCAACTTTTCCTAATAGTTTAAGATGGTGATTACATTAAAATAAGAAAGAGAAATATGTAACCTTGTTGCATTGGATCTTGCTGGTATCCAATGTAGTTTGACTCAAGCCCGAGAAACGCTGCTTCAATGAAAGTAGAATACTTTCAGCTCTCTCTGCAAACAATTCTCTCTTATCTCCATCAACCATAAAGTCCTTCACAATCCCCCAAGATGACTTTGTAGTTGAACGGCTAGGATAAAGTGGCGGTCTAGAATGACATCTTCGGTGCCATACGTAAATTGTGGCTTCGACACGGTTAGCAATCTCCAGTGCAACATGTTCATTGGAAAGGTCTATGCAATCAAGCAAGTATTCCTGAGAGAATTGGTCTGATGTGACGTATCAATAAATAAAATCGCCTAAGCAAGTTCTTCCATTATGAAAGTTCAAACAATGTATTAACTACAACGCCATAACGTTCTATCATAAATCTTGTCTAATGACATATTATATAAAGTCTTTTCCTTATGTGAAATTCAAATTAATGTCACATTAGTATACATAATGTAGCATCAATAAACTTGTAGTATCACTAATGCAACAGTTATTTTCATATACAGTTTTGAGCATTTGTTTCAATGATACAAAGATAATCAACATATAGTTATGAGGGAAATCATATTGAAACCTTAGGAAGGGATTCCAAATAGGACTCAAGAACTTCCATTTCAGCTAAAGCAAAATGTTGTTGATGGACATGGCTGCTTTAAGTATTTGGCTTGCACATTCTCTTGTGTGATTCAACTTCTTTCTTGAGTTCTCGCCGAGACCGGAAGGAGGGACACGAGGTACGGGGAGCCCCCACTTTTCCTGTTGCCATTGATTTCTCTTGCCAAAAGAGGCTGATCCATCTGCATCTGGTGCAACAATTCCTTGGTCAACATACCAAAACTCCATAGCTGTGCAACTATCTAAAATTTCCTGTAACAAAAGAGAAATGTGTACGAAAATCTCAGATTAATTTCTTTAACTACTAGCATGCAATGGAAGAATAGAATACAATGCTTACAAGAAGCATGTTGTCGAGTTTACGCAGAGCTGGAAGATTGATAAAAATATCTGATCTCGGTCTCCAAGTCATTACCTGCAAAATGCACCATATAAGAAAAACATCATAAATCTAATTTCCATACTAAATATATGAAAGCGGATTCATTATGTAATTATACATAGTAGAGAGCGTGTCCTATTCATTATGTAAATTAAAGTCACAAATGAAAACTCAATCCAACTATACCTCTAGCTTACTACCATCTGGAAATGTTTGCCAAGAAGGCATTAACTCAACAATGTGATCACCAACACAAAGAAGCCAATCCATTTCTCTTTGCCACATTTCTTTCTTCTCACAAGGTACATGTTCTAGTCTCCATAATTGCCCAAAGACAATGTCTACATGTTCCAATAAATCCCCATTCAACAAATTGTTACAACAACATTAAAATTTACTATCGATAGAAAATGTTCTTCATATATATTATATAATACATACATCAGAAAAACTTTCATTTATTTTTCTGGTATTAGTTTCTGGTTTATGATTAATCAGAATGAAATTGCAGCAATTGAAACATGAGTGATGGCAGAATAATTAATGTGTTTGCATATGATGATCAGAATATTGGCAAATAGACAATCGACTCAAAGATCAAGAGTTAGGAAGCTACAATACATGATATTATTTCAACAAAATCCTTCAATCAAACTTGAGCTTGAAGATGAGAAACTCCATATTGGTTTTTTGCTTTTTCATTATCTTTTCTCTGAAAATGAAAATAGAAGAACCTCAAATCTGTTTTAAAATATAAAATACTAAAATCAATCAAATCATTCAACCAATGCAAATTGCTAATAGAGGAAAAACAATTTTCACTTACTCGTAAATCTCTAAATCGCTGAATCTGAATCGCTTAGTTTGAATAGTAAATCGTAAATTGTAAATCGTTGAATCGTAAGAGAAATCCAATTGAAGATGAATACGTATTGAAGACGAAATCCATTGAAGAGGAAATTGAAGGAATTGATTGAAGACGAAATCGAAAAAATGATGAAGAAATCGGGAAAAGCTTCTTCAACGGAAAAACGAAAAATCAACTTTAACAATTTCTGAGATGAAATAGGGAAACAAATTGAGAAGAGAAGAAATAGGGAAAAAGAATTTCAGAGATCGAAATGGGAATGAAGGCGTTGTTGCAGTTGAAGAACGAAAATCAACTATGACAATTTCTGAGATGAAGACGTTGTTGCGTGAATTGATTTTTGAATGGTGAAAAGATTTTTAGATGAATGGGTGAATTGATTTTTTGAATATGAATATTTCAGTTTTTTTTTAAGTTATTATATATTGATATTAAATTAGTTTTGATGTCAATATTTCTGTTTTTTCTAAGTTAACATAATGTATTATATTAAATGAAAATAAGTGACACTTTATCTATAGTTAAAAGTAATTATAGTAACAAATAAAGAGATATCACTAAACGTTGAGTGTCAGAATATTTTTTTTTTAGTGAGAAATCATACGTTTTGCTTTTTGCTACCATCTCAATCGGAGAAGTATGTGCTCGAGGATCGTTTTTCACACTATATTTTTGTACTTTTGAATTCCAAGTGTGTACTTTGAATTCCATATATTTTGTTTCATTTTTTTATACGAATAACCTTTGTTTAATAGGATTAATTTAATAACATGAAAATTTTCGTTGTGTAAAAAAATACTATATCTATTTTAATGTATGCTATTTTATTTTTCGAAAGTATTATGCCTAATTAAAAAAACTTAAAATTATCAAAAGATAGGATGATATAGTAATTATAACCTTACATCTTTCTCCAATCATCAAAAGAGAGGATCATGTAGTAATTAATGATATTTTTGTAAAATCTGTATATATTTTAGAATGGTGTAATAAATATTGTTTAAAAAAGTAATCAATTAAAAATAATAATAATTATACATATAGACAGATTATGGTATAACATGGATTAGATTTGCTTGATATTCTTTCTCGAACGGCATGACAAAAGTATCTGAGTGCCTTAAAAAAAAAGATTAAGTGTTTAAGTTTAAAATGATATAAACATGCTATATTTTTATTTATGTTTAGGATTAAGTTATTTAGCATGTTGTACCCCAAAAGAAAGTCATTTAGAATACTGTAAAATTCATTTAAGTAATTCTAAATAAACTTTCAGAGGCATATTAAAGTTTATTATTATTATTTAAATTTTAGTTAATTTTTTTATATACTAAACTTTAGAAAAACGTCCGCAAGCTTTTCTTTAACAAAAAAAAAAGGCCACAGCTTTAAACACCACAGTTTCATTCCATACGATTTATGCTAATTTAACTTGAAGTAATGATTCAAGTGAGAAGTACTTTAATGAGTTGATTTAGGTGTCTATATGTTTAGAGCAGAGACATGTTGTACTTAACTTTGTTTGTTCACTTTTTAAAATATAAGATGTTAAATAATAGTGTTAGTTGAATTCAACTTTAATTTTATTAATTATTAAGCTCTTAACTTATTTTGGATCAAATTTTGACCAAATTACAAACTATAATAAAAAAATAAAAAA
>JBBPBP010009777.1:31019214-31041011 GCA_037974735.1 Cicer chorassanicum | reverse complement strand
AAAAAAAAAAAAAAAAAAGAGGGTCAGCTTGAGCCTGTGCCCAACAAGCAAATACTTGCTAAAACTAAAATATCCTTAAACCCAATTGTCACTAAAATTAGAAATAATTGAATTAAGGAAGATGAGGTACGCGACGGTTATGTTTTTAGGGTTCTACGGAGTTAGAGAAGAAGCTGTTATATGTTATTTATTTTTATTTTTTCTCAATCTTAAGTAAGTTATCTATAAGACCGCGTTAGAAGAGTTTTTTATATTTTCATTTTCTAATTTGTTTATCCAAATAAAAACATGTATAGATTAATATTAAAAATGTTTATGTATTATTTGTTAATTCGGATGACAAATAACTAACTCAATACACTTGTGTTAAAATAATCGTACTAGTGTAAAATAAATCAAAAAGGAAAGGAATTAATAGTAATAAAATTCGTTAATAATTCACGGTAAATTTGTCTTTTATTTCTTTAACCTACCCCAAAAAGTGTATAATATTCTACACTACTAAAAAATAGAGAAGAGAAAATTGGTGAGTATTATATCATTTTTTCAAATAAAGAGTTCGAAGCGAAGGGAGTCGTAGCCAAATTTCATCTCTATATTGTTTCTCAATTAATTTCTTTGTATGTATTTCTTCTCTTTGATGCGGTTATTCACCTTTTTCTGGTTATTCTAATTTGCTGAATGTGTTAAAGTTTGATCTATGTATGTGTGTTAACGTTCTGCGTATATACCTTTTAATATCACTACGTCTATTAATATTATTCAATTTAACAATTCATGTTCCTTAACATATACATATATGATGTATCATAAATCAAAATAATCCATTGCTTTTATATCAATAATAATAGTAATAATCCATTGTTTTCTTGAAGTTAAATTTAATTTTTTTTTCTCTTTCAATTAGTTAAAAACAACATATCATTTACGTTATTATTTTTAATTTTGGTCCATGCATGTTCCCAATTCCTCATTTGAATCCTACATTTGATTAATATTGAAAAATCTCAATTTTCTAATAAGGTATTAGTAGTGATTACGTGAAATCCACTTTTGGTTTTATCCTTAATATTTCCAAAATATTAGTAGTGATTAAATTTCAAGTCTCAAAACTTGTATTAAATGGCTACACCAAATCATTTTTTGGTTTGGTCATCCTAAAACCCAAATAATAATAATAAACCAAATCATTTTTTGGTTTAGTCATCGTGAAACCCAAATAATAATAATAATAACAAAATAATAGTATTGATTGTGCCAAATTATCTTTTGGTTTGGTCATTATGCAAATATTACAAATATCAAAAATTTAATTGATGTCTACGCGCCAAATTTTCTTTTAGTTTACTCATCCCAAAATTTTGAATAAAAAAATATTTAATAATAATAATTAATGCGGCGCCAAATCTACTTTTGTTTTGATCACTATGCAAATTCAAAAGAAACACGTTAAATTTTCTTTTAGTTTGATTATTGCAACATTTAAAAATAAACGTAAACCCAAACATATTAGTAATAACTACATTAAATCCTCTTTTGACTCATTTAATATATATTTTTTTTATTAAAATCCCCTTTTTATTGTTCCAATTTTTTGGGTCCTTAAACCTAACTCTAATAAATGTCATATTGTTAGATTGGACGTCTTGTCTGGATTCGAACCTGAAACGTCGCAGTTGTGTGAATAACAAGAACCTCCATTTTTTTTTAAAAAATAAACTGAGACTTCGCAGTTGTACGAGTTAATTATAACGGAAATTCCTTCTATGTTTTCAATTATTTTGGATATTTCATTACATGCTACAATGCAACTAAGTGCAACTAATTTCCTCTTTTCTTCCTTTTATTGACTTTCTATCTACTTATGACTTATCATTTTTCTTGAATGTCCTTATAACTTATCATTTGGTTTGACTAATCAATTAAAGCAGGGTTATTCTATATTTTACAAATGAAGCAATATTTTTTTTTACTCTTTGGATTGTGTAGTTTATAAAGGATAATTTTAGTGTAAGTAGCTAATTTCTCTAAATATATGATAGGTAACATTTTTTTTTAATCTCTTACATACTTTAGTTGTCTTCTATATTGTTGAGTTGATTAGTTTCACTATGAAATCTTATTCAGGTGGGTTTGTTTTAAATTTTTCAGTGATACTTTTTTTAATTTGGGTTTTGCACTAAATTTGGATTTTAGTGTAGACTACATGAATATGTACGATTTTATGTAATTTAAGCTAAATATAAACCGGTGATGGTATTTTGATTCATACATGTTTGTATTTTGTCACAATTTATAATCATATTTTTAAGGTGGACTATGATCATGAACTCGATCAATGGAATGCAAGATTGCTAATCGATGTTAGTAACTTTGTAGAACACATAATTTGTTTGTGTCCAATGTCTTGGTATCTATACGTTGGTCTTACTTATTTCCTTTGTGTTGGACTTATTTGAAAATGATTTATAGTAATTGATAAAGTTTATTAATTAGTGTAAGTAATAACTTTTGTTTTATTTTTATTTTTTTACAGGAATAAACCTTTGTTTGATAGGATTGATTTAATTAGTTTAATAACATCAAAATTTTCATTGTTTTTTAAGAAAAACATTATATTAGTTTCAATGTTTGTTATTTTATTTTTCAAAATTATTATGCTTAAAAAAACTTAAAATTATTTGGACTCCTCATTTCACTCTATCTGTCTAATTAACTTTTTAACCAATGCATGTAAATTAGTATTGAGATCTATAACCATACAGATTAGAGAGGATGATGTAGTAATTAATGATATTTTAGTAAAATCTATACAAATTTTAGAATGGAGTAATAAACATTGTTTAAGAAAGTAAATGATTAGAACAAAAAAAGAACTAATCTATAATATTATAGGCTCTATTTTATGGCAATTTTGTCATTTGCCACTCATCATCAAGAGATTTTTCATTATTTGAAATTTCTATTAATAGTAATAACCTTTGTTATTAGCATTAATTGTATTTATAGTTATTATTTATATTAATCATTTAATTAAAGAAAATTTATTTCATTTGGGGATGCAATCTCTTTGATTACACGTGTATGAAAGAATAATGAGTGGGAAATGGGATTGTGGTTCCCGGTTCAACACTTTATTTTGTCGGTTTTTAATTTCTTTATTTTTTAAATTAAATTTGCTATATTTTAATTTTCTATATTCAGTTTTTTAATTATTATGAATTCTAATTTTGGTATTCTAATTTTTTTTGGTTTCATGACCCAAGCAAATGATGTTTGGCTGTATTTTTCATCTTACAATCACTCATTCTAAAATATTGAAACATCATAAAAGATAAAAGAAAAGAGTAAAGTTGTTTTGTTGGTTTTCTACATAACTTCTACTTATATTTGTAATTGCAGAATACTACAACCACAAAGATGATATACCTACCAAATTTCTTTTGAAATTTTCATGACTTTGTCTAAAGGGTAAATCTTCATCCAGTTGTTATAGTTGTTGGTTTTTATTGTGGGTAAATAATTATTTCATGCATTATTCTTGCATAGTTGTTTTGCTTGACAAATGTTGTTGCTATATATTGTTGATGAAGTTTTCAAATGGTGCTCAGCTCGGTCTTTGAGGCAAGTTAACAATCATAATCATGTTAATCGACCATGCTAAGATTATAGATTTTTTTATATTTTATTTGTACATGTCATATATCCAATTGTTTTTAATCGTGGACTGTTATATATATATATATATATATATATATTGAAAGAAAATAATTATTCTAAAAGATTCCTCATTTTTTTTATAGGTGTACCATTTTGTTGACACAATAAATATTATGTAAACGAATTTTTAACAATATGTAATTAAATGTGTAGGCTAGTAAATATTTTTTGGTTGTAAATTACTTTTATTTGTTGTGTATGAGATTGAAATTATGTTTTTCTTTTACGAGGTTTAAATTATTACTTTCATGTCATTTGATTTTTGTTTGGTTCATCAAGTGATTCAATTTCATTACATGAGCTTTCAATATGTTGTTATTTATCGTATTGAATTATTTAAAAGAAATTATATATACTGTCTAGACAAAAAAAAATTATCTAAATGAAAATTGACTAATGAAACTTTTTTGACCAGTAAATAGTTAATTATTGATAAGAATTTTAAAAAATAATATATTTATCAACATTATAATTTATCTCTACGGAACGCGCGAATTACATACTAATTATCTGGGATTATGGTATAACATGGATTAGATTTGCTTGATATTCCTCAAAAGGCATGATAAAAGTACCTGATTGTCTAAAACAAAACAAAAAAGTACCGGAATGCTTAAGTTTTAAATGATATAAAGATGCTATATTTTGATTTATGTTTATCGAGGATTAATTCATATAGCATGTTGTACCAAAAAAAAAAAAGTCATTTAGCATACTATAAAATTCTTTTAGGTATCAACAAAAAAACGATTGAGTCATTTCAAAGTTTATTATTATGATTATTTAAATTTTAGTTCATTTTTATACATAGTAAATTTCAGAAAAATTAAATTGTGAAAGCAAGTTAGTCATGGATTCACATGTCCGCAAACTTCTTTTAATGTTTTTTTCTCGAACTACTAACCACACGCTGGTGGTGTACATCCATTTATAACAATATATGCAAGGTTTCCAGTCATTATCAACAATATTTCACACATAAAAAATCCAAATTCCAGTCATTATCAACCATAAAGACATACTAGCAAGGTTTCCAAGATGCAAAAGAACACAATTTTGCTCACACTCTAATTTTGAAATTTCCCCAATATGTTTTAACATATTCTTTCTTTAGAGAATCCCAAATTCCCACACATGCAAAATAGTTAAATAAGAGTACATGCAAAGGAAAAGGAAACTCATTTTTCTTGTCAATTTGAAGGATTCTTACTAAATGGGAACTTGGTGAAGGCTCCTTTAATCCTTCTTCTTCTATTTAGGACTTGAGATGGTATTTCCAAAATATTGATTATTTGTGAAATGGCGCAACTGTTGAATAAAACGAAAAGGCACAATTGTTGATTATTTGTGAAATGGCGCAACTGTTGGTGTCGAACCCAGATCATGCACGAGATAGAGGCACAAGGCAACCACCAAATAGTTGCAACCATTCAATCAATATGTGAATGTTATATCTATATACCCTTTTATAATCTGAATGGCAGAACCAAGAGTTGTATCTATATACCCTTTCTCAAGTGACATTATTTTTCTATAAATAGTGTCACTTTTGACAGAATGAGAACACGAAAATTTGAAGATTACTATCCACTTTTCTCATCCATTCTTATATTTTAAGTCATCTTATTCTTCTCTAATGCATGAGTGAAGGATATAAAACATTCTTTTGTAACATACTATTGAAAAATACTCTTGGTGTGATATTGCAAATCATATCAAGGTTTTCCAAAGTACCCTGAAGGGAATTCGCTAGTTATCTCATTTGCATCCGATTGGTGGGGGCAAATCGAACCTAAAGGTTAGTGCAACAACATGTTTTGCTACATATAATCTTCATCAACAACTTCACTATTAAAGTCTTCCAGCAATTATAACCAACATAGATCCATTAAATGTTGTTTTGCATGTGTCATTTTTGGTTTAGATGAAAAAGAAAATGTTTTGCTCCCGAAAAGAAGGTTTGATCGCTTTGTGGTTTGGATATGCATTAATGTTGTAATGTTTCTTCTTTAGCACACCCACCCAGTTATGAGCCAAGTTGTATTTGGTTGCCAACCTATCATTCAAGAGTTTCCACGAAAGCACCGACACTTTCAGGTATGCTAGCTTATTTCACGTGATATCACAATGCTCATCCACTCAAATGCTTGGAACATCTTCCAGTTGCTGATAGGAGAATCCAACATAGTAAACATCACCTTGATAATGAAAACTTAAACCCAAATTGAAATATAAGATAAAAGACACTAATTTTGAAAAAGAGTTTTAGCGATTTTAAAAAAGGTGTGTAAAAATTTATTCTCAAAGATAGACTCAAGATGCCACATTTACACTTACACAAAACACTTGCATAAAAATTCTTGGCATCAAACCATGTTCAGAACTTAGAATCAATAGTTTTCCATCTCCGAATCAAAGATTACAAGATAGAACAATTGACTAATAAATTTTATAAGAAATATAATTTTGTTGTAGACTCGATAAGAATACAACATATGACTTTCCCACCTGCTATAATCAATTAGAGCATGGGTCACCATGTGACAACGTGAAATAACCTACATTTTCGCAATTATTGCGCACACACAAACAATAAATGAGGTAAATTTCAAAATCATGTTGATAGTATATTATAGGCAAATACATGATGTGGTCCTTTATGTTTCATGAAAGTAACACTTTGATCCTTTATGTGTTTTTTGTAACACAAATATTATTTAAGTTTAACTTAGTTTCTACTTAGATCCTTTAAGTTCTTGCTTTCCCAATTTAGTCCTTTAAGTTACATCATTAGTCTTTTGTCTCACTTTAAACAACAACTAATGCAATTGAAAGCATCTTACCATTAGAAATTCTACCAAATTTTGCAACAATAAGTAACTCATACTAATCCTTTAGAAAACAATCATCAAATCTTAGGTTCATATATCTTGATTTATTCATCTAAAGAACTGGCCATGGAGGTTTCACAAAAGAAGAACAAAACTAATACAGCGTGATCTCATCGTGATGCGTGCGACAAGGGCAGTGAAACAAAAGTGGTGATTGTTGGACTTAGCATCTGAAAGGCGACCGTGGTGTTGTTGTTAATGGATGAAAAATTAAAAAGAGATAATAAAGCTTGTTTTGGGGCAACATAATCATCCGAGAAGAAGAATAAAGGATCTTAGGTTTTAGTCTCTCTAGTTTATCAATTGTGCGATTTTGATCCTCCTAGTTTAAAACGAGTCAAATTTTGCGTTGTCATGGCAAATTTTAATGATGTGGCATGTCCAAGTGTATTTGAACATGCATATAAGCAGTTGAAAAAAATATAAAAAAGTTGTTAGGAAAATACAAAAAAAAAAAAGGAAATAGTTAGGAAAAAACAGAAGTCTTTTACCCCTTCCGCTTTCTACTTCTTCCTTATCCCATTTCTTAGAAAACCAAAAAATTGTTGGAGAAAAATAATTTCCCCCATCTTTTCATTCCTCTTTCTCCTTCATCCACATGAGCTCTTGCTCCATATTAACAATGTTTGCTGACCATACCACATCATGTTTCAAATCAGTTTTCACATCGACGAGCATCACATGTTTGAAATTGCGTCTCACACGACTAAGTAGCAATGGGTAACATACCTAACATCGAAGACTAAATAGAACTTCAATGAGAAACCCAACGAGTGAGTTTTCTGGGTCGAGTTCAATTGCGTCAAAATTTAGAATCGATCCATAACTTAGTGAAGTGGAAGTTTCTGTGAGTGGTTTTATCTGGCACGTGGCAGATAATGAGGTTTGTCATCGGTTTTGTTCCTCATCAGAGGTACCCATTTTTTTGGAGGGCAAAGTGGTGGTTGTGAGTAGTGGGTTTGTGAAGGAGTTAACGTCGTGAGGGTGGGTAGGTGTTGGGGAGTATGGGGAGAGTGAAGAGGAGGACAGTTGTGAAAAGAAGAAGTGTCCAGATTGAGATAATGGTAAAAAGTTCAATCGAAATTTAGAATAAACAATCAGAACAAGAAATGAGATTAGAGTACTTCTGGCTTTCTAACAAATGGAATGAGGAAGAAGAAGAAAGGTGAAGCAATTAGGGATTTTTTGTTTTGTTTTTTCCAAACAATTTTTAAATTTTTGAAAATGATTATATCCATATAGGAATATACTTGGACATGCGACATCATTAAAATTGACTACGTTAGCTCCAAATTGGGGTAACATATATGGGAGACTGCAAAATCAGGGGTAAATGTGAAGACCAAAATAGCTTGTTTTAAACTAAGGTGAATAAAATCACACATTTGAAAAATTAGAAAATTAAAAGTGCAATTAAACCTAAAAAAAATGTCAATAGTGTGTAGTAGACGCATAGAGTCAAATCCATTACAAACGTGTGAATTAGCCTAAGAGGCTAGTATTGTGCAGTTTGCATCTTCTTTATAATTTTTCTTGCTTTGCTTAAGCTCTGGTAATAATGCCGTTCACAGGTTTGATCGTCAAAAACTAAACCGTCTTGAAATTGGGTCTTCTATTTATAAATTTAAAAGGCACAATACATCATTCCCTTGTAAACAGGTGGTGATTCTATTGATTATAGTTCAATGTAAGTAATGGCCGTTTTTGTTCTTTAATTATTATTGACTCAAAACTTTGATATGTTTTAGTGGTGTCCTGATAAATCATATCTATTAGGTTGTTGTGCAGAAAGTTGAATTATAAACCTTTGGAACCTAGACATGTTTTACAGATTACAATTACTATGTCTTGCAGTTTATAATCGAATTAAAGTACAATGTCAAAGACGGTATATTATTTCTATTATACTTATAAGTTTAGTATAATATTTCTATGTAATTGATTTTAACTTAGTCACATTCTGATGTTATGTTCTGTTCATTCTCATTTCCTCCTTTGCATGCAATATTTGCCTTTTCATCAAAGACAATTCAATTAATTATATTGTTCAAGTGTTTAAGATAAAAAGAAATATTGAGTTGTGACTAAGAAATGGCAAACAATCGAAAGAAAAATGAGAAACAAGGAACAAAATCTTCAAAAGGAAAAAAAGGTTGAACTAGCAGAAAAGAAAAGATCTTTGAAATTAAAAAAGATCTTTGAAATTGTTTTTGGAAAGTTTGAATTACCTACTTAGATCTTTTTGAGTCTTATTGTTGATGTCTCAAGATAAAAATGTTAATAAGGCTATCAGCATAAAGCAAATGGTTAAGCTAGTTACAAAAGAGACTTTGATTTCAAAGTTCGAAATAATTATCCAACTTCGTATAAAATACAAAATCCAAAAATAGTTTCTACAAGAAAATACAAAGGTGTTTGACTAGAAAATGAAAAAAGTATTCATGTGACATTTGTGATCCACTTAAAAAGGAAGATAGTGGATTGATACTTTTGATACTGAGAAACGAAAATAGTAGTTTCATTTGAAGAACACTAAACCAGAATTTCGTATCAAAAGTATAACAGCTATATGAAATTCTTGTTTGAATTCTTCAAATGCAATGATACTTTTCTTTTCTTAACTCATTTCATTTTATTTTTGCTATAAATTATAGCAGCCCACTCTTCCATAGAAAAAGTGCCAAGCCACTCTTTTATTTGAAATGGATCACAAATCTCACACGAATTCCTAAGTCGAACACCTTTGTTTTCCTAGTAAAAAAGTTTTGGGTTTAAGTCTTTTATATAAAGTTGGCTAACTGTTTCCAAATTGGAATCAAAACCTCTATTGTAACTTCAAATCATCGGCTTTACACTGATAACCTTATTAAGTTGATTATCTTCACCGCTTGAACTATCTGTTGCATAAAGATTTGAATAGGTAATTCAAACACTCCTAAAACAATTTGAAAGATCTTTTTTTGTTCTACAGGTTCAACCTTTTCTTTTCCTTTTGAAGATTTTGTTCCTTGTTTCTCATTATCTTTTTTATTGTTTTCCATTTTTTGTCACTACTCATTATTTGTCTTACGTAGCATTGACGTGATGAACTACTTTCTTCGCTGCCAGCGAAGCCTCCAGATATGGTGTGGCAGGAGTCATCACATTTCTCATCTTTCTTGTTGCTGTTAGGCTCTTATTTATCTGCTCGGCTATGTCCCTTACTTGACTGGCCCTTGGAGTGGGAGAATTTCTTAACAAATTTAAGATGGATGAATGCAAACTCATGCTTACACCTATGCATCTCACACGTTCTCTTGATAAGAATGAATCACGTAAAAAAATAGATCAAAAGGTATACAGAGGGACGATTGGCTCTCTTCTTTACTTAACCACCTTTAGACCTGATATTTTGTTCAATTTGTGTGCAAGATTTAGTCTGACCCTAAAGAATTTCATTTAACTGTTGTTAATGTGATCTTTAAATATCTGGAAGGCACTACTAATCTGGGTCTATGTTATAAACCATCCTTTAATGACAAGTTAGTAGGTTTCTGTGATGCTGACTTTGCTTGAGATAAACTAGAAAGGAAAGGCACCAGTGGTAGCTGCACCTTTCTTGGTGAAAATCGTATTTCCTAGTCAAGCAAAAGACAAGGAACCATTACCCTGGCTACAACTAAGGCATAATATATATCAGCAGCAAGTTGTAGCTGTAGCACCTCAATTTTGTCCGAGTTTAATTATTATAAATAAAAAATCTAAAAAAGAAAATCTGATGGAACATTTGCATTTTACAATTATATCTCATAAAGTATATAATTATTTTACTATTTTATTTGATTAGCAAGAATGTCAATTTTTGATTTTCATTTAGTTATCCCTATGTTGCTTTGCCTTGCCATGCCCTATTTTCATTTAGTTAGCCCTATTAGCCATTTAGTTAGCCCTATTAGCCATTTAGTCAGCCCTATTGCCCCTGCCATGCCTGCCACGTGCCAACACACTTTGCAGCAAAATCACAAAATCACAAAATCACAAACATACAAACAAGTAAAATCTGTGTACTCTTTGAAAAGGTGAAAAATACTTTTTCCTCAATTGTACATTGTTTCAAATTTGTTCCAAAAACAATTCAAAATCCAGTTAAAATTTATAAAACAATGTAATGTCCAGAGCTTAATTTTATCTAATGAATTAAAGGTTTTACCACTTTAGCCTATAAATTTTGATTTCAAAAATCAAAAAAGGGGGCATTATTTTTATAGATATGAGATTAACACTATTGATAAAAAACACATACCGATAAGGAAGAAAAACGAAGCCAAATAGCAGCAAACGAAAACAGAAACAGAAGTTGAGGTAATTTTTTTTTCTCTACAGATGTTCTTGTTTATTATTATTATTCTTTTTTTTTTTATATATAGAAAATGTGAAGTTTTTTTTAGTAAAAGTAAGTTAACAGTATAAACAAACATAAGAAAAAAAACTAAAATTCAACCTGTGATGATGTCACCGTTACCGCCGTCGTAGTCTACGTCGCCGTTTTTCTGGTTCCTTTTTCCTTTCCTCACGGCCAACCTCACGGCGCATGCCGCCAACCTCACGGCCATCAGCCGGCCAACCTCACGGTACATCACAGTACCTGTCGGCCAACTTCACGGCCATCGGACGGCCAATCCTACGGTGTCTGCCGCTAACCCATCTACTTTCAGAACCGCGTGAATAATGAGAGGTAGAAGGGAGGAAGATTGAGGAATGGTTTGAGACTAGAATTAATCAGGCTTTGTTTAGATGGTTTCCTGTTATTTTCTTCAGATTAAAAGGCTGCCTCTTTTGGCCCTCAACTAGGGTTTCTATTTTTTTTTAACCCTTCTTTTGCTGTTGTCTTTTTTTTTCTTAATCTTGGGCTTGGATCTTTAATAAAAAACATTCAGCCCATTTTAAAATTAGTTACTCTATTTTATTAAAAAAAAAAGTTAATTTCCTTCATAAATAAAAATCAAATTTTATAAAAAATACAATAAAATATTATATAAAAAAATTAATTAGATTTGACATCTTTTAAATCTTTGAGTTGTTAGAGCATAAATGGTATAGCTTGATAGTTCTAAAACTCTCTTTATCTCTTTATTTATTTATTTATTTATTTATTTATTTATTTATTATTATTTTATTTTATTTTATTTTTAAATTAATCTAAAATTGACTAATAAATTTGTGCAATTAGATGTGGTATTATTTTATATTTTAGTTGTTAAGACATTTTGTATAATTTGGTTTTTTTCTTTCTTTTAATCTAAACTAAAATGATAAAATATTTTCAAAAGGATTAAATTAGATGTGACATCTTTTTACTCCTTAAATTTTTAATATACAAATTGTACTACTTGACAATTTTAAAACTTAATATTTAAAACCGAGAATGATAAAATATTTTCAAAAGGATTAAATTAGATGCGACATCTTTTTACTCCTTAAATTTTTTGATAGACAAATTGTACTACTTGACAAATTTTAAAACTTAATATTTAAAATAAAAAATGATAAAAATATTCTTAAAAGGATTAAATTAGATGTGACATCTTTTTACTCCTTAAATTTTTTGAGACACGAGTCGTACGCCTAGATAGTCTTAAAACTTGCATTTTAAATTACTATTTAAATCAAACAATTTCTTTTTCAAAATAATTTTTTGTATCAACAACAAAACACAATTTCTTTAAAAACAATCAACACATCCGCATTTTCTACCTAAGAACTACGTAGCTTTGATTTCTCCATCGCACTGGGAGATACGTAGGAGCAAGATCGCGCTCTTGTCAAGCATAATAACAAAAAAAAAAATTTCTCTATTTTTTTAAACGTATATTTATCATTAGATTATTTTCGTAAAAATATTTTATTTACATTTTAAAAAAGGAGAAATAAATATATTTAAGTTAATATTGATTTTCCAGAATTAATTATAGGTAACCGTTTTTTTTAACGGATGTCATAGGGTGCTAATACCTTCCCTACGCATAATCTACTCCCGAACTCAAAATTTGGTTTTAAAGACCATTTTTATTTTATTTTTTATTTTTAAGGGTTTTCCAATATTTTCCCTATTTTAAAATAAACTTTGGTGGCGACTCCATTGATTTCGAGAAACACTCGAAATTTTAGGCTGCGACAGCTGGCGACTCCACTAGGGATGTTAGAGAGTCAAGCCTAATATAATTAATTGTGCAATTTTTTTTTTTTTGACTTCTTTTATATTAATTTCTCCTTTCATTTTCTTTACTTTATGCCTTATTGTTTATTAGTTTATTTTCTTGTAGTCATTATCCTTATATATATATATATATATATATATATATATATATATATATATATATATATATATATATATATATATATATATATATATATATATATATATATATATGTGTGTGTGTGTGTGTGTGTGTGTGTGTGTGTGTTGAGTATTTTACATCGTTTATTGGATTGTGATTCTCGTCACACACTACACATTCACTTACACACACACACTTATGAGTGAGACCCTATACCCGGGCCTGAGTGAAGCTTAAGTTTAGTTAGAGATTTAGTGGTAATCATATTGGATGTACATCCTATTTGGTTATTGCGAAAATCTCGTCTAGAGTGTGACTCTATTGAAAATACCTACATTTTGGATGTACTTCCTATTTGTAGTGATGTTTCAATACGAGTACTTGGCTCTAGAGACCAATGAATTTTAGGACTATAGAACCCACCCAAGAAAGAATTCACGAATTTAGAAGCTTATAGACTTTAAAATTTCTCTAATTTTGGTTAGAATGCATCTAAGTCATATCCTAGCTTTCTTGTTTTTAAATGACATATTTTTTTTTTAATTTTTAATTTTTAATTTTTTAGTTTTATTTTTATTATTTTTATTTTATTTTATTTTATTTTTTATTTTTATATATTTTTTTTTGTCCACCATCCGACGTTAGTATAACTCTCAATTTTTTTTTATTGCATTAATGCAAGTAGCTTTCATCGTTAATGTTAAAGTTAAATTTTTTAGTACCATGCATTCCTTTCATGCATTAAAAATTATTTTCAACACCATACCATACATTATTCATAATCATTCATTTTTATGTAGGTCCATTAGAGAACCATTGAATTCAAAGCTAGGGTGTGGATATCTTTGATTAAAAATGGGATCCAACAATGAAATTGCAACCCCAATGCTAAGGAAAACTATGAATGTGAAAGCCAAAAAGCCTCAGGTTGACAGTTTAAAAGAACTTCGTAGTTTGTTGGAACTTAATCATCGGTCAACATTTACTAAGAAATATGGAAAGATTCTTGATTTATTGGATGTGGATGTACAAATAGGGGCTATTACCGCTTTGTCTCAATTCTACGACTCTCCTTTGAGATGCTTCACTTTCCAAGACTTCCAACTTGCACCTACTTTGGAAGAGTTTGGACCAATTTTAGGCTACTCCCTAGAAAAAGGGAAACCTTATCGTTACATGGGGAATTATCCATCCACAACCAAAATAGCTGAGATACTGAGGGTTGAAGAGGAAATATTGATTAGCCAAAAGAAGAAAGGGACTTCTGGTTTCCTAAGAAGTTTTTTTGAGAAAAGAGCACATCATTTAGCTTAAGCCCAAGATTGGAGTGCTTTTATGGAAGTGCTAGCTCTCACCATCTATGGAGTTGTTCTATTCCCGAGTGATGAAGAAATTATAGATTTACCAGCAATCGATGTCTTCCTAGCCTTGAAGAATAGAGGAGAAAATCCTACAACAACCGTCCTCGCTGACGTGTACTATACACTTAACTACTGTCATGAAAAAAAAAAGGCAAACGAATTTTGTGTTGTTTACCAGTTTTGTACGTCTGGTTGGTGAATCACATGTTTGATAGTGGGTGCCAAAAGCGTTGCCCTATCAATGATTTCAAGAACTGTTGTGTTAACATAAAGGATGATCGAGAATGGGCTCAGAGGTTGGTAGATCTTAATGAAAAAACAGTTCGATGGTATGCGAGATGGCGAAAGGTAAAAGAAGTAATATACCAATGTGGAACATTCCCTAATGTGCCACTTATGGGGACTAGAGGTTGTGTGAATTATAATCCAGTATTGGCCTTGAGGCAACTTGGGTATCCTATCATAGGAGAACCAATGCAAAAATTAATAACCCCTTTTATTCTTTATGACATGGGTTTAGAATACATTGAAGATTTGAGGAGAGTACGTCAATCTTGGAAGACGATAATCCGAAAAGGGAAGGAACTTGGAAGTAGAAGTTGTGGTGCAGATGATTGCTACCGACAGTGGGTCAAGAATATGGTCCAAAAGATCAAGCTGCCTTTTCGTCGTACATCTGAGGTGGTCGATGAAACACCAATGCAACCCATTATCGTTAGTGAAGAAGTTCAGAAGTTGCAAGCATCAATTCTAGAGGCGGAAGAGGAAAAAAAGAATATGCGAGAAGAGTTGATGGCAGTTCGTCGAGCATATGAGTTCGCCCTGTTGGAAAATGAGCAAAAGACGATTTCTCTTGAAAGATCAAATAAGATGGCAAAGGTAGAGGAGGATTATAAGCTCAAGCTTCAATGCAATTTAAGGGCTTCAGACGAGTCTTTATGTTTGAGAAGACAAGAAAGAGACCAGGCGCGAGAAAAGGTTGAAAAGTTGAGAAAATGGTTGAAAGATTAAGAAAGCAGTGAAAGAAACGCGAAGAGACAATTGGAAGATTTGAAACAATAGTTGGAGAGAGTGGTAGTAGAATATAAGACAAGGATAGAAGAAGAAAAAATTGAGAAACAAGAAGTTGTTGCTATGTACCGAGATGCGTGGTTGAAGGAACAAGAGGAAGCAAATATGTTAAGAAACCGAATGATGGAACAAGTGGAGGCAATAGAGATGCTTGGGCAAGAAGGGATAATGTGGATGGATCGTTGTGAAAAACTCACTTCCATAGCCAACCAAGCCATCGAAAGGGTTCCCGTACTCTTAAGGAAAGTAGAAGCAAGCATAGTTCCATCTGTCACACCTGTTGAGATTATTACTTTCATTCAACATTGTAACAGTTTGATAGAAGCAATGAATAGTTTAATTCGCCGAGAGCGATAGAAACAATGTATTTCAGATACAAAGAGAAATGTTGCACTTGTACCCTTTTAAATTATCAATGAAAGAACTTGTTTTGAGTTTTCTAAAAAGATGTTTGTGCCTAGGTTGCGAAGTCAATGGTTCTCTAATACTCACATGCATGCATATAAATCTTCATTTTTTTAACTAGCATCATATGATCTTTCAAAAAAAAAAAATCATTAAAGCTGTTTCCCCGACACCCTTATCGGACTCGCGCAAACTCCAAGATCATGGACGAACTTGAACAAAACCAAGAAGAGATGAGAGCGGATGTTAGCCAATTGAAGGACAAGGTTGATCGAATCCTAGAGGCTATACAAGCTTTAACAATGAAGGATAATACAGATGGGAATCCTCCAACTACAAACGAAGAACACCGAGCTACTCCGTCTCACCCACCAGGCTTTACCCCAACTACCCAACAATTTCGCGCGCCAACCATGCAATTTCCTATGTATGGTCTCCCACATGATTATACTCCACCCTTAGTCATCAATCCCATGGACAATAATCCAAACCCCTCAAATATCAACTCTCAAAGCCTAAACCAACCGCAAATCCCTTCTCCTCAAGGCTACGTGCCACCCCAAAACACTATACCTTCAGAAAATATTCCATTTAGTGCACCCGAAGTACCCCATTTTGATGCTAATTGGCAACAACCTCATGTTGGTGATGATACACAGTCGAAAGAAAAATTTCATGTTTTAGAAGAACGAATAAAAGCAATTGAAGGAAGTAATGCCTATGGTCTCGAAGCTTTTGATATGTGCTTGGTTCCCGATGTGGTGATCCCTTCAAAATTCAAGACACCTGAGTTTGAAAAATACAGAGGTGTCACATGCTCTAAAAACCATCTGACCATGTATTGTAGAAAAATGGCTTCTCATGCTCATAATGACAAACTTCTCATCCATTTCTTTCAAGACAGTTTAAGTGGGGCATCATTAAATTGGTATATGCATCTCGAGCGAAATCGAATTCGTTCATGGAAAGATTTGGCTGATGCCTTCCTGAAACAATACAGGTATAACATTGATATAGCCCCTGACAGGATGCAATTGCAAAATTCGTCGAAAAATGACAATGAAACATTCAAAGAATATGCACAACGGTGGAGAGAATTGGCATCACAAGTAGATCCTCCTTTATCTGAAAGGGAAATGGTTGGTATGTTTATGGATACTCTTCAGTCTCCCTTTTATGATAAGATGATTGGAAGTATGTCATCAAACTTTTCTTACATGGTCATGATAGGAGAAAGAGTTGAAAGTGGCATGAGAAGTGGTAAGATCGCATGTGCAACGAGTGGTGTGAAGAAACCCCAGATGGGATTCACAAAGAAGAAAGAGCGGGATGCTAACGCTGTAATGGCAAACCCAAGGGTTTCTTATTCTCCAGCCATGAATTCTTATCGACCCCCAAATTTTCAGCCTCCGATACCCCAAATTCCCTACATTCCTTATCCATATGTGGCTGCAACCTCACAAACTCCATACCCGCAATATCACCCTTCAAGGCCACCTTATTATCAACCACCTTTGGTCCAACCACCACCTGCTGCGTTTTTGCAACAAAACCAATGGAACCCAAATCCAACCCCGAATCACTACAGACCACCAGTTAATCGAGAGAAAAAGATAACCCGTTTCGACTCGATTCCCATCACATATAGCCAATTGTTGCCTCACCTACTCTTGAATTCAATGGTAGTTCTAAGGCCAATGAAACCACTGGAACCACCATTCCCAAAATGGTACAACCCAAATGCCAAATGTGATTACCATGCAGGAGCCGTAGGGCATTCCATCGAAGATTGTCAAGCCCTAAAATCTAAAGTGCAAGAACTGATCAATGCAAAATGGCTTACCTTCAAGGAAGACGGTCCCAACGTAGGGAGTAACCCTTTTCTGGGCCATGGGGATACCTCTGTCAACGCCATTGAAGAGTGTGCAAAAGATGATCGTGTGTTGACCATAAAGCCGCGCATGGAAAATAGTAGATCTTTCCCAAGACCATTGGAAATCCTCTATAGAAAAGAGAATCTCAACCCAACTCTTCACAGGCCCAATGCAATAATTGTCCAAGCACCAACTCCTTTTCCTTATAAAAATACCAAGGCGGTACCATGGAATTATGAGGCCACGTCCCACTTGGCCAATCATAAATCGAGTGATAGATGTGAACCTAAGGGTACTTATGTCACAAACATTTCATGGATTGGCGGGATGACTCGAAGTGGTCGAGTATATGCCCCCAGACAACCTAAGGAAAAGGAGGGCCATGGAGGAAAAGGCAAAGAAGTGACGAATCATGCTATAAAAGGACCAGTGACTAGCAAGAGGACGGTGCCTGAAGAAGAAGCTAACGAATTTTTGAAATTCATCAAGCAAAGTGAATATAAAGTGGTGGACCAACTAAATCAAACTCCTTCCAAGATATCTGTTCTCTCTTTGTTATTGAATTCTGAAGCACATAGAAGGGCACTGATGAAGGTTTTAAATGAGGCCCATGTTAATCATGATATTACTGTCGACCAGTTTGATGGGGTTGTCGGTAACATCACCGCTAGTAGCTATTTGAGTTTTAGCGATGTTGAATTACCAGCTGAAGGGACAGAGCATAATAAAGCACTACACATCTCTGTGAAGTGTCATGATTATATTCTTGCACGAGTGCTTGTTGATAATGGTTCATCGTTGAATGTCATGCCGAAATCAACACTATCAAAACTATTTGTTGATGGAGCTTGTTTGAAGCCGAGTGCTTTGGTGGTGAAAGCGTTTGATGGATCCAGAAGACAAGTTGTTGGTGAGATTGACCTGCCAATTCAAATCGGACCCCATAACTTTGGAATAACCTTCCAAGTGATGGATATTAAACCAGTGTACAGTTGCCTTTTAGGGAGACCGTGGATTCACGCTGCTGGAGCAGTAACATCCACTCTCCATCAAAAGCTAAAGTTTATAGTGAACAATAAGCTGGTGATAATATCTGGGGAAGAAGATATGATAGTTAGTCATCTGTCTTCTACGGGCTACATTGAGGACACGGAGGAAGCCATAGAGACTTCCTTTCAAGCATTAGAAATCTCCTTTAAAAGAACCAAAGTTGCCTACCACATCCTTAAAGTCTACCAAATCGATGTTGGAAGGAGGAGTTTTTGCTAAATTGGGAAAATTGTTAGATATACCCGAAAAGAACGATAGGTACGATTTGGGATATGTACCTACTAAAGCTGACAAAGAAAAGGCTGTAAAAGAAAAAAGGGAAAGCAGGATGGCTCGTTTGGAAAATCAGACACTGAATTCACAGAAGATTTCTATTTGTGACATTCGCCAAACATTTCAGAGCGCGGGAATAGTATATGCTGACCATGTGGCTGCTGCGGAAGAAGATGACCATGTTGATGATGATACCCTCAAATTGGTGTACCCTTGTCCTCCAAACACCAGTCTCAACAATTGGAAGATCATTGAGTTTCCCGTGTTTGTTAATTCATGTTCAAAGTAATTGTGTACTTTAACTCCTTTTGCTCTGCCCAAGGCTATAAGGATAACTAATTAGGGCGCATGTATTTCAATTCCGTACTTATTATCAATAAATGCATTTTTGAATTCTTCAACTGCTTTTGTTTTTCTCTTTTCTTTTTTGGCAATCTTTATCCATATTTCTTTTTTCTTTTTCTTCTTAATTTAAACAATGCATTTTTGAATTCTTCAGCTGCTTTTGTTTTTCTCTTTTCTCTTTTTGGCAATCTTTATTCATATTTTCTTTTTTTCTTTTAATTCTTAATTCAAACAATGCAGAGTCGAAAACGAATATGTTGAAAATAGCAGCGCTAGAATCCATTCTTGTAATTTGGAACGCCCAATTAATCACGCTGATGAGGATTGTGAAGACGATTGTGAGCCTCCCCCAGAACTAGAAAGTTTAATTGAACAAGAAGCTAAGATAATTCAACCCTATCAAGAACCTGTTGAGGTGATCAATCTAGGGACTGAGCATGATAAGAAAGAAATTAAAATTGGAATGTCTATGAAAGAAACTGAACGAGAAAAGTTGGTTAAACTTTTATTTGATTATGTGGATGTCTTTGCATGGTCATACCAAGATATGCCTGGGCTAGATACTAACATAGTTGAACACAAGCTACCACTCAAGCCTGAATGTGCTCCAATTAAACAAAAATTGAGGAGGATGAGGCCTGATATGTCACTTAAAATTAGAGAAGAGGTCAAGAAACAATTTGATGCTGGTTTCTTAGCAGTAGCCAAATATCCTCAATGGGTTGCTAATATTGTCCCAGTTCCAAAAAAGGACGGAAAGGTTCGAATGTGCGTTGATTATCGGGATTTAAATAAAGCTAGTCCTAAAGATGATTTTCCTTTGCCTCACATTGATGTCCTAGTAGATAGCACTGCTCAATATTCTCTTTTCTCCTTCATGGATGGCTTCTCAGGGTATAATCAAATCAAGATGGCTCCCGAAGATATGGAGAAAACTACATTCATCACACAATGGGGGACTTTCTGTTATAAAGTGATGCCATTAGGATTGAAGAATGCTGGGGCAACCTATCAAAGAGCAATGGTAACTCTGTTTCATGACATGATGCATAAGGAAATAGAGGTTTACGTGGACAATATGATTGCCAAATCTCGAACCGAAGAAGACCATGTTGTTAACCTTCAAAAGTTATTTGTGCGACTAAGAAAGTTCAGACTCCGTTTAAACCCTGCTAAATGCACTTTTGGTGTAAGATCAGGCAAGTTACTTGGTTTTATCGTTAGTCAAAAAGGGATAGAAGTGGACCCAGATAAAGTAAGAGCAATACAAGAAATGCCCGCTCCACGCACGGAAAAAGAAGTTCGTGGCTTTTTGGGTAGATTGAATTACATTGCCAGGTTCATATCGCATCTCACCGCTACATGCGAGCCAATTTTCAAGTTGTTGCGCAAAGACCAAAAGGTTGAATGGAATGAGAATTGTCAAAAAGCTTTTGAAAAGATTAAACAGTACTTGTCAAAACCTCCAATCTTAGTACCTCCTGTTCCTGGGAAACCACTTATTATGTACTTAACTGTACTTGATGAGTCAATGGGTTGTGTATTGGGGCAACATGACGAATCCGGTAAGAAAGAACATGCTATCTATTATTTGAGCAAAAAGTTCACCAACTGTGAAATAAGATATTCACTCCTTGAACGAACATGTTGCGCATTAGCATGGGCTGCTCGTCGGTTAAGGCAATACATGTTATGTCATACAACTTGGTTGGTATCCAAAATGGACCTAATTAAGTACATCTTTAAGAAGCCTGCTCTTACTGGAAGGATTGCCCGTTGGCAGATGCTGTTATCAGAATACGATTTGGTATACGTTACACAAAAAGCTATCAAAGGAAGCGCCTTGGCAGAGTACTTGGCCCAACAACCTGTAGAAGATTATCAATCAATGCAGTGTGAATTCCTCGATGAAGGCATAATGACTTTATTTGAAGAGACTGAATCATATGATAGAGAAAAATGGACATTGGTGTTTGATGGTGCTTCTAACGCGTTAGGACATGGAATTGGAGCCATTTTGATTTCCCCAGAGAACCAGTTAACTCCATTTACTGCTAGGTTGTGTTTTGACTGCACAAACAATATTGCAGAATACGAGGCATGTGTTATGGGCATTAAAGCTGCTATTTTAATAAAAAACATTCAGCCCATTTTAAACTTAGTTACTCTATTTTATTAAAAAAAAAGTTAATTTCCTTCATAAATAAAAATCAAATTTTATAAAAAATACAATAAAATATTATATAAAAAAATTAATTAGATTTGACATCTTTTAAATCTTTGAGTTGTTAGAGCATAAATGGTATAGCTTGATAGTTCTAAAACTCTCTTTATCTATTTATTTATTTATTTATTTATTTATTTATTTATTTATTTATTTACTTATTTATTTATTTAGTTATTTATTTATTTATTATTATTTTATTTTATTTTTTTAAATTAATCTAAAATTGACTAATAAATTTGTGCAATTAGATATGGTATTATTTT
>JBBPBP010009777.1:30976911-31018861 GCA_037974735.1 Cicer chorassanicum | reverse complement strand
ATTTTTAATATACAAATTGTACTACTTGACAATTTTAAAACTTAATATTTAAAACCGAGAATGATAAAATATTTTCAAAAGGATTAAATTAGATGCGACATCTTTTTACTCCTTAAATTTTTTGATACACAAATTGTACTACTTGACAAATTTTAAAACTTAATATTTAAAATAAAAAATGATAAAAATATTCTTAAAAGGATTAAATTAGATGTGACATCTTTTTACTCCTTAAATTTTTTGAGACACGAGTCGTACGACTAGATAGTCTTAAAACTTGCATTTTAAATTATTATTTAAATCAAACAATTTCTTTTTCGAAATAATTTTTTGTATCAACAACAAAACACAATTTCTTTAAAAACAATCAACATATCCGCATTTTCTACCTAAGAACTATGTAGCTTTGATTTCTCCATCGCACTGGGAGATACGTAGGAGCAAGATCGCGCTCTTGTCAATCATAATAACAAAAACTTTTTTTTCTCTATTTTTTTAAACGTATATTTATCATTAGATTATTTTCGTAAAAATATTTATTTACATTTTAAAAAAGGAGAAATAAATATATTTAAGTTAATATTAATTTTGCACAATTAATTATAGGTAACCGTTTTTTTTAACGGATGTCGTAGGGTGCTAATACCTTCCCTACGCATAATCGACTCCCGAACTCAAAATTTGGTTTCAAAGACCATTTTTATTTTATTTTTTATTTTTAAGGGTTTTCCAATATTTTCTCTATTTTAAAATAAACTTTGGTGGCGACTCCATTGAATTCGAGAAACACTCGAAATTTTAGGCCGCGACAGTAGCACCAAACTATTGTAGATGAAACATCAACTAGAAGACTTTAAAGTTTATGAGAGTAACATTCATGTCTTTTGTGATAATACCTCTGCTATATGTTTAACCAAAAGTTCTATTTTACATTCAAGGGAGAAACATGTTTTTGTGATAATATCTCTGCTATATGTCTTTTATAAAAGAAAGTTTCAACATTCAACTTATAAAGGAGTGATGCTAAAATCCTTTTGTGCCTCTGCTTCTGGTAAAACAAAACTTTGGTTAAATATATATATATATATATATATATATATATATATATATATATATATGCTCCACCTTTGATAAATTTGATTTTTCCTTTGTTTCTAGTCGCTTAAAATTCAATTTATCTTAGATGTGATTACTTTTCTTGAAATTTGTGCGAGTTCCATGATTTTCTGACATGTGTTGCCTTTATATTTTAACGCATGCACGTCAGTTATTGCTATTTGCTTTTCGAAACTCAAATGTTTTATCAAAAACACAAACACTCAAGTCACACACTACTCTAACTTATTTTCCCACACCTTCGATATATTTTCAAACCTTAGAACTTTTTTGAAATTCACCTAAATACTTTTATGGCTTCGAATTCTGCATCTTCTTTTGCACCCACTATGGCATGCAACGTTGATTAACTTGATACATTAAATGAATTGCAAATCGACTTCGCAAATCACGCTGAAAACTACTTCAACTTCGATTAAGATTTTTCTAGTATTGGATGGTCAGAGTATTTTAACCTAGATCAATCATCATGAAAGAGCTAGAAAACATAAGAAAGGCGGGGGTTTGAATTGTGTTTTGACATTTCTGAACAATACTTTGATTGCTCAACGAAATATATGTTCTTTATCAAATCATATAACTTACTTTTATAAAATAGGTTTAGTAAAATAATGTTGACTTATAAAGAACTTAGATTAAAGTAACAAAGAGAGAGAGAGAAGGAACACAAGGATTTCTTTGCTAATTCACAACAGACCGTTGTTACATTTAGTCCTCCCCTTATAAATAGATTTTGCCTCAGTACAGTCGAGTACTTAATCCACTATTTCAACAATAGTATACAAGTATTGTTTGCTCCGCTTCTTTAGTATTCTTCTCCAGCCTCTCCAGGCTCTCACCATTGGAACCTTTCTTCAAATTTCTAGCCGGCTGTCGTTGAGGCTTATAAGTATTGTTATACCTCTTCAAGTAACTCTTATGGACGAAAGAGTTGTTTGAAGGTGCGAACACGAGAAGGGGGGGTTGAATTGCGTTTGCACAAAGTTGATACCTTTTTGATAATTTATAAATAATTAAAAATTAGTTTGGATTTGGTTACTTACTTGGAGTAGAAGCAATCGAATTTAGAAGGAAGTTTGGATTTGGTTACTTATCCTGGTTCACCACTAACTTGGCTACATCCAGTCCCCTCATTCAGAAGGCTTTAATCCACTAATTCAAAAACCTTGAATTACAAAGCATCTGACCCTTCAAGCCAGTCTTCCCAAACAGCCTGACAACCCCAAACGTTTGAGGAACTAACCACCTTGACCCTACAAGCCAAGTCTTCTCCTAACAACCTGACGACCTCAGATTGAAGAAGGAACTAAACCACTATCGGGTTGGATACAAGAGATTGAAACTTGAGTAGTTGCTTCTAAAAAAGCTGATAATAATAATAACTCTCAAACTTTAAGAAAAGAACACTCAAAAGATATTTCTAATTTGAACAAGTGTTTCTCTCTTTGAACTCTAAGATGAATTGAGAACTTTGAGCTAGAGTTACTCTTTTCTACTTTTCGATTGCTTTTCTCCTTCAGCCTTGAGTGTCTATTTATAGTGAAAATTTGGGCTTCAATTTAGTCCTTATTTAATTCTGAATTGTATCTTGTTTAGATTGAGTTTGTAAATTCTTCAAATTGATTATGTTCCTATTTTGTGTAGATTGACTTTGTAAATTCTTCGGAATGATTCTGTTCCAATTTTGTGTAGATTGACTTTGTAAATTCTTCATATCAAATATTCTTCAAATCTTCATTAAATGTTGATCAAATATTCTTCAAATCTTCATTAAAATGTTGATCAAATATTCTTCAAATCTTCATTAAATGTTGATCAAATATTCTTCAAATCTTTAGTAAATGTTAATCAAATCTTCTTCAAATCTTCACTAAATCTTCTTCAAATGTTCTTCAAATCTTAATCAAATCTTCTTCAACTATTCTTCAAATCATGACCATATCTTCTTTTCAACTTGGTCAAAGATTTTCTTCAATTATAAATATGAATCAAATCTTATTTTAGATTTTCATCAATTATAAATTTGAATCAAATCTTATTTTAGATTTTCATCAATTATAATTTTGAATCAAATCTTATTTAAGATTTTCTTCAATTATAAATTTGAGTCAAATCTTTATTTTAGATTTTCTTCAATTATAAATTGGAATCAAATCTTATTTTAGATTTTCTTCAAAAACATGAATCTTCTTTCATACTCTTTTAAGTCAAATATATTGTTTTCATAAAATACTTTTGTTAACATCAAAACTTTAAATGTAAAATCAACTTGGTTCCAACATTGTTGTCACAATCAGACTGATTTACATCTGTTCCAGTTTGTGTCTGAATTGACACAAAGTCCGTTTCTAGGATTCTAACTCTCATTGAGAGAATATTAAATTTGAAATCCTATATCAATTCAAGTATATCAAACAACTTAATTTAGTTAAATCATTCTAAAAGCTCTGTTATATGAGGATTTTTCATTTCTTTATTTTCTTTTGATGTGTTCTAGACTTTGATAGAATTTCTTCTTAACATATTTCTTTTTTCGTTCTCTCTCTTACGATAGGTTGATTGATCGGTTTCTACTTAAATACTGAAAAGAAGTGTCCATAAATACTGAGATTGATTGATTAGTATTTAAGGAAAATCAGTCTTTAAGATATATCCATATGTATCTTTATAATTGATGTCGCGTATCTTTAATCAAAAAGACGAATTGTAGAGGATGTCACTATTAGTGGATGTTGTCGCGTCCTATTTAATTGCGAAAAAGGAGTCACCACCAATTTAATTTTTTTAAAAGGGAAAATTTGATAAAACCTAAAATAAAAATCTTGAACAAAAAAAAAAAAAATGGATTCGGGAGTCGATTACTGGTAGGGAAAGTAATATTACCTTACATCATTCGTTAAAACGGTTACCATATAATTAATTGTATACAAATTACTTATTTTAGCCCCTTAAAATAATAATAAAAAGAAAAATAAGTTATTTACATTAATAAAAGAAGGAAAAATATTTTTTTTTTTTAATTTGGTTTGACAAGGGGAATACCTTGCTACTACATATCACCAGGTGCAATAGGGGAATCAAAACCCACATAGTTATTGGGTAGAAAATATTTATGTGTTGTCCAATTTTATTATTACTCGATTACAATTATTTTATTATTAGTATATATGTATGAAAAAAAAAGTAAAAAGTAATAACAATAACAAAAAAAAGGTGAGATGTCTGTTCACGGATTGTATTTTTTATGTTGTATTTGGTTTTAAAGTTAAGAAAAATATTTTCTTATTAGAAATACAATGATAATGCGGCGGTATGTGAACAAAATAGATGGAGACGACGACGAATAAAAATACACAACCTGTTAAGGGATTTACTCGTGTGTTGTCGGATTTGTTGTAGCATAAAGGCCACAAACGGTTGGGGGTGAGTGATGCGGTGCGGCAGATGAGGATTAATTTTATCCGGCAACAGCGACTATAATTCTAATCCTAATAAAACAAACTATTTATTGATCTAATTCGTTGTTATGGTTTTCGAAGTTATTTGATAAAGCCATGATATGAGTTTTGTGTTATGTTACAATGGGGTGAAGTTTGTTTTACTTGGTGATTGGTTTATAAGCATCAATTATTTATGGTTTTTTTAGCATGTGTGTTACAAACAATTTTAGGAACAGAGACAATAGCTTAAGAAAAATGAAAGCTTATCATATGAGTTTATTTTGCAGAAAAAACTAAACTGCGTTTTTTTTATAAAAATGATGCAATACAAAGAAGCTAATAAGAAGAAAGTTAGAGAAGGATAATAAAATCGATACCTTACTGCTGAATTGATTTTGATGGATTGGTTTTATCAAGTTCATATTCTCTGCTCATTCCTATTTTTGCCTATTATTCTCTCTCTATTTTTTTTACTCAATAGTCATCTCCCCTTTTCTTCCTCTCCTTTCTCATCCTCTTGGTGTGGATTATTTATACATTTTTGGGTGTATATTACAAAATACAAGAAAATGATTGTTGATTGATTACCATTTTTATTATTATTAATCCATTTCTTTTTGGTTTATTTTCATTCAATTGATCACCATTATACTGATTTTATTGCCATTGATACATTTCTTTTTGGTTTCTTTTTATTTAGTTGATCACCGTTATACTGATTTTTATTACCATCAATCCATTTCTTTCAGGTTTCTTTTCATTCAATTATAAATGTTTTTTTTTTCTTTTTATATTTTAGAAAGGAGTGAAACGTCTGAACATGAATAAGAGGAAAAACAGAGGCAATCGGGAACCAGAAGCACCCATTATTATCTAAAGTTTATAGCCCTAATTATTTATTTTTATTATTATATTTTTTATTTCATTTTTTATATATTTATTTTTTTATAAACAGTCCAAAAAAATAGCGGACAAAATTAGGTGTCAACATATGTCATGCACTTCTTTAGTCAGAGGATAAGTCCATTGTGGTAAGCAGAGGATATTGAGGCGTAGACTTATTATCAGAGCGTTGCCTTTATTAGAATGTTGAATTTAATACAACATTGACTTTATTAGAGCGTTGACTTTATCATAGTGTAAATTTTATATCAGAGCATTGACTTTCTATTAGAGCCAGACCATCAAGTGGTTGTCATACTTACTAGAGCCAGAATTATTATGTCATTGCTTGTAGAATAGAATCCCCAAAGGCACAATCAACAATGTGTTCATTATAATCAAATACAACTTTAACAACTTATTCAGAGTCATTGTGAACTTGTTTAATGGATTCTCTTTCCTTTGTTCATCAGAGGATCTAGCTTGTACCAGAATATTGACTTTATTAGAGGCTTTACTTAGAGCTTTCTTCTTTTGATCTTTGAGTTAGAGGCTGAAGATAGTTTTTAGTTAGAAGATAGTGTTTGTAGCGCTATTTTCTTTTGTGTCCAGAGAAACAATCATTAACTTGTATTTCTTTTGTCTTTACCACTTTTACTCAAACTATAGATCATCAGATGCATAATGCAATACTTTTTATCGCTATATTATGACTTGCTCTATTAGTAAACTTGATTACTTGTTTATTAGGTGATAATATTCTTTGTGTTAGAAACACTCAAATTATTATCTTTAACTTACTCATAATTTATGCTACCTTAAAATAAATAGTCATTAATATAAATCTTTATCTTTTAACTTAATATTCACAATTAGAAAATATTGTTACAAGATTGTTGTTCTTTATTTGTTTGTTTTTGTTATCATCAAAATTAGAGGATTGTAGCTAAAACCACTTTTGGTAACGGATATGAGTTAAAAATTATGTCTTCTAAAATCAACAAGGATCTTTTTGAAGATCCCTAGGTTAACTCCAAATCAGTAAACTTAAAGTCCAGATACATGGTGATGTTTAAGATTGGGATTGGATTCGTTGTGCCAAAAGGTGGTGCTTGAGCACATGAGGTCTTGTGTCATCAACTCTAGGTTAGGAGAAATCAAACTATCCCTTACATAAGACTTATCAAAGTTGTGCTTATGAGAACCCGTCTCATTAAGGTCCTAGAGGACATAGGAGGAGTTGTTCAGGAAGAACACTTGCTATCTTCCTCTACACTAGTGTTCAATATTCATAATGTCAACAAAATGAGACTTATTGCTGCACAAGAATGCATAAAACCGAGCAATGAAGTTCAACAACTCTTAGAACAATCTAGTGGATCTCAAGACACTCTTGTCTTGGTTGGAGATTTGTTCGCTCCAATCTTTGAGGAAGACAACATAGAGGTAATTCAAGAATATCTAAGGATGTAGACCTCTAGTTAAAGGATGCCTCCAGTCTGCTTTCCTATACCAAAGGCATCTCAAGAGTTTGAGAAGAAAAGGAAAAGGGCAATCAGGGTATCTTTCGTGTTAGAGGAAAAAAAGAAGATGAAAACACCAATGAGGATGAAGCTAGCCTCAACATGAGGGCAATAAGGGAATCTCTTTGATGTGTTGTATGTCTATGTAACGCTCTATTTGTTTGATGACAAAAAGGAGGGGGTACGTTTTGTAATAACAGTTAACAATTTCTTGTTAGATTGCCATACTCCACTTTTTTGAAACTTGATCACATTAATGGGGCTTTACTATTTTACTATTCTAATATGTTTTTATCACTTTACTATGAAGAAAAATTGTTCACAATAATATATATTTATCATCATAAAAAAAGGGAGGATCGTTAGGACCAAGTTGGTTTGATGAACGATGACCTTAATTGTTTTGATGATAACATAAATTATTTTGTGCGAACAACTTGTTGAGCTAATAATTTATTTAAGCGTGAAGACTCTTGCCACGAGAATTAATCATTTTTAGGTTGCATCCTCTAACAAATAGACATGCTAAACAAAACAATTATGGCAATACTCTGTTACATTTGTTGAAGTATAACTTATATGAATTTGAGTGTTTCCATATGAGTTGAAGGATCTAACAAGGGATATTTTCAAACAATGTACCAAATAAAATGGAGAAAACAAACAAGAAAATGTGGACAAGGAAGGAAATGGTAGAAATCGCCACAATCCACAAGGAATGATAAGATCAAAGTAGAATCACCACAAAAGTAAGAGGCTCTTGATAAGATCCATGTTTGGTTCAAAGAAGAACCCTAGAAAGCTTTTCTCTAATATGAGTTAAAGTGTTTTCTTCTTTCCAAAAAGTTCCCCCTTGTCTGACAATGAAAAGCCATATATAACCTAACACAAAATGATATGGTGCATAGGTTACACACAACTAATGACATTGTGCCTAAACTACCAAATATTTAGGCACACACACATGTCAACATAATTCCTAATTATAAGGTATGATTATTACATCCCAAAATTAAAAATAAGTCTTGAGGTATTTCTATGACCAAGAGATTAATATAATGTGGATCAATCTTGTCATAGGTCTTAAGACTAAGAAAACTAACAACCTGTTTTTTCTAATTGTGCCTTTATCTTCCTAGCCTTCTCTCTAGTCAATGGTCCTTGAGCTCCTAGTTCTTGAAGCTCATTAGCCTTCATGTAGGGTTGGTCCACATCATCCCCTCTGTCTTGAAGAGAATTTGTCCTCAAATTTAGTTCTTCATCATTTGCTTCACCTACATCACCAGGAGACAAGTCACTAACATTAAATGTAGCACTAATTTGATATTCACATGGAAGGTCTATCTTGTATGCATTATCATGGATCCGCTCTAACACCTTATAGGGGCCATCACCCCTTGGTTGAAGCTTGGATTTCCTTAAGGAGGGAAACCTCTCATTCCTTAAGTGAACCCAAACCCAATCACTCGGTTGAAAGACTATTCTTTTTTGAGTCTTGTTGGCATTCTTTGCTTAGTATTCCATTTTCGTCTCAATATTGGTCTTCACTTTAATATGTAGGTCCTTGACATACTTGACTCTTTCTTCGGCATCCCTATGCAAAACATCATCACTAAGAGGTAAAGGAAGCAAAACAAGTGGAGTTAGTGGGTTAAAACCATATGCAACCTCAAATGGAGAAAATGTTGTGGTCCCATGTGGAACTCTATTATATGCAAATTCAATAAATGGCAAACACTCTTCTTAAGCCTTTGCATTTGCAAGCACAAATGTTCTAAGCATGGTTCCAAGAGTTTTATTGACCACTTCGGTTTGTCTATTCGTTTGAGGATGACAAATGGTGGAAAATAACAACTTGGTACCTAGTTTAGCCCACAAGATTTTCCAAAAGTGACTCAAGAATTTAGTATCCTTATCCAAAACAATGGATTTAGGTATACCTTGCAATTTTACGACCTCTTTGAAAAAAAGTTTGCAATATGACTTGCATCATCAACTTTATGACAAGGAATGAAATGTGTCATCTTAGAAAAGCGATCCACAACAACAAAAATGCTATTAAGATCAATTCTGTTCTTGGATAGCCCCAACACAAAATCCATGGACAAATCAACCCAAGGAGATGAAGGAATAGGAAGAGGGGTATACAAACCATGAGGCATACTTTTAGATTTAGCCTTCTTACAAACTATGCACCAAGAACAAATTAAATGCACATCATGCTTCATTTTAGGCCAATAAAAATGTTCATGCAACATGTCAAGAGTCTTATGCTCCACAAAATGACCCATTAAAGTGCCCTTATGCACCTCTCTCATGAGCAATTTTCTCAATGAACACTTAGGAATGCATAGTTTCGTGCCCTTTAACAAATAACCATGATGTCTATAATAAGAGTCATGTGCCATAAGTTTAGAATCATGGAAAAGAGAAGCAAAATCAACATCTAAGGCTTACCAATTTCTAATATTATCAAAACCAAGAAGCCTAGTTTGAAGAGTAGAGATTAGTTAGTATCGTCTTAAAAGTGCATTGGCTACCACATTAGCTTTCCATTTCTTGTGTTTGATGACATATGGAAATTGTTCTAAGAATTCAACCCACTTTGCATGTCTCTTATTTAGCTTACCTTGCCCTTTTAGAAAATACACATGCACCATGCAATTCATCTAACATATCATCAAGCCTAGATATAGGATGCCTATATTTGATGGTAATGTTATTAATAGCACGACAATCGGTGCACATGTACCATTTTTCTTTGGTACTAAGATTACTGGCATGGCACAAGGACTAAGGTTCTCTTGAACCCAACCATTTTCCAAATTTTTTTGTACTTGTCTTTCAATTTCTTTAGTTTATTCCGGATTGCTTCTATAAGGAGGCCAATTCGACAAAGAAGCACTAGGAATCAAATCAATTTAGTGCTCTATGTTTCTAAAAGAAGGTAGGCCATGAGGAAGTTCTTTAGGGAACACATCATTAAACTCTTTTAAAAGACAATTCAATGAAAGAGGAATATCATCATGTGAAGTAGAAAAATACAAATCATTGCAATAAAGAAAATATACTGATTGTCTAGTCAACAAAGCTTTCCTAACCACATGCTCTCTAGCAAATAAGTTTTCTATCCTAGGTAAAGAATTTTGGTTACTTGAGTCATGAGCATGCATGATATATTTTCCTTTTTGTTCTTTGATCTCTTTGTCCCTCTTTAGATTCCATTGAGTTTGATCAAGATAAACTTCCTTAGGACTAAGAGATAAAAGAGACACTTTATGCTTTTTATGCACAAAAGAGTAGATGTTAATGTGAGCATCATGATGAGTTTTTCTATCAAATTGCCATGGTTGCCCTAACAAAATATGGCCGGCCTCCATAGGTGCAACATCACAAAATCATCATCCTTTACTTGGACTCTTGAGAGTCTTCTAACCATGAGAAAATCTCATTCAACGGAAGTCAATTCATAATCACTCCCTAGTTCACTTAGGGATGATTGTGAAGAGTAAGAATAAATAGAAGAATCAGTTTCATAGACTTCTTTAGCCTTTGCAATCATAGATTTTTTATTTGTGCAATTAGATGCTATGTGACCTCTTTCTAAGCATTTAAAACATTTAATTGAAGAATGAGAAGAATAACTAGGAAGAGGATCTTTAGGTTTAGAAGACTTACTTTCCTTGGTCGAAGCCAATGGAGAATCACCCTTTGTTTTGTGTTTGTTCCAATGTGAGGCGTCTTTCTTTGAGGAATGCTTTTTATAAGTAATTTTTCTCTTTAATTGTTGTTCAATGGTGGATGGCTTATGAACAAGCTCATCAATATCCATGAAGTGTTGTAACTCAATAACATCTTTAATCTCATAGCTTAGATCATCCAAGAACTTAGCTATTATGGCATCATCATCCTCTCTAATGTTGGAGCGAATTCTCAAAGTCCTTATAATAATCCTCCATACTCTTGGAGCCTTGTTTAAACCATTTTATTTTTTGATGTAGCTCCCTTTGATAATGAGATGGCACATATATCTTCGTCAAAAGTTCTTTTAATTCATCCCAATCATGTTGTTGCCTAGCACCACATCTCCTCATTTCCTTGACAGTTTGGTCTCACCAAAGTAAAGCATGATCCTTAAACTCTCAGGTAGCCAACTTAACTCTAACGTCATGAGCTTCAAACAATTTATCTATCTTAAGCTCCCAATCAAGTTATGCTTCCAGATCATTTTTTCCATGAAATGAAGGGAACTTAATTTTTCCACCCTCATATGTATCATCATGTCTGTGATTCCTCCTTTATTTCCATGACAATCTCTATGGTTTCTCTCTTGATCCCCTCTCTCACAATAGTCTCTATGCTTCCTCACATGTTGTTTTTGTCTTCTACTTCGCTTTATTTCAAACACATCTTCATTTTGAGAAGATCTTCCATGATGAGATCTCTTATCTCTTTGATTCACAAACTCTTCTCTAAAGGAATTCATTTGAGTATTCAACATTTTTGTAAAGTGATCCATATGACAAGAAGTTTTAGGAGAAAAAGTTATTTGTTCACTTCGAATCATGATTTCAACAACAACAAGCAACAAGTACCACAATAATCAATCAAATGACAAGAACAAGTGAACAAAATAAAAATAAGGCCCTCACTGCTCACTAAGTGTTTATATTCAAGAAATGTGTCACTCGTGTATATCATTCAATAATGGTTTTTTTCATAATGTTCACTGTAGCCTTTTTCCACTCCCTAATGCAACTCTTCAAGTTCTTAAAACAACCAAACAAATTTCAATCAAGTTTGTAGTAAACCTCTAAACAAATGTGATAAAACACAAAATGAAAGTTATCATTAAAGAGGCCAAAAAAGACAAGAGAAGCTTGAAATACAAAACCAAATAATTGAAAAGACAAACAAAAAAATATAAGCAAATGAAGACACGCTCATATATTATCAACGAAACAACTCAAGAAAGATTAAAACTAAATGATTCTAATATGTGAGTCACATATATCTGGGAGATAAGTTACAAAGATAAAACTTTCAATAACTAATAAAGACACTAATGATTGATGTCTTAAAGTGAGCCAACTCTGGATTTTTTTTTTTTGTAAAATGTCTTTTTCAATAAGTGCTTTTGTGCAGAATCACTTTTTCGAAGCACTTATCTTTTCAGATTTTTCTCTGCCTATTTGAATTTCTCTCATTTTTATAATCAAGTTAGGCTTTTGAATTTCAAAGATCAAACACGTATGGAAAAAATAACATCAAAAACAAGTTTACAAATGAATTTTTTTATCAAACAATTGCAAGTGAAGAAGATGATGAACCTAAAACCCATATTTTTTTTTCTGCATTTTTTTTCAGCTTGATTTTCGAATTTCACCACAAATGAAGTAATAATTATAAAACTAAACCTTCCCACACATATTAACACTTATAAACCACCAATAACTCAAGATTGAACAAGATTTGGAAGAAAATGAAACAAAAATTTCAAATATCCCAAGAACACAAAACTCTAAAATAGAAATTAATAACAAAGATTACCACTTGATGAAGGCTCTGAATACCACATGATATGGACTTGAGTGTTTCCATATAAGTTGAAGGATCTAATCAAGTGATATTTTCAAACAAAGTACCAAATAAAATGGAGAAAACACACGAGAAAATGTGAAAAAGGAAGAAAATGGTAGAAATCGTCACAATCAACAAGGAATGATAAGATCAAGGTAAAATCACCACAATAGTAAGAGACTCTTAATAAGGTTCAAGTTTGGTTAAAAAAAGAACCCTAGAAAGAATTTCTCTAATCTCACCCAAAAAGTTTTCTTTTTTTCAAAATGTTGCTCCCATAGGTAGAGAAATTTATCCACGGAGTCGGTCTATGATTAGATAATATTTTATTCACGCTAAAGTCACGGGTACACAATAGAAAAAAAATGCTTCATTTTTCACTTATTTTAATATTTTTTTCAACTTAAGATTTAACTACCCACTGGTTGGTCATAGGTAATTTTAAAAAAATATATCTCTTTTTTTTGTACGTGAATCATTTCCCTCATTCCTTTTTTGTGTTTGTTCTTTTTACTTTTCTCTCCACAAAAAACCTAATTGAAGCTTCTTCTTCCTCTCCTCAACACATGCCTCAAGACCTAAGGGTTCAATATGTCTGGATTTAGTGATGAAACTACTGGAGGAAACATCAACAGACCAACTCTGTTTGATGAAGAACGTTTTGAGTACTGGAAGGACAACCTGAGAAGTTTCTATATTTGACAAGATCCTTAACTTTGGGACTTGGTGGAAGATGGTTATATTGCTCCGAAGAATACTAATGATATTGAAATTCCAAGAAACAAGATGAATATTGATCAGAAGAAGATGTACAAGATGCATCATAAGTCTAAAACATTCATGACAAATGCTATCGCCTTCAAGGAGTTTGACAAGTGCACCAATAAGGAGACAACAAAGAGTATTTATGATAGTCTGATTCTGACCCGTGAAGGAAGCAAGCAAGTTCAATAAGCAAATGCCAACCTCATAGTCAAAAAGTATGAGCTGTTCAAGACGGAAGAAAATGAAGACATTGAAACACTGTTTTCCAGATTCCAGATCCTGGTCTCAGGAATAAAGGTACTTGAGAAGAGTTATACTACTGCTGATCCTGTGAAGAAAATCCTTAGGGATCTGACAAGCAAGTGGATACCTAATATCACTGCCATTCAGGAACCAAATGATCTGAGTACTCTTAAGCTAGAAGAATTAATCAGCTCTCTTAGATCACATGAAATTCAAGAAGAAGAACAAGAATCTAACCTTGAAATCCAAGAAAAATTAGGTTCTAAAGGCAACATCATGATCAGAGGATAATGATTCAGATGATCAGAATCTAAACTCAGAGGAAGAGGCAATTGCCTTCATATCCAGAAAGTTTCCAAGCAGTCCAATAGAGGAAAGAATGAAAATTTTGACAAGAAAAGCATTATCTGCTATTGATGCAATGAACTTGGACATATCAAGTAAGACTATCCAAATTTGGAGAAAGGGAAACACAAGAGGAAATATTCCAGACCCAAGAAGAAAAGTCTTATGGCTACATAGGAAATAACAGATGAAGAAATTGAGGTATTTTCTGACTTTACTCGATCTGATTTAATTACTGCTATAAATGGTTTTTTAAATAAGAATCACAAATTGTCTTTAAAACTGAAAACACTTAGAAAAGAAAATGCAAACCTAACTGAAAAAGTCAATGTGTTAAAGAATCAAAGTGTTAAATTTAAAACAACAAATGCAACTTTGAAAACTGATATTACTGAACTTAAAACAAAAAATGCAACTCTAAAAATTGATATTGCTGAACTTAAGGATGAAAATCTAACTCTGAAAAGTAATCATAGTTCAACATTAATTGAAGAAGTATTTCATTAAATCTAACTCTGATAAGCATGAAGAAGTATTTCATGATTTTCTTGCTAAATGGAAAGAAGCAAATATGCTTCTATGATTTATAGAGTTAGTAGAAATGGTAAAAGAGATATAGGATTTGAAGATATTGTAACTGAACCTAAACCTAAACTTATTCCCTCTTATATCTTGTGTACTGTTTGTTCTAAGAAAGGTCACTCCAAATTATCTTGTCCCATGTTAAATACAAAGAAAGACGAGAAGCCTTTCAAGACTAAAAAACCAGGACCCAACCAAATTTGGGTACCTAAGAAAAAAATTGTCTATGTTTCAGATGTACTCAACAATCGAGTTAAAACACCAATCATGGTTCCACGACAGTGGATTTTTTTTGGATTTTTTTGAAAATATCGAAAAATCAAAATCAAATAAAGGTCACGCAAATTTTTTTTGGATTTTTTTGAAAATATTGAAAATTCAAAATACTAAAAAAGTGGTCCAGATGAAGGAATTTGGGAATTTGAGCCTGGAATCCCGTAATAAGTCCCTTATACATAATTTATTAAGTATTAGTTAGTTAAATGTTAAAGGGCTTAAGCATAATTTATTAAGTATTAGTTAGTTAAATGATAATAATTATGATATTATATTCAATAAAAAACAGGCAAGGCAATTAGTTAGAAAGATGGATCTGTACTCTTTACAGGTGAGAGGAAAAACAACATTTATAAGATAAATCTATTTAGTCTACAGAAACAAGTGGTTAAGTGTCTTAGGTCAATAAATGAAGAGAAACTAATTTGGTACAAAAGACTACGTCATGCAATCCTGAGATTAATTTCAAAATTGAATAAACTTCAATTAGTTAGAGGTCTACCTAAGCTTAGTTAGGAAACTAAAATTATGTGTGAAGCTTGTCAAAAACGAAAACAAACAATGAACTCCTTTACTCCTAAGAACTCAGTATCTACCTCGAAGCCCATTGAGCTCTTACATATAGATCTCTTTGTGTCAGTGAAAATAGGCTCTCTAAGTGGAAGTAAATATGGCTTTGTTATAGTAGACGATTGCACTAGGTGGACATGGATAAAATTCTTAAGAAATAAGGATGAATCCCATAAAGTGTTTATCACATTTTGCAAACAAATAATTAATGAAAAGGGTCTTAAGATTGTAACGATTAAAAGTGATCATGGAAGAGAATTTGAAAACATGTTTTTTTTGAAAGTTTTTGTGATGAGAATAGAATGGAATCTCTCAAACTTCTCCTCTTCTAGAACCCCCCCTACAAAATGGAGTTGTAGAAAGAAAATATTGATAACTTCAAGATATAGCCAGAACCATGTTAAATGATATGAATGTTGCAAAACACTTTTGGGCTGAAGCAATTGTGGAAAGGTAAAAAGCCTAACATCTCTTATTGAAAACAATTTGGTTGTACTTGTTATATGTTGAACACTAAAGATAATCTTGGTAAATTTGATTCTAGATCTCAAAAGTGTACCTTCATTGGATACTCTGAAAGATCTAAGGCTTATATAGTGTTTAATAGGGAAACTCAGATTGTGGAAGAATGCATACATGTTAAATTTGATGACAAACAGCTTGACCTTGAAAAGTCAAAGCAAGATGATGATAGTGCATGTTTACCAGAACTAGAGGAAGCAGATGCAGACAAACCAAAAGAACTTGAAAAATCAGAGGATACAAGCAAATCAGATGAATCCGATCAAGTCAAAAATAGTCAAGATAAGTGAAAAGGAAGATTTGGATGGAAGTACAAGTCATCTCATCCTGAAACTCTAATCATTGGAAGTGCAAGTGATCCTTTGAGGACCAGATCATCACTAAAAGATACCACTTTGTTTGGCTTACTCTCATCAATTGAGCCTACTGATCCGTTGTCGCACACGGATCAAATACGAATTGAAATAACTGCAGAAAAGGGTAATAACCCGAGTCGTTTCGCAAGGACTCCTAATATAACGATATTAACCGAGTTAAAAATCTGTATTGGGGGTTTTGATAATGATTTATCGAAATTAGAAATAGTTTGGATAGATGAGAAAAACGATTAATCCACTCATTCGAGTTTCGGACCTATCACAGATTCTATAATTTCTAATTCATGATTATATTATTATTTGACTATAGAATTGATCAAACAAGCGTACAATCAACCCTATGTGAATTCGATTTCATTGACTGGATTAAGCATCACAATCATCAAAATATTACAATTAACGAACAAGCGTCGCAGAATTATAATTTAATTAGAGACTGAAATCAAATTCTGTCAAATAAATTTAATTGATCCTATTGAGATTCAATTTAAGCAATCGAATTATCAGTATAATCAAATAACGAAATTAGAATCATAAATTAGAATCGAAGATGTAACCTGAATCTCCAGGTGTGATGAAACTCTGAATTCGCGGATTAACCTTTTAAAATTAGCCTTCCATCAAAATTGAAAATAAAAATATCTTTTTTATTATATTCTGATGATTCTGTCCGAAAAATATTGTCCATCTAAAAAAAGAAAGAAATCCCAAATATATAGTACTCGAGCTTTTGGGCTTTAAAACAAGGAGTCCGCTATTTAAGTTATTACAAAGGTCCAGAATATGAAATCTGTAATTTAGACTCAGTAGAATTCGGAATTCAGATTTGTTTCAAACACAAAAGTTGTAGCTCTGATTTTTAGCTTTCCAACGACTGCTCGCATGCCTCAATCGGATATCTAGAGCTCAAGTTATGGCCTACAAAGCAAGCAGGGGTTAAAATGCAAATAATAAAATTGTAATTCAATTTCAACCCAAAGTTTAGAAATAAGCTAAAAAATTATTCTAAGCTATAAAGTGATTTTAAAAATACTAAAACAAAAGGATAAAAACATGTGCCCGAGTGCTATGATCACCTACCTCTATTGATGAAGCATTAGCAGATGATGGATGGATTCTTGTAATGCAAGAATAGTTAAATGAATTTAAGAGGAATGATGTTTGGGATCTAGTACCTAGACCCAAGAAGAACATTATTGGAACCAAGTGGGTTTTCATAAACAAGCTAAATGAAAAATGTGAAGTCGTCAGGGAAAGACTTGTCGCACAAGGCTACAATCAACAATAGGACATTGATTACACTGAGACATTTGCTCCAGTAGCCAAGTTAGAAACTATTTGTATCCTACTTTATTTTGCTGCAAATAATAATAGATTCAGAAAAGTAAAAAAGGTATTCGTATGATAGGAGAACTTAAGTTCTTCTTAGGGATACATATTCAAAAAAGTCAAAAAGGTATATACATTCATCAAACTAAATATAGAAAATAGATTCTTAGGAAGTTTACGATGAGTGATTGCAAACTGATGGCTACACCAGTGCAACCTACTTGTTCACTTGAAAAAGATGATTCAGGCGAAAAAGTTGACCAAAAAACCTATAAAGGAATGATATGATCCCTACTTTACCTTACCGCTTCAAGACCTGACATCATGTTTAGTGTATGTGTATGTGCAAGATTTCAAGATGAACCTAGGGAATCAAATGTAAATGATGTTAAGAGAATCCTTATATACCTAAAAGGCACTACCAACCTTACCTAATTCTACAAGAAATCTCTTAAATACAAACTGAGTGGAGTCATTCTAATTATGCTGGAGATAAACTTGAGAGAAAGAGCACTAATGGCAACTGCACCTTTCTAGGTGACAATTTAATATCATGGTCAAGTAAGAGATAAACACCATTGTAATGTCAACAGTAGTGGCTTAGTACATTTCAGCAGCTGACTGCAATTCTCAACTACTTTTGATGAAGCATCAACATGAAGACTACAAAATCCTAGAATCCAACATTCCCATCTATTGTGATAACAATTATGCCATTTGTCTAACCAAAAACCCTATCTTACATTCTAGAGCTAAACACATAGAGATCGAACACCACTTCATTAGCGACTTTGTTCAACAAGGGGTACTAAACATTCAGTTTGAAGACACTGAACACCAATGAGCTGACATATTCACCAAACCACTACCTGAAGATAAGTTTGAATTCATCACGAAAAACCTAAAACTTACCTTCATGCCTGACTGATGTTGTGATAACTTCAAAGTAGTTTAGCTTTACATTAGTTTTTATATTTTCTCGTAATATGTTGTATTCATGTTATTCAAAAAAAAAAAAGAACAAAAAAAAAATGTCTCACTTTTAAGTCTTTTTGTCTGATGACAAAAAGGGAAGAAAGATATTTGATAAAGTGGGGAGAAAATGATACTTAGACTTAGGGGGAGCCATAAGTTAGGGGGGCTCAAAGAAATATAAAGAAAAATTGTTATAAAAAATAAAACTTTTGTCGTCATAAAAAAATGGGAGATTGTTGGAACCAAGTTGATTTTATACTTAGAGTTTTGATGATAACAAAAGTATTTTATGAGAACAATATATTTGACTTCAAATAGTATGAAAGAAGATATGGTCAATATTTGAAGAAGATTTTATCAAGATTTATGTATAACAATATATGAACATAATCAATCTGAAGAATTTACAAACACAATCTGAACAAAATACGAACAGAATTAATCTGAAGAATTTACAATCTCAATCTAAACAAAATAAAAACGTAATCAATATGAAGAATTTACAAACTCAATCTGAACAAAATACAATTCAGAATTAAATAAGGACTAAATTGAAGCCCAAATTTTTACTATAAATAGATACTCAAGGCTGAACAAGAAAATCATCAAAAAACAGAAGAAAAAAAAAGTAGTCTTAGAGTTCAAAGAGAGAAACACTTGTGCGAATGAGAAATATTCTTTAAGTGTTTTTTCTTAGAGTGTGAGAGTGATTATTATAATCAGCTTTGTTAGAAGCAAACACTTAAAGTTCCAATCTTTTGTATCCAACACGATAATGGTTTAGTTCCTTCTTCAATCTGGGGTTGTCAGGTTGTTAGGAGAATACTTGGCTTATAGGGTCAATGTGGTTAGTTCCTCCAAAGTTTGGGGTTGTCAGGTAGTTTGGGAAGACTGGCTTGGAGGGTCAAGTGCTTTGTAATTCAAGGTATTTGAATTAGTGGATTAAAGTCTTCTGAATGAGGGGACTGGATGTAGCCAAGTTAGTGGTGAACTAGGATAAATCTATGTGTCAAATTGTTTATGCTTTCATTGTTTGCTGTCTCTAAATCCGATTGCTTCTACTCCAAGTAAGTCACCAAAACCGAACTAGTTTTTTTTTTTTATTTATAAATTATCAAAAAGTTATCAACTTTGACAAATACAATTCAACCCCCTTCTCCACGATGGCCTTAACGGAAAAAGAAGACCCTCTGGACAAGATATTTCATTTGACTTGTTTTGGCATTTCAGGAATTTCCTCTGTTATCATCTTTGTCTCCTCTCTGTTGATAATGAGTTGCTATGACCACCATACATTATTTTCTTCCTTCCTCAATCGTATTTCTTCTTCCCTACTTTATTCTTCTTTTTCCTCTATTTTGTTTTTCATTCCAATGCTATTTGAGATGGAACCACCGGAGCCATTTCCGCCGTCACTAACTATTTCCTTCTTCAAGTGTAAGTTATCTTCCTTTATTACCGTGCTCAAATTTCATCATTAAATAAAAAAGCTTCAATTTTGACTTAAAATCCTAACTTTTTTCCTTCAAATCCAAAATTATTCATATTCTTAAAATAAATCTGATTCGTTGTTTGTTTTTATGCATTGAAGGGGTCAAGTAGTGAGACATTTTTATACGTCATTTGAGTTGTGCTTATGCTATCATCTGAGGCTAGTTGAGTGAAACATGTACATCGAAAAAGTGCTAGCATTTTATTTGAGTTGTGCTTAGAGTTTTGTCTCTACTTGTGGAAATCCATATAAAAAACACAATAAAGGTTCTTAAGTCCTAACATCTCATTTCTTTCGTTATTTCAATATCTTCAAGCTTGAAAAATCTGTTAAATTTGTTGTTCAAAAAAATGTAAAATAGAAAGATATGAAATCAAATGTTTTTCTTGTGTGATTAGGTCTCCTGTTGAATTAAGTTTTTGTGTGGAATCAATTAATTTTTTCCTGTGTGATTACCGCACTGCCACTGATTTAGCGCTCATGACTTCAATGTATTCCATTTCAAGTTGCAACTACGTTTGGCTTTTCGAATGTATTATCAATGTAACTGATACTTTTAGAAATTTCAATAAGTTTGTATGCTATTTGAATTGAATTACTTCGATTTGGTCACATCGCTTTGTGGATTGTATAAAAGAAAACAAAATTACTTACAACTAGTTATTCTTTAATATATGGTGACGATGCACTCAAATATGAGATTTAAATATTTGATATATGATACTATATAGAACTATATGATATATTGTGTATTATAGTTATCTAACTATTTAAATTTTTTTCCTGGATATTCATAAATGTAATTTTTGTTCATACAATTCCATCCTTGTTTAAGTTTAACTTTTGCAAAGCATATATAGAAGTTGATATAAAGGCACACACTTCCACCTATTATGAGTTAGAGAATGCTACAAATGACTTCAATGTTGACAATAAGCTTTTGTTGGACTTGTTTATAAGGTGAATATTCTATGTGTTGAATTTATTTATTTTTAATAAATTTTAGCTTATTTATGCTTTGTTCTATAAATGTGTTGCAGATGAGACATATACAAAGTTGTAGGAGGTAATTAAAAACTTTAGTCTTTCATAGTCTTGCCTTGTGTATATTTTGCTATATAAACACCTAATTAATTTGTCTTGTACTTAAAAATTAGTTTGTCACTTTGTAAATTCATGGAGCTTATTTCTAGGTGTGGACAATATAGTTATATGTCTTTGATTAAGTTGCTTTTTGTGAATAAATTATTACTCGTTTTTTATGATTGTAGTTTGTTATTGTTTCTTTGATTGACATAGAGAACTACTCTTCTGTGGAGGATACAACTTTTTCACCAGAAGTGAGGGATAAGAAAGATGAGATACTTGTAAGTTGTAATTTAATGTCATTTTCTCAATAAATATTCATTATAAGTAATTATTTTTTTCAAAATTAAGTTTTCCCTCTCTAGGACACTTTGCCTAAACAACAAGTGTATTGGTAATATTTTGTAGCTTTCACATATGTCTTCAGGATTAATTTGATGATTTAATTTTGATACACTATGAATGGAAACTTTTTTGTAATGTTATTTAATAATGTATTGCTAAATTATAAAATTTTGACTATCAATACCATTTCCTAAGAAGTTCAACTCTATAAATGTTTTCCCAACACATAATTATGGATTAGAGTGTTTTGCACTGTGAAATTTACACCTAAAAATTATTGACTACAAATATTTTGCATTCAAATCTTAGTGAGATTTTAGTGTTTTGTGCTTCAACAAGACATAAGGACATTTTTTATTTCATTCTTGTTGGTGCTATTTTTCTAAGTGCATGTTGCCATGACATAGGCTTAATCTCTTTAGACAAGATGACATATAAATATTTTAATATTCTAACACATACAAATACGTAAGCCACTTTGTAATTGAGTGTTTTCTTTGTCTTTAGTGCAATTAAACCTTGTTACATCGGTTTTTATGTACATGTTAGATCGGTTATTTGTCCGATCTAACATCAAACGTTGTAATAAATAGTTAATTATAAAATCGGCTAAAATGACAGATGTAACAAATCAAAATTCAAAATGGATTTATTATATCGGTTAAATTTGAACCAATCTAACAAGTCAATTCAAAATTGATTTATTACATCGATTAAATTTGAATCAATCTAACAAGTCAATTCAAATTTTAACTAAATTTCATACTTACTTCATTATAACAATTAATAAATCAACTAAATATCAATTGAATAGTAGCATTGTCACAACAAATAAATAGAACCATAACACTAATGTAATTATAGACAAAATCGAATCGAATTGAGCAGCAGTTCGAGCCCGCAGTTCCTCCTAACTCTCACCTTCTTTCGCTCTCACCTGAAAATAGTAAGAACCATTGTTTCTCAAATATATTGCAGTGTAAATAGAAATTATTGACACCACCTAAAAATTGGGGAAATTAAAGGATTGTCTAAATAAAATTTCAAAAATCCATAACTTAGGTTCACTTACCAAATGTCTGCCATATAAATGGGTGCTTGAAAGTGCTGTAAGACCATTTTGTGCCTCATGCTGAGTAACATACTCCACAAAAGCAAAGCCTCTATGATTTCCTAACTTCATTGGAAACCTTAAGCTTTTAATTTGCACGGTTTGGAGCCATCAAACATGAGTGAAAGGAAAACATTTGAGTACTTGCACCAAACAACTAAATGTACATATTCTTGCTGAAATGAGCAAAATAGGATAGTACATTAAGATGAATTTTAACTAAAACCAATTGACAAACAGATTATCCTAATTTCAAAATAACATAATGAGCCATCAGGTCCATTTTAATAAGTGTAACTCTTAATTTAGTATGTATCGTATTTCTACAATGTAAGATGTAGATGATATTAATTGGACTTCATATCTAAGTAATTGTACCATGGAACTCTAAATATAGTAACAAAACAACCACGTCTGTTTCTACTAAATGGGTACATGAATGGTGGTTGTTGAAGTCTAAAAGCTTTATAGTAGGTTACTGATTAACAAACTGTCATAATTTGCTTTCCATTTTGATTCATTCAACTCAACTATAATTCTAAACATCTTTATTTGATGCATCAACCACATGTGTTTAAGATCACTATTGAAGGTTAGTAAAAATTCCTCAGAATGTGTTGTCATCACTGGTAACAAATACATGATACATCAGTCATAAATTTGAACAGGAGAAAGAATGAATATTTACCAGCAATTGGACCAAATTATCACTTTTAAAAGTATTTACCTGGCCAAAAAGGGCTAAACAATTGTCTCAGATCCTTCTCTGTTGCCTCAAAAGCAACATTTTTCACAAGCAACTTTGTTGAACTCTTGTCTTTCTCAACTCTATTTTGTACTTTACCATCAGTCTTGACAAGACAAAGTTGTAAAATAAGAGCATGACTGTCCAAAACAGTCCCCTAAACCCAAACCAAAAAAAAATAAATTAAAAACGCCTTTGTAAAACAACCAGAACTATAATTAGGATTTCAAATGCATATAGTATAGCATATTTGCAATCAAATTACACTTTCACATTTTAGGTCATAAATAAAAATTATATAGATTAGCTCAATTGCACAAACAACCACCAGATATGAATAATAAAAGAATATAAGCATAGTGTGAATAAGGGGGTAATTCATTAAATCAAAACTATCACTTAATTAAACTTAAATTTAATGTTCATAGAGGTCACATACAACTCATAAATTAATATCTTAAACTAAAGTGATAACAACTTATGTAATAAGAACACTAAATAGAGAAAAAGAAAGAGAGAATACGAATAGTTTACCATAATAACAAAGTGTAGGTTAAAACAGTTCAATTAGAACAGATCTAACAAAGTTTACCATAATAACAAATTTGTCACCGTCTTGCTTATTAAATTGGATATATAACAACCGATCTAATATCGACGATGTAACAAGGTTAAAATGCACTAGTGTAACTCATAACATGTGTTGTATAAAGATTTGTAACAAAAGATTTCGACATTTGCTTTGGTTTTTAGCATGTTTACAAATCTCAAATTCCTCAATTGTGTCTCCTTATACAACAAAATATTCCTTGAGAGATAATAGAAGAAGCTGATTCGAATATAACCACTAATATCATCAACATCGATGAACTTCACAGTAACTTATAGTTTCTTAAAAGTTCAACCACCATAAATATTCTTTTTGTTTGGTGTTGTCATTCTACAATGGCAACTTGGTATCTGTGTTAATAACTTATTATTATTAACAAATTCACAAGTTTGGACAACATAGTATCTCTTGACTGTGTTCATATTTTGGTACTCTACTCTTTCTTGGGTTTTCTATCTTTATTATAGAAATACTATTATTTTCTATTCTACTATTATTTTCTATTCTTCGAAATCCAATATGTCTCAATGATTGGTCTTATGGAACCGTTTTGCTTTTTCACTTGATTTTTTGTAATGTGTTGCTTAATTACTTTTTGAACTAATGTTCTGCTTTATAATTATTTCTCTCATTCTTTGAATTTGTAGCAGAGTGTTAAAGTTTTCATTTTAATATCGAAGTTTGTTACGTACATCAAAGTAGTGAATAGAGGATACTAACATGTGAAACCAAGAATCAATTCATTATTTATACAGATCTCATACGCGTAATCACTTATATTTTCTTGAAGAGAGAGATACATATATGTAAAAAATTTAATACACTTAAATTTATTAACCATGAAAGGATTTTCGATTACAGAGTAATATCTTAATTTACATGTGAGATTTTATTGACAGAGTAATATCTTAATTTATTTGTTGATAGTTAGTTAATGTAAGTTAGATGAGAGCGTGTGTATTTGATTTTTTAGTTTATTTTCTATTTTGATATTACCCACGGAAATGCCATTGGTTACGTTTATTCATGATATTTTCGTGGATAATTGTTTTCATTCAGGCTTGACATTACCCACGGAAAAGTCATGATGAAGTTTACCCACATAAATGCAATGAGAAAACGTAATTTAGGGCTTTTCCGTGGATACATAATTACCTACGAGCCAATTATATATGAACTCGTGTCCGTGGGTAATCCGTAGATAATTTTACATTACCTACAAAATATTTGTGGGTAAAGTCAAATTTTGCCCAAGTAATGACAACATTTCTTGTAGTGCCCATGTCTTACAATGAAAAGGCATATATAACCTAACACAAAATGACATGGTGCCTAGGTTACACTCAACTAATGACATTGTGCCTAAACTATCAAATATTTAAGCACACGCACAAGTCAACATTATTCCTAATTATCAGGTATGATTATTACATCCTAAAATTAAAAATAAGTCTTAAGGTATTTCTATAACCAAGAGATTAATATAATGTGGATCAAACTTGTCATAGGTCTTAAGACTAAGAAAATTAACAATTTGTTTATCTAATTGTTCCTTTAGCTTCCTAGCCTTCCCTTTAATCAATGGTCCTTCCGCTCCTAGTTCTTGAAGCTCATTAGACTTCATGTAGGGTTGGTCCACATCAATAACTAACTTTGAAAAGCTCGCTCTCAATGCACCTCTACTGAATCTTCTGAACAAGTTCACTCTAGCGATTATGCATATGATAATCTTGACATCCAATTTGACCTCTGATGAAATCAACACTCTAATAAAGTCAATACTCTGATAAGAAGTCTATGCTCCAACAAACACTACTCATCATAGTAGACATATCCTTTGACTAAAGAAACACATAACATCCTCTGATAGTGTCAATGTGTCACCTTCTGGTCATCTTGCCTTTTCTATCAAGATACGCTAAATCAATTATGAAGACAGATTTATACAAGCTTTTAATGTCGATTCAACATCCATGAAGATTTTCTATGAGTTACTAATTCAATAGTTGATTTTATGATTCTTTATAATAGGATTTGTGATTGTCACTAAGAGCAGCAACACCGAAAGCGAAGACTACAACATGGTCAGGTCCACTATTAGATGTTTTAGTTTTTTTTCTTCATTTTGATACATCCATAATTGACTCATCTGATCAAGTAGCTTAAACAGCAAACTGATCCTCTAGTCAACGCTCTAATTAATGTCAAGTTATCTAATACTAGTCAATCCTCTGAAAAGACTAATCCTCTGATAACCTCAACCTTCAAGCATTCTCTGATAAACAAGCTTGACTCAAGTTAATCATCTGATTAAAGCATCTACAAACAAATTGGCATGAATCTTTTTATGTTTAATTCTTCTGATCATCTTGACTTGGCGAATAAGATATTTTCTGAAGAAATTATGAAGCGCAAAAAAAGACAAGATAATCTTTTTCAAAATTCACGCCAGTGGTTCTCATAGTACAATTCTTAAAAGATATGCACAACATTATCTGCAATGGTCATAAAATTAACGCATAAATTAAGTACTATAAAGGGACGCTTAAGTGTCATTGTTATCAAGATAGATTGAATACTGAAAAAGAGGAGAACCATTTGTGAATTCTTTTGAGAAAATTATTCTGCAGAAATACTCAGCCATCTTATTTTCAAAATCCTTTCATGAAGAAAGTTATCCTTTATTCGAAAGGCTTCATTGTTATATTATCTATGATAGAATTATCCTAATACACAACAACCTTAATCCTTTGAATATTTGACCAGTAGTTGTTGTTCCTCAAAAGCTTAAATGTATTAAGCTTGATGTTTGAGAAGACTACAACATGGTTAGGTCCACTATTAGATGTTTTAGTGGTATTGACAAAAATTAGTTTGATTTTTAGTGGATAAATTCTCTAGGTTAAAGGAGCTGGATTTAACTACTAAGTTCGTGGTAAACGAGGATAATTTTCTTGTGGTTTTTCCTCTTCTCCTTTTTACTTTCTTTCAACATTTTTATCTTTTTTAAAGTTTTAAAAATAAATTTTTTTCATTTTTAAAACACAATTCATGCCCCCTCTATTTTGCGTTTTTCCACTTTCAGACCATTCTTCTAAAGTATCAAACCATAGCTTGAGAAGATCATTAGTTTCATCAATCAAGATTACTAGATCTTCACTTTTCAAGGCCTTCGAAAACACTTTCTTTCCACCAATCGGAATGACTTTGACAAACATCTTTTATTGAATATATTGTATCAACGAAAAAAATAATGCACCACACCTACCCCTTTCTTGCTTCGCCAATTCCACATCTTCTTCTTCTTCTACGTTTTACGAACACCTCTACCAATCTCCTCGCTCTCCCACCGTTTTTTAACACCACACCAAAACCTCCTCTTTCTTCGTGTTGCCTTTCACCATGTGGCCACTACCCGCACTGTTTGATACATGATTGACACGCTATCCACTACGCCAAACTCTGAAGATGTTAGGAAACACAAGAAATAAGGGGTTTGCATTGTGTTTTGAAATATCGAAAAAATACATCAATTGCTTAGCCAAAAATATATGTTCTTTATCAAATTTTTCAACTTACGGTTATAAAACAGGTTTTGTAAAATAAAGTTGAATTATAAAGAACATAGATTAGAGTAATTGAGAGAGAAAAGTAACATAAGGATTTTTATACTAGTTCATAAAAAGTGGTTGCTACATCTAGTCCTCCCCTTACAAAGAGATTTTATCTCATTACAGTAGATGACTTATCTACTATTTCAATAGTAAGATATAAGTATTGTTTACTCTACCTCTTGAGGCTTTGAGTATTCTTCTTTAGCCTCTCTAGGATCTCACCATTGGAACCTTACTTGAAATTTCTTGGAGCCTATCGTTGAGGTACATTAGTATTGTTATACCTTTTATGGATGAACGAGTTGTTGCCACTATCATGTTGTTTTATATAAGTTCTAATTTGTATTTGAATTGACACAGTTTGTTTCTAGAACTCTAACTCTTATTGAAAGGATAGTACATTTCAAGCCCTATATCAATTCAAGTGTATAACACTTTGACTGATTTAATCAGTTCTAGTAACTCTCTACTAAGAGAATTTTTAATTCTTGTCTTTTGATGTGTTATAGACTTTTAAAAATTTCTTCTAAACACATTGTCTTTTATTAGAAATATCCATACATATCTTCATACTTAATTCAACGCATCTTCCATAAAGAAGACAGATCTCAAAAGATGTTAAGGATAAGTCCATTATGATGAGCAGAGGATGTTGGAGCGTAGACTTCTTATGAGGGTGTTGAATTTTTCAGAAGTTGACTTTATCGTAGTGTTGACTTTATCATACAGTCAATTATGAAAGCGTTCTTTTTCTTTGTCTTTAGAGGATCAATAATTACGTGTATTTCTTTTGTCTTTAGTACTTTGACTCGAACTATAGATTATCATATGCATATTGCAATACTCTTTATTGATATATTATAACTTTCTCTATTAGGAAACATAATTACTTGTTTATTAGGTGATAATAGTATGTGTTAGAAACACGTATATTATTATTTGTCACTTATAATTTATGCTTTAACATCCCAAATCAAAGGACTCAAAATAATTAGAATTTCAAATTTTAAAACATTCTAAATTATAGATTATTATGATTATATTATTAATATTATTATTATTATTACTATTATTATTAATACTCTAATTGTTATCAATAACCAATTTGCTTAAAATAAGATAACATTAGTAAGTTGTTTTGTTTGTTAGAGACTTATAAAGTATAATAGGAAGTTTGTTTTGTTTGTTTAAGGTTTATGTGAAATAGATAACAAAGTTACGATAACAACCTTTTGTTACGTAATTACCAATTATGAAGGAGTCAAACAAAACCAAACAAACAACCAATCCTAAATGAATTCAATTTGTACTATTTGTAACAAACAAGAATTTAATGGGACAAATATAGGATACCTAGTCAAATTATTATATTCTCTTGAATGATTGTTATTATCATATATTCAAATGAAATATCATATTATAAATACATATATTCTTTAATAGATCGTTTTATTATTATTTTTTGAATGATTATTGTTATTATATATTCAAATGAAATATGATATTGTAAATATATGTTCTTTAAAAGATTGTTTTATTATATTTTCCTGAATGATTGTTATTATCATATTCAAATGAAGTATTATATTATAAATATCATCTTACGAATATGATTGTTAAAAATATGAATTACTTTGATTGTGTGTGCTGAAGATGGGTCTTGTACCCCACATATTGATGAGTTTTAAACTTCACAAAGAGATGAGGCTTAAACTCCACACGGATGGGTCTTGTACCTCAGAAGAGTTTTAAACTTCACAAAGAGATAAGGTTTAAACTCCACAAGGATGGGTCTTGTACCCCACATATAGATGAGTTTTAAACTCCACAATGAGATGAGGTTTAAACTCCACATGCATGGGTCTTGTACCCCACGTATAGATGAGTTTTAAACTTCACAAAGAGATAAGGTTTAAACTCCACACGGATGGGTCTTGTACCCCACATATAGATGAGTTTTAAACTTTACAAAGAGATGAGGTTTAAACTCCACATGGATGGGTCTTGTACCCGATATATAGATGAGTTTTAAACTCCACGATGAAATTAGGTTTAAACTCCTCACGGATGGGTCTTGTTCCCACACGGGATAAGCTGGTGCTCCACATGATGAGATAATACTCACTTTGCGGAAGTAGTATATCTCCATATAACGATGAGACATCATTGAATTGATTGATTTATTTTCTACAAAATAAATGTGTGTAGCGGATTTATTTGATTATTATGTGAATTATCGTTAATTTAATTGATGAATTAATTATTGAAAGTAATTGATTATTATTGAAAAATCTTAGTTATATCGAGTATATTTCCAAAGAATATTTTTGGAAGAATGCGGGTGAGAACAATACTATTTTTAAAGAATATCCGGTTACCGCGCCGGCTGAGAACAATACTATTTTTAAAAATGTGTGTATTATTCACTGGGATTTAGTATCTCATTAAAGTGTTGTTTTCAGAGACTGAGACCGTTAGGGACGTCGAGAGTTGAGATGTCATACTTCCTTTGAGAAGAGTAATTTCCTTTGATTAGGTTAGTAGATCAACAATAAATAGACATAGTGTCTACATAGTTTATTCCGAGATTAGTTATTAAATGCCCAGATTTGAATATTTTGATTATTAAGAAATTTTCATCCGTAAGGTTTTATTTTAAGGATTTTACAATATTATTTCTTTCGAGAACTTCATTATTTTTATATTACCTTTTCTCTTATATAAATATGAAAACTTTTTCGTTATTACCTCAATTGTTATATCCACGTAACTAGGCATTACATTTTTGGTATCAGAGCCAGCTCGAACCTAGATCGGACTGTGGTGTGGGTTTAATTTGCTTTATTTTATTAATATTTTCTGTTTTTATTTATAAAAAAAATAAAAAACAAATCTTGGGCTTATAGGATTTCTTGTTATAGTAAAAAAATGCATACTATTATGTTGGATATTGGGCTTGGTAAACTCAGTGGTTGCTGAGGTTAGACAAAATCTTTTGACTCATGCGATGCGTTTATGGTCAAAAAGTGGACCTTGACGTTTATATGATGGAGTCTAATTTTGAGCATTGGTGGAATTGTGCTAGAGGATGTTTACTGACACAAGGAGTTCCTATTATTTGGGATAGGTTTAAAGAGATATTTATAGAAAAGTACTTTCGCCACAATGTTCGTATTTAGAAGGAAACAAAGGATCTTCATATTTGTCATGGAGATATGTTAGTTGTAGAGTATGTCGCCAAATTTTGAAGCTATATCAAGATATTCTTGCTATCTTAGGGATAATCCTCAAGACGAGTAAAAGACGATAAAATTTGAGTAAGGTCTTAAGCTTGAGCTGCAAAGCTTTAATTGGAAAAGGATCCGTGACTACCCCACCATGGTAAACAAGTATAGGATGGTTGAGCAAAAGATGCAAGTGTTGGAAGTTGAGAAACCAAAGGAGAAGTTTATCTCTAGTGGAAATAAATCCCACTATAAGGACAATAAATTTCATAAGAATTTACACCATTTGCCCACATTTTCAAAGGATAAGCAAGGACAAGCTTCAACTAGTAAGAGTGAGAGATGTGAAAAGGATGGATTCAATCAAGGGGATCAATTGTGTCCTGCAGCACAAATTACATGTCTTAAATGTGGAAAGCTTGAACATTTGGCTAGATGTTGCAAGAGTGGGGGACAATCCCAACTTATGACTATTGATTTAGCTTTGTTTGAATGTTTTGTGTTTGTTTTAACTTGTCATAAGTATTTAGTTAAGCGAGGCCATGGATCGAAGCTCTTATTTTCCTCAAATGTAGAGGTTAAAGATGATTTAACTTTGATGATGTCTATAGTTTGTGAGTTTCTTGACATGTTTCCTAAATATGTCTCTAGCTTACCTCGGACAGAGAATTAGAGTTTTCCATTGATTTAATGCCACAAAGTTGACCAATATAATAGAACCTTATAGGATATCATCCCTAGAGTTGGATGAATCCAAGAAACAATTGGTGTATTTACTAGGAATATGATTCATTAGGTCTAGTGTGTCACCTTGGGGAGCTCCAATACTTTTAGGGAAGAAGAAAGATAGGAGTATGAGGTTGTGTAGACTATAGAAAATTTAATCAAGTTACCATTAAGAATAGATATCCATTGTCCAGGATAGATGACCTCTTATATTAGTTGAGAGAAGCTTGGGTGAGCATGAAAAACACATGAGGATAGTATTGCAAGTTTCGAGAGATGATAAATTGTATGCAAATCCTGATGAATATGAGTTCTGGGTTGAAGAGGTGAAGTTTTTAGGACATACCTTCTGTAGTAAAGGAGTAACATTTGACTCTAGCAAAGTATATGCAATATTAAGTTGGTCCAACCTAAATCAGTGACCGAACTAAGGATTTTCCTAGGATCGGCGGGTTACTATAGGAAATTTATAGAGGGACTTTCTTGCCTAGCCTTACCTCTCACCAAGTTGACTAGAAAAGAGAAAACTTTTGTGTGAGACTAAGAGTGTGAGGATAATATCCAAGAGCTTAATGGAAGATTAATTTCAGCACCTGTTTTAGTTATAACGGATCCATCCATGAATTTTTTGGTTTATTGTGACACTTCTAAAAAAGTTTTAGGATGTGTTTTAATGCAAGAAGGAAAAGTGGTAGCTTATGCATCTAGACATCTTAGGTCACACGAGGTGAATTATCCAACCCATTATCTTGAACTAGAAGTTGTAGTCTTTCCTTTTAAGATTTGGAGGCGTTACTTGTATGGAGCGAAATTTGAGGTTTTTAGTGATTATAAGAGCCTTAAGCATTTGTTTGATTAAAAAGAATTAAATATGAGACAAAGAAGGTGGATGGAGTTTCTTAAGTACTACGATTTTGAGTTGCAATATAACCCTGGGAAAGCTAATGTAGTGATTGATGTTCTAAGTAGAAAATCCTTACATGTGGCTTGTATGATGGTACAAGAGACAAGCCTATTAGAGAATATTAGAGATATGAATTTGGATGTGTCCCTTAATGCTTGAATTTGAATAGGCTAGAAATCAGTAGTAACTTGAGAGGCATAATAAAAACATAACAACTATTAAATAAAGTATTGCAGTCTCTTATGGACAAGGAGAATTATACCTTATCTGGTGATGGTTTAGTGTTGTTTAAGGATAAGATCATTGTTCCGAATGAGGGGAGTCTTAGGGATAAGATTTTAGAGGAAGCTCAAAATAGTAAGTTCACGATACACTCAAGAATAACTAAAATGTATCAGGATTTGAGAAAAATGTACTGGTGACCAGGAATGAAAAATGATGTAGTTAGCTTTGTGTTTGTGTCTAGTGTAAGAAGGTTAACATTAAACACCAAAAGACTTTAGGATTAATGCAACCTTTATAAATTCTTGAGTGGAAATGGGAGAGGATATCTATGGATTTTGTGATGGGTTCGCCTAAGACGTGTATGGGTTTTGATGCCATTTAGGTGATAGTTGACCGAATGACCAAATCAGCTAATTTCCTACCAATTAAAGCAACCTATAGTTTAGATAGACTAGCTTACCTCTACATTAAGGAGATAGTAAAGTTACACGGTATACCCACCTCTATAGTATTATATAGGGATCCACGATTTACCTCTAGATTTTGGAAAGCCTTTCAAAGAGATTTTGGTACTAGATTGAGTTTTAGTACAACTTATCATTCATAGACAGATGGTCAATCAGAGAAGACTATTCAAACTCTTGAAGATATGCTTAGAGCTTGTGTTCTAGATGAAGATTGGAGTTGGGATAAGTATTTACCTCTATCAGAATTTTCTTTTAACAACAATTATCACTCTAGCATTGGTATGGCACCCTATGAGGCTCTTTATGGAAGAAAGTGTAGATCCCCTTTGTGTTGGTGTGAAGTTAGTGAGAAGTCTTTCTTAAGACCTGATTTAGTGCAAGAAACCACTATTAGAATTCAATTGATTAGGGAAATGATGCATACAACACAAAGTAGGCAAAAGATTTATGTTGACAAGAGAAGAAAATCTTTGGAATTTCAAGAAGGGACACGTGTATTCTTGAGAGTCACTTCTAAGACTGGGGTGAGAAGGTTAATGAAAGTCAAAAATAAAACTCTCGTTTCATGGGTTATTTTCAAATTCTAAAGAGAGTAGGGTATGTTGCTTATCAATTAGCTTTTCCTCCACATTTATGCCTTTCTTGTTTCTCAACCCCGAGCATATGTGTTAGACAATTCACACGTGATAGCTCTCAAGTCAGTCCAATTAAAAGATAATTTAATCTTTAATCCTAGGTTTATACGCCAGAGATGGCTATTTCAGAATCAGAGGAAGAAGTCATATGACAGTATCCAAGTCTTGCGGATGCAAGTACACAAGCTTCTTTATATTTGCACTAGTTGGGTCACTTTGGTTTTATTCAGTAAACGTAAATTTCGGGGACGAAATTTCTTTAAGGAGGGGAGAAAATGTAACATCCCAAATCAAAGGACTAAAAATAATTAGAATTTCAAATTTTAAAACATTCAAATTTATAGATTATTACGATTATATTATTAGTATTATTATTATTATTAATACTCTAATTGTTATCAATAACCAGTTTGCTTGAAATAAGATAACTTTAATAAGTTGTTTTGCTTGTTAGAGACTTATAAAGTATAATAGGAAGTTTGTTTTGTTTGTTTAAGGTTTATGTGAAATAGATAACAAAGATACGATAACAACCATTTGTTATGTAATTAGCTATTTTTAAGGAGTCAAACAAAACCAAACAAACAACCAATCCAAAATGAATTCAATTTGTACTATTTGTAACAATCAAGAATTTAATGAGGCAAATATAGGATACCTAGTCAAATTACTTTATAAATAGATACAAAGGAGAAAATACTGGGAAAAAAAAACTCATTAGAGAAAACTATGCCAAAATAAAGAGGAGCAAAAGTACATTTGCGGTTGCAGTAGCGGTTATTAACGATTAACATATACAAAACCTTTTTATCAAAGAACGTTTCAAGGTGAGTAATCACACCCTTTAAACTTTCATGGTACATTTATTTTTCAGAATTTGGGTTGGAAAAAGAGTTAGATATTTTGAATGGTACTTTCTTATAAAGATATATTTTGCTGAAAATCTAACTCTATTAAAATTGCAATTTTATGAACTGTAATAATAGATTATGAATTGATTTATTTACTATTGTTTGTTGAATTACCGTTTTTAGGATTGTTTGAATATATATTCTTTAAAAGATTGTTTTATAATATTTTCTTGAAGGATTGTTATTATTATATATTCAAATAAAATATCATATTATAAATATACATATTCTTTAATAGATCGTTTTATTATATTCTCTTGAATGATTGTTATTATTATATATTCAAATGAAATATCATATTATAAATACATATATTCTTTAATAGATTGTTTTTTTATATTTTGTTGAATGATTGTTGTTATTATGTATTCAAATGAAATATGATATTGTAAATATATATTCTTTAAAAGATTGTTTTATTATATTTTCCTGAATGATTGTTGTTATCATATTCAAATGAAAAATTATATTACAAATATGATCTTACGAATATGATTGTTAAAAATATGAATTACTTTGATTGTGTGTGCTATAGATGGGTCTTGTACCTCACATATTGATGAGTTTTAAACTTCACAAAGAGATGAGGTTTAAACTCCACACGGATGTGTTTTGTACCCCACATATAGATGAGTTTTAAACTTCACAAAGAGATGAGGTTTAAACTCCACATGAATAGTTCTTGTATCCCACATATAGATGAGTTTTAAACTCCACAATGAGATGAGGTTTAAACTCCACACAGATGGGTCTTGTACCCCACATATAGATGAGTTTTAAACTTCACAAAGAGATGAGGTTTAAACTCCACACGGATGGGTCTTGTACCCCACATATAGATGAGTTTTAAACTTCACAAATAGATGAGGTTTAAACTCCACATGGATGGGTCTTGTACCCCACATATAGATGAGTTTTAAACTCCACAATGAGATGAGGTTTAAACTACACACAGATGAGTCTTGTACCCCACATATAGATGAGTTTTAAACTTCACAAAGATATGAGGTTTAAACTCCACATGGATGGGTCTTGTACCTTGCAAATAGATGAGTTTTAAACTTCACAAAGAGATGAGGTTTAAACTCCACATGGATGGGTCTTGTATCCCATATATACATGAGTTTAAAACTCCACGTTGAGATGAGGTTTAAACTCCACACGGATGGGTCTTGTACCCCACACGAAATGAGCTTGTGCTCCACATGATGAGATAATACTCACTTTGCAGAAGTAGTATATCTCCATATAACGATGAGACATCATTGAATTGATTGATTTATTTTCTGCAAAATAAATGTGTGTAGTGGATTTATTTGATTATTACTTATGTGAATTATCGTTAATTTAATTGATGTATTAATTATTGAAAGTAATTGATTATTATTGAAAAATCTTAGTTATATCAAGTATATTTCTAAAGAATATTTTTGGAAGAATGCGGGTGCCATGATCGATTTTTCCGGTTACCACGCCGACTGAGAACAATACTATTTTTAAAAATGTGTGTATTATTCACTGGGATTTAGTATCTCATTAAAGTGTTGTTTTCAGAGACTGAGACCGTCGGGGACGTCGAGAGTTGAGATGTCATACTTCCTTTGAGAAGAGTAATTTCCTTTGATTAGGTTAGTAGATCAACAATAAGTAGACATAGTGTCTACATATTTTATTTCGAGATTAGTTATTAAATGCTCAAATTTGAATATTTTGATTATTAAGAAATTTTCAGCTGTAAGGTTTTATTTTAAGGATTTTACAATATTATTTATTTTGAGAACTTCATTATTTATTATAGTACCTTTTCTCTTATATAAATATGAAAACTTTTTCGTTATTACCTCAATTGTTATACCCACGTAACTAGGCGTTACATATGCTACATTAAATCTGCACACTAGCAAATACAGTTAATGAATAATTGTTTTGTTTGTTTGTTTTGTTATCTTCAAAGTTTCAACTCGAGGGTTGTAGCTAAAATTATTTATGCACTAACAATCTTCTCCTTTATGATGATGACAAACAACTATACAATTAATGAACAATTTTCTTTTACAAGAGGGTTTAAAAGATTGTTCCCACTGAATGTAGCAGTTAAAAGTTGTTTGACTTAATAATCATTTGATCTTCTAAAAGAAAACTTATAAATCAATATTCTAGACTCCTTATGAATATGATAAACACGATTCTTTAAGAGCTTCAAATTTATTAAGTTATTTTATTTTTGATACACATGAAGGTAAAATCAAAAGGGAATATATAGAGACTAAAAGAAGCACAAAGATAAGCACACAAATACATTATCATAAATTAGACAAGATTTTTTAGAAAGAACTCTTAGGTTCTTAGGATGTTAAGCCTTTCGATTCTTATGAAGTATATCGATTAATAGTTCACGATTCCTCAAGATGTAAAGCCTTCGAAATATTGTTCTTCTTAAGATGTTAAGCTTAAAGGAATAAACCTTGTTTTTAGAAGGTGTTTAGCCTTTGAAAACAAGGATGAATTGTAAGTACTTGTCATATATGGAAATGTTATGCAAAACAACATTTAGATGCAACAAACAAATGCAGACCAAATGTAGATGCACAAACAAATGCAAATGAAACGTATGATGCAGATGATGGAGAATTTAGACGCATGCACAAAATAAATTGTATTACTATATCTTGTTTGTTTCTCCCTCTGTCATTATCAAAAAGGGTGAAATTATAGAAATTACAACAAGTAGTCATGCACACACATAAAAAAGTTGATATTTTTAACCATCACACAACTTAAAGATAGTTAACATTAACAAGTTGCTTAAAAGAAACATGAAGGAACAAAATAAAGAAAGAGTAACATTTCATTAATATGAGAATCATAATTACAAAGCAGACACAAGAGGGGAAGCAAAAGGATAACTTAAAAGGAACCTAATAGAAGACAAAAGATCTAATCACATATAAGGACACACCTCAAGAGTTTAGATGTTTCCTCCATTCGAGAGGTGAGAAGGTCCAGCTTGTGGTTAACTTTTTGCAAAGCTATTCGGGCTTCAAGCAGTTCAAGAAGAATGTTGCTCAAAATCGAGGCAACTTCACATGGTGGGATTTCCTTCTTCTCAACAAAGGAAGGTGATTTTGTTTTCCTAGTAGAAGAGGAACCAACATCCATGTAAAAAAAATTTGAGAGATGTTTAAAAAATTCACAGGAAAGTTTGGAAATGAATGAAGGAACATAGATAGGGGAACTGAAAAACATTTGACATATAAATAGCCATATTTCTCGATAAAGGAAACGAAAACGTTTTAAAAAGATGAGACGTAATGAGAGAGCGTGGAGAGAAACGAAGAGTGAGACAGAAAATGAACACATAATTTGACAAACAATTTAAGACGCGTGGAACAGTTTAAAGGCTCGACACGATTTATGGAAGGAGATGAAGAGTTGTAAAAGAGAACAAGTTAATAAAAATATTTTTAAAGAAAAGAAATAGAAACCAAAAAAAATTTTAAAAAAATAAAAGTTAAAATCAGAAGCAAAAAACGAATGTAGAAAGGAAAAAACAAAGACGAAAATAGAGGATAAAACTAGAAAACATTTATTCAATTCATAATTAATATTACACTTGTAACAAGTACAATTTACAATACAACTACAAAAATTATTACAAAAGGGCTTAAAAAGAGAAAATAAAATCCTAAGGTCTTTCTAAGGCTCTCTAAACCAGGTCCATTAATTTATATTCCATATTAGGATTTAGTCACCAATTCCTAACACATAAATAAACTATTCTTTGATAGGATTATAGGTGCTCTAACTCTTCTTTGTTATTGCTTTTAGATTTCCATTTAATTCAAATGATTTAGACAAAATGAGTCACAAGTATTTCAATGCTCTTTTTCTTACCTCCTCCTTGTACTTAAAGTACTTAGTGAAAGAATGATTTATTGACACCGAAGGTTTGCACATAGTGAACTTTTGAATGCATTTTATGAATCTCCTTGTATAATCCATCTTGTTGACTATAGTTCACATATGTAATGAATTCATGTTTTAACAGGATCTTAAAGTCTTGATGAGAGTACAGTGTAAGAAGAGTATCATTTTGGAAGATTAAGACTTAATAAAGGATGTGATATAGAACTGGTTTTTCCTAGAGGATTTCAGGTTTAAAACATTTTTGATAAAATGGATTGGGGGTTGGAGAGAAAGTTTTTAACTAAAAATATGATTTTTGAAAAACACTTGAGAGAAGAGAATATTAAATAAGCATAGAAAAGAAAGTAATCAAAACTTAGGTTTTAACAAAAGGTAGACAAATAAATTTTTTCAAAAATAACACAAGCGATAGATCAAAGACAAAACAACACGGACCAAGATAGAAGATATGTAACGAGGATAAGAAGAGATTACACTGACACATGATAAGTCAGAAAAGAAATCTTAAACACGCAAAATGAATTTATTGAAATAAAATGCAGAGTACATAATGATGATAGACAAGGATGATTTAGCAAATCTTTCTTTACTCTTGTCTTACCAAAGTTTTTTAGACCTTTCTTTCAAATGGTCTTCGCACCAAGTGTAGAGTTAGCTTGGTTCTGATAATTTTTTTAATCTGAATCAACAAATGCAATAATTTATTTTAGTGCTATGATTTCATAGAAGTGAGTCCAAGATGATGAGTCAAGCACGCTATACATCAGAGGCAAAGTTTTTCTCCTTGAATGGACAGAGGGATGGCTTCAGACCTTGCAGTCACAAGATTGCCCAAACGGATTTGTTTAGGTTTTGATATGTCCATGAGTTTGACCAGATGATGATATATTTAAACTCATTTGTTATACAGACTTCTCTAGTGGATGGATCAAATGATGATCGTCCATGAGAGACTTTTGGCTTTTAATTGTTGTTCAAAATTCTTTGAGGATAACCTTGTTTCATAATCATTTCAAATATATCATCTATGGATCACATCCGATGAACATATATGTTGTTGAGAAAAATCCCTAAATTAATGTTTTTAAGATAATCAAATATTTATGATTCTGATCTTATTAATTATTAACTCTTGTTTTTGTGTGTATTTATTTAGTCAGAAAATCAAAACCAAAGTTAATTCAAGATATGTAGAAGTATGCATATTCATGGAATATCACGTGATCATTTTTAGGTATCAAGATTGATTTCAACAACAAATCTGGATCCATCTCATGTAGACATCAAGACAAGAATATACTTTTAAGAAGTATGAAATGATTTCGAAAATTTCTCAAAGGATTGTCAAAACCAGATTAACGACAGAATGATTCCGGAAAATTTTGGATCAGTTTTGAGATCATTCAAAGCTTGTTCAGGATTAATAAAATTCGCACATGGGCCACCCAAAAGTAAACAAAACTCAAGAAGTCAAATAGTGAAGGTTCACTTGTAAAAAGCTTGTGTAGATTGATCTGCAGTTTTAATCTCCAGATTGATTAGTTGGAAGCAAGTACAAAACACTCAAGTGAACTGCAAAAACACTGTTGACATGACATATGCACAAAGTTCTGACTCAACTCTGTCCAGACTTACATATTCAGCCTTCGCGCCGAAGTTTTCTTAAGGTCTCGAGGAAAAACATTATGGGTTTAAAGAACGTTCTAGACAAATTCGTAAAAAAGAAGATTGTTTCAAAAAAAGCAATTGATTGCTGGAAAGATTGTCCAACAACTATATTCAAATTAAACTAAATATTTGAAGTCTTTCTTCATCTATAAAAAGAAAATCAATCAGATGATTAAAGTAAGATTTATATTGAAAATCTATCTAAACTTGTTCATCTAAAAAGCACAAGTTGTGAAACTCTTCTCTCAAGCAAAACTCCAAACTCTCCTCCCTATATTTCTAGATCATTATTTATGAGTTATTGCTACCAGTAAATCTCAAACAAAAAGTTCAAAATCATAAGATCCCAAACACTTTTTATCTTAAACTTTATTTGTAACTCAAGTCTATCTTTTATGTTAGATTGAATGGGTTGTAAAAATCATTTCTAGTTTGAAAGGTGATAAAAAAAAAAATCTTTTCTGGAGTGAAAGATGGATGTGAAAAATTCCTTTTTAGATTGAAAGGTTAAAGATGTAATTGATCATGTCTGATCAAGAGAGAATGTGAAAAGGCATAATGTTCTGTACTAAGCATATTAGTGGAAATCTCAAAGATTTTAAGGACTAGATGTAGCTTGAGTTGGGTTAACCAGTATACTTCTCTTGTGTGATCTTCTTATCTCTTATCTTTTATTTATTAAAGTATTTACAATCACTTGATATTACACTTAGTTACCTTATTTCTAATTTTAATTCTTCCAAAACATTTTGGTTATTGAATCTCTTATTACCAAGGTTATTGTTAAGCTATTAAATTAAGTGAAGGAATTAAATTTTAAAAAGGGTCACAATTCAAACCCCTTTTTCTGTGACATTTATTGCTACTTCAATTAGTATTAGAGTCTGGTTCTAAGGTTGGACACCTAACAAGTGTTAGAGGAAAAGATTCAGGAAGAAGAAGAAGAAGAAGAAGAAAATGTCAAAACCTAAATATTTGATTACTATTTCTAGAAACGAAAGATACAATTGTTCCTTCAATCCAAAGATAAAGGAATGTGGTGCATTATTACAGATGGAAACATTGTGCTAACAATAGATCAACGTGATCCAACTTCATATGAAAAACCTGAAGCAAATTGAACAGCAGATGAAAATGTTAAGGTACTTCTAACCTCTAAAACTCAATTATTTTTATCTTGTGCTTTAAGCAAGGAAGAAAGGGAAAGAGCTGACGAATGTGACATTGTAAAGAAAATGTGGGACACCTTGCAAAATCATTATGAAGGAACAAGCCATGTAAAAGAAACAAGGATAGATATTGTAGTTAGAAAATTTGAAATGTTTGAAATGAATGAAGGAGAAACAATAGATGAAATGTACTCAAGATTTACAACCATAATCAATGAAATGCAATCTCTAGGCAAGAAATATACAACTAAAGAAAATGTTTAAAAAATTCTGAGATATCTCTGTAGCACTTGGAGACCCATGTTCATAGAAATAAGGCAATCCAAAATTGTAGCTTCTCTTGAGTTAGAAGAACTCATGGGAACATTGAGAGCTCATGAAGTTATACTTTAAGGAGATAAACCTGCAAGAAAAGGAAAAGTGGTTGCTCTATCAGCTTCATTAAATCATCAAGAAGGATCATCTTCACGGAAAAATGGCGAAGAAGAACAAAGATAAATAAGTCAAGAAGAAGTTGAAGATGAATTAGCCTTTATGTGAAGGAAAATGCAGGGAATGATAAAAAA
>JBBPBP010009777.1:30943370-30976879 GCA_037974735.1 Cicer chorassanicum | reverse complement strand
AAAAAAAAAAAAAAAAAAAAAAAAAAAAAAAAAAAGAGATCAAATCGAGAGAAACTTTCCAATCAAAAGGGAAGCTTCTAAAATTGATTTTGACAAAATCTAAATCAATTGCTATGGATGCAAAAAATTAGGACACTACAAAACTGAGTGTCCTTTAACAAAAAGGTGCCAAGAAACTTCCCCTACTAGAAGAAATCCATGATGGCCACGTGGGATAATTATGAAGAATCATACAATTAGGAAGATGAAGAAGCCAACATATGTCTAATAGCATACTTAGAAGAAAATGAGGTACCTATTTATGATCTTTGATCTTTATGTGCAAATATAGGAAAAGAATTTAAGAATCTTTAAAATGATGCAAACACTCTAGATAAAAAATGTGGTTTGTTAAAAGAACAACTTCAGAAAGAAAAGGAAGAAAAAGAGAAACAACAAGTTATGAATGGTGGATTCAGAAAAGTCATTCAAAGATTGCACAACTCTTATTTCAAAATATAGGAAATTTTAAGTGAAACAAAAACATTTCCTGAACATTTTGAGATGGAAAGGGAAATCATTTTGCTAGAAACAAAAACTAAAGAACTCAAAAATGACTTATCATCCTTCATAAAGTCAACTGAAATCTTTCAAAAAATTATGGGGATCAGAAGTATGAACTTTTGAAAAGGCTAGTCTAGGTTTTAAAATATCTCAAAAACAAAAATTTTATGAAAACTTTTTTGTACTAAATAGTAAGGAAAAAGCTAAAACAAAATGTTCCTACTGTAATAAAATAGAAATCTTAAGTGAGCATATTATCATAAGAAAAGTTTTGAAAAAATTAAAGCAAAAATATCTCTAAAGAAAGAAGAAAGTTCTCGTTATATACCAAAACGTTCTCCAGGAACAAAAATAAAATGTTCTTATTGCATCAAAGTTTGTCATTCTGAAACAAACTGCTACATTAAGAAAAAAATCTATTAAAACTAACCCTTCATGAACTAATTCAATATGGGTACCTAAGATTAAAGTAACTTCTAATGTAGGTTGGTTATCAAAATGTCAAAAGAAAGTCATGGTACTTGGATAGTGTTTGTTCAAGACACATGACAAGAGATAGACAATGTTTTCTTTCCTTCGTGAAGAAAGGTGAAGGATCAGTGACATTTGGAAATAAAGATCAAGCTCATATATTATAGGTAAAAATGATTCAACAAAAATTGATGTTCAATATGTTGAATGTTTAAAACATAACTTGCTAAGCATAAGTCAATTATGTGATAGTGGTTTTGGAGTTATTTTTTAACCTAACTAACATATATGAGTTCAAACAAACGTCTTTTGGAAAAATCTTCTTTTATGGTTCGAGAAAGAAAAATCTTTACGTTATACTTGGAAGAATTACCTGTTGAATCTTGCTTCATGTCCATTGAAAAAGATAAATGGATCTGGCACAAACGAGCTGGGCATGTGAGCATGAAAACAATTTCTAAGTTATCCAAGTTTGACTTAGTAAAAGGATTTCCAAACATTAGTTTTAGCAAAGACAAAGTGTGTGAAGCTTGTGTAAAAGGAAAATAAGTCTAGAGTAGCTTTTATTCAAAAGGCATAATTTTACCCAAAAACATCTTGAATTTCTTCACATTTACCTTTTTGGTCATGTCAAAGTTACAAGTCTATGAGGCATGAAATATGGTTTTGTTATTGTTAATGATTTTTTAAGATTCACATGAGTGTTACTTTTGAAACAAAAAGATGGTTCTTTTGAAGCATTTCAAAAGTTCAAAATGAAAGAAAACTCAAACATTATTTCTGTAAGAAGTGATTGCGGAGGAGAATTTGTAAATTAATCATTCAAAATATTTTTTTTTTTTGATGAAAATGGCATTTCTCATAATCTCGTTGTGCAACAACTCCACAACAAAATGTAGTTGTTGAAAGAAATAATAGAACGTTGCAAGAAAAGGCCAAGACCAGTTTAAGTGAATGAAATGTTGAAAAGTACTTTTGGGCTGAAGCAATTAACACATCGTGTTAAATTTTGAATTATGTTTCAATAAGAAAAGTGTTGAACAAAACACCATATGAATTATGGAAAAACAAAAAATCAAATACATCATACTTTCACATCTTTGGTTGTTAATCTTACATTTTGAAAAACAAAGATAACTTAAAAAGTTTCATCCAAAATCAGACAAAGCTATTTTTCAAGGTTACCCAACAAACTCAAAAGGTTATAGAGTTTACAATTTGAAAACTCAAACAGTGGAAGTAAGCATGCATATTACCTTTGATGAATTTGATTACCTTAAAACTCAAAAGAATGACAATGAGGAAGAAGTTCAACCACAACAACAATAGTAGAATGTTTCTCCAGAAGGAGGAGATTGATCATCAATCTCCGATTGACACACCACGAATTTGGAGAAATGTAGGTGACCATCCTCAAAATCAAATAACTAGAAGTACAATTGATGGCATAAGAACAAGAATGTCTTCCAAAGATGATCACAACAACATGGAAATAATTTCACAATTTGAACCAAAATTTATAAATGAAGCCACAATTGATAACTCGTGGGTTGAAACGATGGAAGAATAGCTCTCTCAATTTGAGAAAAAAAAAATTTGGACACTTGTTCCAAATCCTCAAACACAAACTATCATTGGAACAAGGTGGGTGGTTAAGAACAAATTGAATGAAGAAGGAAAGGTAATAAAAAATAAAGCAAGACTTATTGCTCAAGGTTATAATCAACAAGATGTTATCGATTATGAAGGAAACATTTGCAAGATTAGAAGTAATAAGAATTCTAATTCATTTGCAACATTTGAAGTAGTTGCAAGATTAGAAGTAATAAGAATTCTTCTTGCATATGCATCTCACAAACTCATTAAACTTTTTCAAATGGATGTTAAAAGTGCATTTTTAATGACAAAGTTTACGTTCATCAACCTCCTGGTTTTAAAGATAAACCAAATCATGTCTTTAAAGTTACCAAATCTCTATATGGACTTAAGATACTTCCTCGAGCTTGGTATAATAGGTTAAGTTATTTCATAATCAAAAAAGGCTTTTCTAGAGGAAATAGTGATACTACATTTTTTAGAAAGATTAATAAATCTGGTTTATTAATAGTTCAATTGTATGTTAATGATATTATCTTTGGATCAACAAATGAAAAAATCTGTGAAGATTTTCTAAATCTCGTGCAAAGTGAATTTAAAATAAGCATGATGGGAGAATTAAGACTTTTTCTTGGTTTACAAATTAAGCAACATGAAAATGAAATTTTTATCTGTCAAGAAAAATACATCAAAGATCTTCTCAAAATATACAAAATGAGTGAAGCCAAATTAGTGGCAACTCTCATGCATCCATCTTCAAATTTGGACAAAGATGAAAAGAAAAAACCATTTATAACAAAGAATATAGAGGAATGGTTGGTTCTTTATTATATTTACCTGCCACTAGACCATATATTGTTTTTGCAGTTGTCTTATGTGCAAGATTTCAATCTTCACCTAAAGAATCACACTTAACTGTAGTAAAAAAGAATTTTAGATATCTTGTTGGTACTATTGATCTTAGTCTTTGTTATAACAAGGGTTCACATTTTGATCTTGTAGCTTATTGGGATGTTGATTATGCTGTGGACAAAATTGAAACAAAAAGCACAATTGTCATGTCTATAATTGAAGTTGAATCTGTCTCAACTACAAATTGTTGCTCTCAAGTTCTATGGATCAAAAATCAACTTGAAGAGTTTTCTATTAGTTATTCAAATGTTCCTATTTACCATGATAATACAACTATAATCAATTTGTTAAAAAATCTCATTCAACATTCAAGATAAAAAAATATTGAAATAAAACACTATTGCATTAGGGATCATGTTAACAACAAAGATGTCGAATTAATTTTTGTTGATACTGAAAATCAACACGCTGACATCTTTACTAAATCCTTGGTGAAAGATCGTTTTAATTTTATTAAAGAAAAATTCAAAACTATCAAAAGTCCAAACAATTGTTTTGCTAAAATCTTATTAGAACATTCTGGTCAATAAGGACAATGTTCGCCTTCTAGTCCAACTATTCCTTGCTCACCACGTAAATTTTTTGTTGACTTTGAAAAGTTTTAATAATGTTTTTTTTTTTATAAACTCTTTGGATAAAGCCAAGGGCTTTCTCTTTTTGTCAAGCAAAAAACAAAAATGGCTACTTTGTAGCCTAGGTTTTTAATCATTACCTATTTTCATCTTTTTCAATGCACATCAATCAAATCTCACTCATCCAACCTTTCTCTTTCTTGTACTCTTCCTTTCATCATCTCATAACAAATTTTCTTCTTTCTTCCTTACTTAAACTCTCATTCTTTTACTATGAATCTCCTTCTTCATCTTTCTCTTCATTCTTTGAACTATTTTACTCAAAATTAAAAAATGGCAAGTACAAAAACCTCAACAAAGAAAGCTCCAAAACAAAGACCTCCAACTCCATCACCACCAAGGTCTCCATCTCCTTCTCTTTGACCAACTCCACCCAAAAGATCATCATCAGAAAGAACTTTCTCTGAAATAAATTTAACCTCACTTGAACCATTTCCCTTACCTGTAAACGCTGCCCCTCTTACTACTATACTTCCACCACTTTTTCAATGCAACATTCCAACCAAACCATTGCTCCATGACATTTGAGCCAAAAACCCAAGAAAATTAAATCTATCCTACTCAAAAAAAGAGGTCCATGAGGATCATGGCTGGAATAGGAACCTCCAAAAAATCAAAAAGTATAGACACCACTATGCACATCATCTTTGATCATTTTGATGAATAAAATTATACCCCAAAACAAACTGAAACCATCCCACTTTCTGCCCCTCAAACCAAACCTTCTAAACCTACAATTAAATAATCTAAACTTACATCAAAACCATATGAAATTATTCCCAAACCTTCTGAACCTAAATCATCTTCATCAACTATTCAAACTACAAAACAATATGGCCAAGTAAAGTAGTCATTCAAAATCCTAAACCAACATCCCAAAAACCACCAAAAAAGCCCCCCCACCAAACCATCATAAAAAAATACCTCAAAAACTACTTCTAAAATACCAACCCGATCACCCACCAAACCAGACAACGAAAAATCCAAAGAACAAGAACGTTTCCCCTAAGACAAAAAGACTAGAACGTTCTCCATCCATAGCCAAGACAAAAAAGCCTATACCTTCTAAAAAATCTGCTCCCAAAAAGCTCTGCATATCCAAACAACAAATTCCACCTCTCTTTCATCCTAAACAAGAGAAAATGTTTAATGAAAAATGTTCAAAATTTCACTCTTGATTCCATTCTAGAACTTTCTCCACAATTGCAGAACGCTTTTAACATTGCTGACCAAGAATCTATTATGATATTTATTTGAACTTTGAAAATGGTCATACTGAATCTACACCAGTTCTTTTTGATCCACCAACACCAATCTCCTTGATGGCCTTTTCAACAAAACTTTTCACCCAAGATCAATCATCCAAACAAGTTGGGTTAGAAAAAACTTCTCTAATGTCTCCCATTTTAATCTTTCCCCCATGTAGCTTGAACTCTTTGTTTGGTTTGAAGAACTACTTCGCTACTAGTCTTATTTTTGATTCATTCTTTCCTCATTTTCCTCAAAATCAAACACAATCTATGATACTCCCAACCAATGGTCCTACCTTTGATACTTTGGAATCATTATGTCTTTTGACTACACCACCTCCTTTTGTTCCAGAACGTCCTGGAAAGAAGGAAGTTGAAGAAGTTAGGCCTCCTAAAGGTCAAAGATTGAGAAAAATACAACCAAGAGTGAAATATGTCCAAAGCTGTGTCCAAAGATTGAGAAAGAACGGTCTGAAGATCATTCAAACACATTTGACCTATAACATTGTGGAACTCACCATTTTAAGGAATTGGATCATGAGTGAAATGTTTCCAAAGTTTGGTCTTAATCCACCAGCTCTAAATCAGCCTCCAATCTCCTTTGAGTTACCCATACCTTCTATTCATCTCCTTCTAATGATTGTTCTCCATCATTGTCCTTTTAAAAGGACTGTGATGTTGAATCTTTTTTAAGCTCCCTCTACTTTTTGGAATGACGAAGGGGGATAAAATAATTAGATGAAAAGTATTTTTGAACCACTCTTTTATGTACTTCTATTTGAATTTATGTCTTTTAATGTTTTTTTCTCTTGAACCATTTGTATGCCATTTAATTATGGTTGTAACATATTTTGATTGCTGAATGAAATATGATATTTGGTTCAAACGATATGTGCTTTTCATTTTTGCATGATTAAAAAATATATGATACTTAATGCTGAAATGAGGGAAGAGTTTAACAAAAACACTTTTATTATTATCATGATTATCAAATCAGAATCAAAATTCAAAATCTAATTAACATGTTTGTCATCCTTAAAAAAGGGGGAGATTCTTGAGGCAAAATTCCTAAATTAATGTTTTGAAGATAATCCACCATTTAATTATATTTGTTAATTATGATTCTAATATTATTAATTATTAACTTGTGTTTTCGAGTGTATTTATTTACACAGAAAATCAAAACCAAAGTTAATTCATGATACATTGAAGTATGCAAATTCATGCAAGATCACGTGGTCATTTTAAGTATCACGATTGATTTCATCAATAAATCTTGACCCATCTCATGTACAAATCAAGACAAGAATACAATTTTAAGAAGTATGAAATGATTTAAAAGATTCTACAAAGGAATGTCAAAATTAGATTGATGACAGATGGATCGGTTCTGGTTGTGTTATTACAAGACAACAGACTAGTGGATCAGTTTTGGGATCACTAAAAGCTTATCCTAGATTGATATAATTCGCACATAGGCCACCCAAAAGTAAATAAAACTCAAGAAATAAAATATGGAAGGTCCACTTGCCAAAAAACTAGATCTGTAGTTTTGATCTCTAGATTGATTAGCTAGAAGCAAGTACAAAGCACTCAAGTGCTCTACAAAAAACACAGTTTACATTACATATGCACATGCTTTTGACTCAACTCTATCCCAACAGACATATTCAACCTTCGCATCCAAGTTTCCTTTAAGTCTCAATGAAGAACGTTATAGGTTTTAAGAAGAACGTTCTGGACAGAATTGCAAAATAGAAGATTGTTACAAAGAAAGCATTTGACAGTTGGCAAGACTATCCAATGGCTATATTTAGGTTAAACTGAATATTTTAAGCCACTCTTCATCTATAAAACAAAGATTAATCAGATGATAAAGGTAAGATTTCAATTGACAATCTATCTACACTAGTTCGTCTAAAAGGCTCAAGTTGTGAAATTCTTCTCTCAAGCAAAAATCCATGCTCTCTTCACTATATTCCTGGATCATTCTTTCTGAGTTATTGCTATCAGTAAATCTCAAACAAAGAGTTCAGAATCATAAGATCCCAAATACATTTTATCATACATTTTATTTGTTACTTAAGTCTATCTTTTATGTTAGATTGAATGGGTGGGGTGAACCAGTATACTTCTTTTCTGTGATCTTCTCATCCCTTATCTTTTATTTATTAGGTATTCACATATCACACACCACTTAATATTACACTTAGTTACCTTATTTCTAATTTTAATTCATCCAGAACGTTGTGGTTATTCAATCTCTTATTACCAAGATTGTTCTTGAGTATATTGAATTAAGTGCAGGAATTAAATTTTAAAAGGGGTCATAATTCAAACCTTTTTTTTTGTTGGAATGCATTATAATGTTTCCATTCTTTCCATTAGCAGATCAACGTTAGTATTAGCATATTGACTTTTGTCTCTGATTAACTCATTGTGCCTTATTGAAGCATAAGTGTTTTGCCCAGTTTGTCATTGAAGAATTTTCAGAACATATTTAAGCAGATCTTTGAGATAGAGACATAAAAAGTAATTTTAATCTGTTGTTAAAAACTATTCACATGATGAAGTATTTTCTTAGATAATTTTAATCTAAAATAAATCTCTCATATAGATATGACTTTGAGATGTTTACTATGCTTCAAAGCATACTATAAAATCTTTTTTCATTTCTATTCTTCTCTTTGAGCATTCATTTATCTCAATAAAAAAGATTATGTTTTACTACTCAAAATGTCATCGAAGAGTGATTACATAAGAACAACCTTTAACACAAATACTCACTTATAAAAAGATACTATACAAAAAAAAAACACTTTTTCAGGAAAATACTTTGGTAAAGAGATGAAATTGTTATTTGAGAAATAGACGACCAGCTAATGCGTTTTATCTATTTATCATATAGCAATTACAGTTTTCAAGAATCAGTTTTGTCAATCCAGGTTTTGAAAGAAATTTTAGAAACAGAAATTTTAGGTAAAAACAAAGAAAATAAGATTGATACAAAAACATATATTAATTTAGACTATTTCACTAGTATTTCTACGAGTAAAGAATCTTTAGTCTTACATGATAAAATGGTCAATCAAGAGACTGAGCTCTAATACCAATTGAAGGTGCCGGAAAATACAAGAAATTGGGATTTGATTTTGTGTATTGGTATTTCTGCAAAATACTTTGATTGGTTAACAAAAAATATATGTTCTTTATCAAATCATTCAATTTACGATTGTAAAATAGGTTTAGTAAAGTAAAGTTGAATCATAAAAAACTTAGATTAGAATAACAAAGAGAGAGAAAAGGAACACAAGGATTTTTATACTAGTTTATAACAGACTGTTGCAACATCTAGTCCTCCCCTTACAAAGAGATTTTTCTTTAGTCCAACCAAAGATTTAATCCATTACTTCAACAATAGGTTACAAGTATCGTTTACTCTGCCTCTTTAGGCTTTGAATATTCTTCTATAGCCTCTCTAAGTTCTCACCTTTGGAACATTTCTTCAACTTTCTAGAAGCCTACCATTGAGGTTCACAAGTATTATTATACCTCTTTAGGTACCTCGTATAAACGAAAGAGTTGTTGCCACTATTGACTATTTTACATTAGTTCTATTTTGTAATTGAATTGACATAAAGTTTGTTTTTAAGATTCTAATTCTCAACGAGAGGATATTACATTTCATGTTCTATATCAATTCAAGTGTATAAAACACTTTGAATGATTTACATCAATTCTAGTAACTCTCTACTGAGAGAATTTTTCGTTTATTCTTTTCTTTTAATATATTTTATACTTCTATAGGATTCTTCTTAACATATTTCCTTTTTCATTCTCTCAACTTTGTTTTCATATTGATCAATTTCTACTTAAATACTGAGAAATGTATCAATTGAGAGTGTTACTAATGGAGATCTTAAATTAACATTTAAGACAAATCAATCTTTAAGACATATCCATATATATCTTCATACTTAATTCAACACATCTTCAATTAAGAAGACAGATATTAGAGAATGTCATGCATTTCTTCAGTCAGAGGATAAGTCCATTATGATGAGTAGATGATGTTGGAGCATAAACTTCTAATTAGAGCGTTGACTTATCATAGTGTTGACTTTTTCAGACGTTGACTTGATCAGATGGTCAAATTGGATGTCAAGATTATCAGACACAAAATCACTAGAGCGAACTTGCATCCAAAGATTCAATAGAGGTGCGTTAAGAGTGCGTTTAATAGACTCAGACACAGCTTCAATAGATTCTTTAGAGTCACTGTGAACTTGTTTAGTAGTTTCTCTTTCTTTGTTCACTAGAGTATCTAGCTTGTACTAGAACATTCACTTTATCAAATTCTTCACTTGGGATTTTCTTCTTTTGATCTTTGAGTCAGAGGACCGAGATGGGTTTTTTTTGTCAAAGGTAGATAATCACTACAACATTCTTTTGCTTTGTCTTTAGAGGATCAATCATTGACGTGTATTTCTTTCTTCTTTAGTACTTTGACTCGAACTATGGATTATCATATGCATATTGCAATACTCCTTATTGATATATTATAACTTGCTCTATTAGGAAACATAATTACTTATTTATTAGGTGATAATATTATGTGTTAAAAACACTTAGATTATTATCTCTAACTTACTGATAATTTATGGTGCATTAAAATAGATAGTCATTAATATAAATATTTTTCTTCTAACTTAATATACACACTAGCAAATATAGTTAGGGAATAATTGTTCTTTATTTATTTACTTTGTGATCATCAAAATATCAACTAAAGGATTGTAGCTAAAACTATTTATGCACTAACAAACCCTTCCTCAATTTTTAGATATTTAATTCATTTAATGTAACATCTAATTTTATGTCATTTTTCCTGAGAAAATTAATGATTATTGACGTGGTGCAAATTTTTATAATTGACTTTGTTGTACAATATTTAAATTTGACATTGTTAAAATCCCTATTTTATAATTTATTGGGAATATACTTTAATTTTGTGTAAATTTTCACATAAAAATATTATTATTATTCTTAGTTTAACTATTTTATGATTAGTGTATTATAATCATCCTTATATTGTTATCTAAAAAAATACTACAATACTAAAATACTACAGTATTATAATCATCCTTCAATATTTTTATCTTAGTTTAACATTTTTTTCTTTATTAATTAATATGTGAATCATAGTCTTTTAACTAATTGATCAATGATAAAATTTTGTCTTGGGTATGATTTTCACAATAAGTTTGAATTAGTGTATCAAATTTTTCCACACATTTATCTAAGAAATATTTAATAAATAAGCTAATAATTAAATAAATATTTCTTTTTTTAACTAATTAATAAGCTAATAATTAAATAAATATTTAATAAATTAGCTAATAATTAATGACTGTCTTTAAGCTAATTGAGCACCAACCAATTTTGTCTCCTCATTGATCGTGAAATAGTTGATTGAGTTATTAAGCAACTTGTGGTTTGACTTTGAAATTCCATGGTGTTCAATCGGTAATCAGGAGTATGAGTTGTGGTCAAATAATAATTTTGAGTAGTAAAAGACTCTTTGCAATTGTACAAAGAGTCGTTTTTATGAGAGATACCATAACATTAATAGCACTTTGGTAGAGTGATCGTTCTGCTTTTTGAACTAGTGGCAATGATCCATCAAATAAAGCGATGTTCTAGAGGAACTAATTGTTACACGAGTTGAATGTAGTACCAGATGATCCAAATATTATTCACTACAAACATTACATGTATTACACAATGTTTCTATTACTTTGGTTTTATCATAAGTTTTACTTTGTTTCTAGACTTTTTTGATTCAAATCTTGTATTTACAATAAGTTTTGTGCTTCATCCGTTTGACTAGAGGATGACTCACTAGTGACATTATTAATTCTATGGAACCAATGTAATCATATGGCTCAAACCAAAATGACGTTGCTTTGTTCGAATGTAACAATTATGACCCTCGGTTAAGGATTAATTACTTCAAAGAGTTTTCGGTACGGTGTGTTTGTGTTTTAGCTACTGAACTAAGGAATGCATAAAGTAAAGTAAAGTAAAATGATATGCATAAAAAACTTGTTTTGATTGATTGTGAGTTGAAAATTTACTAAGTATTGGTATTTACGGGAAAATACTACGTCTACTGGCCAATGGCTATAAGTCGTGGCATACAAAAATATAGCATTGTTCAGCTAAGCTAATTACATAGGTAATGTGTGATAACTCTCGCTTCTATGAATACGTAGCGCCCCCAGTCAACTCGTGTTACCTATATATCTTCACAACATTTCTTGTTCTCAATATCCGCATATGATTTTTCTCAAACTGTGTCTCTGTGTTGATTGCTAGTGGGGCTAAAAACGTAAAACACGATAAATCTTGTGCATTCGCGACCTTCATGGATCTTTATAGACTTGAGATTAGACTTACTCACATTCGATTGTCTTTTATTCGCCAAACGTTACTTCAACTAAAAGAAATTCGACTAATCCTATATATAGTCAACTGTTTATCTTTCTTGACTAACAATATATTTATTTTTAGGCGTAAACTATAACATATAATTTGATTTCACTTTATCTAATATAGACAATTAATCAGTTAGAGGATACCTATATTTCATTTAAACAATTTGATTCTTACAAATTATCCACCGTCGTGTGTTCGTTGTAAAAATTCTATTGAAATTAATTGGCATGTCTTTCTAGTTTGCCCTTGTAGCGTTGCATGTTGGCAAACGGGTTGCACTCTATCATGGTTATTGCAAAATGTTTCGTTTTAGTTTTCTTCAAGGTTTGACATTTGACTAGAGCATGAAAATTTTGGATGGTGTTGTGGAGTTTGTGGTAAATTGGTTTCATACGTGTGCTATCTCTCAAAAGGTAATCATGAACGAAAATGTTGTAATTATGTCTCGATGGGTACCACCTCCATGTGGCTATGTGAAGTACAATAATTAATAATCCAAACAACAAATGGCCAAAATGTTTGCTAAACGTGTGTCATGCAACTCCTAATCACGGGTCCAAATTCCGGTGACCACAATCTTTTTCTTTTGACTGACCAAAGTCAATTAGGTGAAATGTCAAAATAAATTTCACAATAAAGTATCGATTAGGTGAGCCTTTTAAAGAATTTATGTCTCCTCCAATATACAGATAGTTAGATGAAATTCTTCTCTTAACTCTATTCCGTGCACTTACACTTAATTGTTTCCCGAATGTAATGAGAATCACATTGGATATTGAACCGGTATAAATATAGGTTTAAAATTCAAAAGTTGAACAAGAGTCAGATCAGTATTAATAAATAAGTATGTTTTTATTTTTTAATATAATATAAAGAGGAAAAATAACTAAAAATAATAATATAATATTTATGATAGATGTATAATTTAGTCATCTTAGAATAACTTCATTAGTTTTTTTTTTTTATATTGAGAAAAAATTGAAAATTAATGTTTAATAAACAAAATTCTTTAAATATTATGAACCAATTGAGAGACAAATACATGTAAAAAAATAAATACGGTGAAGATTAAAGGAAAAATCTTTAATAAAGCTTTCAGAGGTAACAGCAGCGTTTTGGATGGTCATTGTAATAATGTCAATAGTGGAAGGTTTAGTACCCTTGGAGCTTACTTTACAAGTCCCACTTCTGAAACTTTGGTGGATTTAAAGTTGAGGAACAAATATAAACTGATGAAGGTGTGTACTACCTTATCACACATATGTTCAGCCCATTTTTTGGGAAAATATACGAGGTTGGCCCATTTTACCAAAAATACTTCTCAAGTTTTCTCGTTTATTTTCGAAGATTTTACCATGCACCTCCACACTTAAACTTGCCACTTCCCAATCAACGTGAAAATACAAAATTGCTCTTTTAAATTTCTCATTTTTTCAGAATTTTCGAAACTTTCGAACAATTCGAAACTTTCGAAATAGAAAACTCCAGAATTTTCGAAACTTTCGAACAATTCAAATATTTCGAAATAAGAAAATTTTGAAACTTTCCAAATTTAGAAATTTTCGAAACTTTTCAGATTTGGAAACTTTCGAAACTTTTCAAATTTTCAAAATGTAATCCTTATTTAAAAAATTTGTATAGTTTCGAAAGTTTCCAAATCTTGAAAGTTTCGAGAGTTTCCAAATATGGAAAGTTTCGAGAGTTTATAAATTTAGAAAGTTTCGAAAGTTTTCAAATATGAAAAGTTTTGAAATTTTCTTGTTTTGAAAGTTTTTAATTGTTTGAAACTTTCGAAAATTCTAAAAAAATGAGAAGTTTAAAACGACAAAATTGTATTTTTCACGATGATTAGGGGTGACAGGTTTAGGTGTAGGGGTGCATGGTAGAATCCTCTTTATTTTTTGGTTCTATGTCTCGGTGGTTTTTAGTGTTAAATAGATTGGATACAGGTTTAATTTTCGGTCCAATCGGTTGAACAGGTTGATTTAGTTTGATTTTATTACCTTAGGTTACCCACGACAATCGATTATTTCATCTCTCTCATATTAAGGATCTTTTAAAGTGAAACATTTTAAAAGAATGATTCTTTATACTATCTTTATCCTTGGGAAAATAGTTTATCTTTAAATATAATAAGTTTTTTTAATTTATTCAGTATATTTATTATTATTTTTCTATACAATTACACCTTATAAAAAGTATTTTAGTAACATCGATCTATCCATAAAATTTACACTTCAAATTCATTACTTACTTTTTTAATATACGTAAGAAAGTTGATAGAGACTTTATAAACGTAGAGAAACTTAGTATTAATTTTCATTAAAAATAATATGTTAGAAATAAAACATCGTTGTACTTCATTTATTATTAGTCAACAAAGTTGTATTTGCAACCACTATTTTTTGTTGATGAAATACTTGTAACTACATACTTTAATAAATAAATGTAACAGGGGTACAAAATAAGTAAATGGTTTATTGATATTCAAAGCTTTAAAAATGTTTTATTCACTAAAAAAAAATTTAAAAAATTGATTTTGAATCCCATGTCTTTTTTTTTCAGCAATTTTATTCTCTTTAAAATAAAATAAAAATTTAGGTGTTTTTTAATGCTATCAAATTTTAGGGATACACTTTGTGTTATATATGATAAAATTCATTACAAATAAAACTGAAAATTCAATCTCAAGATCTAAATTTCTAATATTTTAGTTTTTTGACCTTTTTGTTGCTTAATAATTCATATTCAACTCATCTAATTTAAAAAATCAAAATTTTGTTGAAGATTGTTTATAATATTCTTATCATGCCTGTAAAATATCATTCATCAAAAGTTCAAATGACACCCATAAATTTACTTAAAATAGGGACTAAAGGTGCTCAAGAAAATAGTGGAGACCAAAAGCAAGAAATTTTTTTATAAGAATTAAAAATAAAATTTAAAAGGAATTAAAAATATATTTGATGTTACTCTAAAATGAAAAATAATGTGAGACAAAAAAATATTATAAACATGATATTTAATATAAAACAAAAGGAATATAATATACTTAATTAGTTCATTTTTACTAGTTTTAAGTTTACTAACACATATCAAAAATTATTAAATTTTGTTATTTTTGATAGAATTATTTTTTATTTTACCTATAATAAACTTAACTATTTATTCTCTCATATAACTTATTTATTTACGTAAAATAAATAGTTTAGAATATTATTGACAAAACAATATTTAATTCTAGTTCAAATTTACTATTTTGATATGTATTATGCATGCTCTCTTAGGAAAATCACTTTTACTCTATACTTTTTTTTTTCTCTTGGATTTCATTTTCAAGCATTTGGGACTATGCTAGTTTGAAGTGTGACGGAAGAAAAAGTGTTTTGAGTTGCTAACTTATCCATTGGTTGACTTGTTATACTCTAATTTAAAAGAAGAAAATATTGTTTCCATGTTTGAGACTTTAAAAAAATATATTCATTTTGATAGGAGTTAATTTGATTTTTCTAGAAAGTGTTCAATTGAACGTTGATAATTAGCATGAAGTTTTGTGCATGATACCTTAAATATTTGCTACTAAATGTTAGTTTTGAGCCTTTATAGGGATTATGCTTAAATTATGAATTTATACCCCTGTCCTTGTTTAAGTTATATTTTTCAAGTTATGCATTCTAGAAATTGTTTTGAAACCATTTCAAAACGAATTTTATTTCCTTCCATGTGAAAATTTTGTTGAGGTATTTTTAGAAATTTATTTTTCTATCCCCATCACTTTGTTACTATATTTTTTTACTAATTTCCTCCATGGAGCCTAAATTCTATTTTTTTGGTGTCAACTCTTTTTTGTTAAATTGTGATATCCTTTGAATTAACTGGACTAAATAGTGTTGCATTCAAAAAATTATGAATTCATCTGTTTGAAAAAAAAAAAAGAGTTAAGATATTGCAAAATCCCTCTCAATTAACAAAAATTTCTCAAAAAGAGTAAGGGAGAAATAATTGCTTAAAAAAAAGGAAGAATAAAGGAATTTGGAGTAGATTTAATCATTATATTTATTTCTCAATTCTTGATGAAAGGAAAAAGTTGTTTATTATGTTTGATATATTTCTTACCATTTGCATGACTTTTCTTTTGTTATCCCACCTTGCAATTTTACCTGGCCCCATTACACCCATAAGTCCCAACCATTTTTTTTGTGCATGTTTGTGAATTTATAGTGAAGTTTTGATCAATCTACAAGTCTATTGTAATGTATTTTCTTGGGAAAATTGAGTGATATAATCCCTTTACCTTTAAACATTTTAGAGTGGTAAGTTGTGCGTACGTCATCTTTAAAAGGTTTGTTAATTCTTTGAAATTTAAAATTGTGTTTGTCTTATTTGCTTTTTGATATTGGTCCTTTACTTGATTGTGCTCTTTAATATTTGATTTCATTTTCAAGCCATACATTACCTAAGAAAGTATTATCATCTATCTTATCCTATTTCATAGTGTTGAAACGTACTTATCTTTGTTTATTCCTCATTTTAGTAGAATTGATCTTGAAAAGAAAAAATATATATAAATTGGTTTTAAATAATGAATTTCGGATGCAATGAAAACAAATTTGAATTGTCGACATAATTGGCTGGATCCTACATAAATTGATACGAGTCTAAAAATGGATCCTAAATATCAATCAAAATAAATATTTAGACTTAAAAATAATTGTGGCCTTTCATTTTTAATTTAATATTAATTTTGATCCTTTATCATTTTTTAATTGGTTTTGGTCATTTATCTTTTGTATTAATCCTGTCTTTTATTTAATAATCATTTTAATCCTTTATCTTTTACAAAATTATACAAGCTTGTCATTTTTTTAATAATTAAAATGAATATTACGTAAACAATAAATGATAAAAATAAATAAAAAATATATAAAAGATCAAAACAAATAAAAAAATGAATATTAAATAAAAAATAATGACTAAAATTAAAATTATCCAGTATATTATTTTATAAGGGGCTGAGAGCCGACAGAATTGAATGGCTGGCCAATTTTACAACGTGATGGCCCAACAATCACACACAAAACTATTCATACATAGACACATAGACACACAAAACAATTCATACAACAATCATACACAAAACAATTCATACATACAACAATTATACAATGGACACCAACAATTAATACCGTAACAAAACAATTAATACATAGACACATGGTATTTAAATAGACATTTTACGTATAACATAAAACAAATTCATATAGCATGCTGTCTATACGAGGTATTTTAAAATCTATAATAACATTTTCACAAAATTAATAATATTTTTATCAAAAATTAGTTCAAAGACACTTGAGATATACAATCAATTTCTTTTAATATTTATTTTTCAATTGATAATAAAGTTAATTGTTCTTATATTTTTTTAGATAATATTAATTTTAGATAGTATTTTATTAGTTTTAATTTTAAAAATACTAAATATAATGCCTTTAAATTAAGTAAATTTTTTGGAGGTCTTTTTATTAAGAAAAAAATTTGATTTTTAGAGGTCTAAAGCAATTGCTTTGATTACCTTACCCTTTGGTCGGCCTTTCTAATACACTCAACAAAAACCTGCGTAAATTCAACAACATCAGTATCAAACTACACTCAAGTCGTACTCCGAGACTTGAGTTCACTTATAGCTGATCAACTTATAAATATCATCATTAAATGACACTCAACTCATATTACAACTTGAGTTCATTTACAACATATCAACCTGTCAACAACATCACCATCAAACAGAAGTAGTAATATCAATCACAAGAAAAGGGATTTGAATTGTCATCCCTTTTTAAAAGTTAATTCCTGCACTTAACTTTAATTAACTCAAGAATAATCTTGATTGAAATAAATTAATCTCCAAAACGTTGCCGATGTGTTAGTTTAAATAAGACAATTCAGTTTATAAGCAAGTGAAATGTGATTAGTGAATGCAAGATAAATATAGAAAAGGGATAAGAAGATCACACAAAGATGTATCATGGTTGACCCAAGGTGGGCTACATCTAGTCCTCACAATATGTGAGATTTTTTACTAATATGCTCAGCACCAAAACATTCTACCTTGCTTTATCTTTCTTGACAACGCTTTGATCAATTACAACATTCGTCTTTCAATTTTGAAAGGAATTTCTAAAGTCATCTTTCATTCTATAATGGATTTTTACAACTCAATCAATCAAACTTAAGAGATAGACTTGAGTTACAAAATGGTGTATATGATATAAAAGTGTTTGGGATCTAGAACTTCTAAGCTCTTGTCTAAGATTGATTAACAGCAAGAACTCAGTCGTATGAACCACAAATATAGTGAAAGAACTTGAGTTTTTCTTGAGAGAAGAGTTTTGGAATTTGAACTTAAATGTTCAAGTGTAGATTGATTACTTTTAAAACTCTTGCATTTGTCTTCTCATTGATCTTCCTTTTATAGATGAAGACAAGATTGAAAACTCAGATAAAGTTGAATATAGCCGTTAGACACATTAGTCAAGTGTCATATCTGATTTAAGTATGTTAAACACATGTTTATATTACTATTCGAAATGTTCTTGATCAACCAAAAACGTTCTTGCTTTGAGTCTGAAGGAAAACGTGAACAATTGTGAGAATGAGTTATCAAATGTCAATTGGCACCATGTTTTATCATAAGCATGCATAACTTTGTGCAGTAACAATGCTATTATAATGTACGTTTGCCCTTCACTCATCAATCATAAATTCGGAGACTATGTTAACCATTTGGGCTTTCCATTTGAGTCATTTAAGTGTTCATTTAATCTCAGCATCGTTATGTGCAAATTTGACATTCTTAACTTATAATTGGACTTCCCAAATTGATCTATTTTTATTATGTCTTCAATAAAGGACAACAAAAATATTCTTTTGAACATTCTCCAATCATTTTGACATTCATTTTGAAGATTCTTCCAAAAGTCTTGGACTTTACAAATGTGGATTTTTGTCTTAATATGGGATTATATGGGACCATAAAGTATGATCAAATCTTTCTTGATTGCTTTGAAAATGTTCACGTTATTTTTTCATGAATATGCAAGCTTATGCTTTATTGGAATCATAATTAACAAGTTAATTAAGTGTTTGATTATCTTTAAAATAATAACTAGGGATTTTATCTTAACATTCTCCCCCCTTTGATGATGACAAACAAGTTAGTTAGATTTTGAATTTTAACTATAAATTTAACATCCCCCTCAACATTCTTCTCCTTTTTGATGATGACAAAAAGCTCCCCCTCAATTTTAGCATCCAACAATTTTGGACCTAAATATCATTTTGATTAATCAAACATAAAGAATCATACATATGGTCCAAAAAGAAAAACATGAACTTGCCGAATATTAAAGTAGAGAAGTACATAGGGAGTTTTTTAAAAATACTTCTCAAAACTAAATCGAATCCTTCTCCCTTTTTGTCACAACAAAAAGAGGTGGGAGGAAACATATAGCATATCAGAATGACAATGATGATGAAGAACCATAAGATGAAAAGGAAATGGAGGGTCTTGGAAGATCTGGAAAAGACAGATAAGGATTAGGAAGATTAAGATAAATATCAAATTTTGGTGCATCTTCTTTAACCATCCAATCCCTTAAAATAGCATTCTCCCTATCCTAATGAATTTGTCGACCAATGATAGTTTGAAGAGCAAAAAATATCTTAAGGATTTCATTCCTATTCTTGGATGTATCCTTCTCAATCTTTGTTATTTTGTATGGATGATCATCTTCAGAAGCATTTTAGGAAGCTAGAACTTGTGTGTCATGAGATGGGACAAAGGAAGTGCAAAATGATTCCAGGGTGGTAAAAGTCGAATAAATAGTTGGAATGGCAACAAATTGTGTATTTTGTTAAGCACTATTAGGAGCAGGTAAATCAAAGGCATGACTTGCAAAAAAATTGTTGATGCCAAAAATATAGGAAAAGGTTATGTGAGGGAGAGGAAGACGCACGACATCTGTGAAACCTTTCCTAAATTAATGTGATTGGATGTTTGACCTTGTAAGTTAGGATTTTACAAAAAGCTCAGATATGGTGTTCAAAAAATAGTTGGAATATCCGATCAAAAGGAATTTGTTCAAATTGAAGGAGAGCAGAACCAATGTAGTTTTGCCTCAAAGGAGAACGTTATGAAAAAGATTTAGATTAAAGTTTTGAGGATTGGGGTTCAATATAGTTCTTTGATCTGATCTTTCCTTTTTGTTGAGCCAAGAGTGGGATGATGTGTGTCTTATGGTAGAGGAGATGAAGGTGCATTCACAACTTATGGGAGGAATGGATTTTTCTTCATATGTCAGTTTTTTAGGCGAGTTTTGAAATTTTGAAAAAGGATTCCTCATCCTTAAGAAGGACTTTGAAGTATTTGAAGATTTTGGCAAGTAACATTCCACATGGAACGGTGATGAAAGTGTAAACATGAGAAGGGGGTTGAATTGTATTTGACTAAGTTGGATTCTTTTTTATAATTTATTTAAAACTGGTTCGGGTTTGGTGACTTACTTAGAATAAAAGTAGTAGTAATCGGGTTAAGTGATTAGAGGCAGAAGTAAAACAAGAATTGCAGAATTAAAGTGACACAAGAATTTATTCTAGTTCACCACCAACTTGGTAGCTACGTCCATTCCCCTCACTTAGAAGGATTTAATCGACTAATTCAAAACTTGAATTACCCAGCACCTGACCCTACTAGCCAGTCTTCTCAAAACAACCTGACACCTACAAAAAAATTTAGGAACACGAAAGCTACTATCAGGCTGAGTTACAAGAGTTTGGAATAAATTAGTTTGCTTCTAACAAGATGATTGAAACAATGACTCTCACACTTGAAAACACTTAGAAAATATTTCTTTTGAATTCTAGACCTTAACCTTATGAACTCCAACGACTTAAGAAAACTTTAATGACTTAGGGTTTCTCCTTTGTCCTTGCAAAATCTAAATCATATCTTTGCAAATAATAAATGTATCATCTTGTAAGTGTGTCTTCTTGTAAACAATTCTTAATCATATCTTCTTGTAAATAATTCATATCTTCTTGTAGATTCTGATCATCTCTTCTTGTAAATAGTTAATATCTTCATGTAGATAAATCTTGATCCAATCTTTTTATAAATAATTCATATCTTGTGATAAATCTTAATCAAATCTTCTTATAAATAAGCCATATCTTCTTGTAGATAAATCTCAATCAAATCTTCTAGTAAATAGTTCATATCTTCTTGTGATAAATCTTGATCAAATCTTGTAAATAATTCTTATCTTCTTGTTGATAAGATCTTGATTATATCTTCTTCAAATCTTAACTATATCTTCTTTTCAACTTGGTTAAAGATTTTCTTCAATTTTAAATCTAAATCAAATCATTTTAGATTGTCTTCAAAAACACAAATCTTCTTTCATACTTTTGCTTTATTTGAGCTGGAATGGATTTGGGTTGCTTTAGATTCGAGAAGTTTTTGATTCGACTAAGTCTTCTTTTCATACTTAATTCTTTCAATTTCAGTTTTTAACTTTCCATTAGAGGCATTGACTTTCTTGTTAGAGTGAGATGCCGTGTTTATTGAATAATCATAGTCAGAGGCAGAATTGCACGACTTAGAATTCACATTGTTGAAAATTTAAAGTCAGTGCAATATTAAAGGCTGCATACGAGAGGCAACATTTGGAGTGTGTTGCACCATTTTGATTGGCGAATTGTGAGCTTTGAATTTTTTGTTTGAACAATCTCTTCAATGTTAATTATACCTTGATATGAATTCTTCAGAGGCATGCTGAGTTTGTGCACATCTAAGACATGCAAGGAATTCAGATGCATGCTTCAAATTCAGTCTTTTGACAGTCTTCAGACTCAGTTTCAAAGTCATTCTTTTGAGGTAGTCTTCAGACCTAAACATCAGACCTAATCTTTAGACCCAAACATTAGACCCAGACTTCAGAGGCAATCTCTATAACCTTTAGAGAGACGTTACTTTCAGAGGCAGACACATATACTTTATGTTCCTCTAATCTCATCCTCTGGTACCTTTCTTTGATTTTCTTCTTCCAACTTTTGCATACTTAATGAAGTCATTAATCCAAATTTATTGTTCTAATAAAATATTTTTGTTAACATCAAATCTATAAGTGGAAAACCAATTTTGTTCCAACAAGTGAGGCGTTCGTAGTCATAAGTGATGGAGGTTATAATGTTTCGAATGATGATATAGGGCAGGTTTATTTGTGGCCGTGGAGATGGTGATAAGTGATCATGGCATCATTGTTAGAGACAAACTCGTGACTTCAATAATAGGAGATAATAGAATATTGGCTTATGCTTTTAAATATTTTTGGGAGAGGTTTTAAATCTATAGACACAAAATTTTTAGACCCCTGAACGAAGAGTTCATTGAAAACTTCATCTTTTTGTAAGTTGAAGGTTGCAAACCAATCTTTTCCAAGATGTTGGGTCCTTTAGTGGAAAGATCATGAATTTTGGCAAGCATGTCAGGGGTTAGACGAATTTCTATCCCTTTGAGTTTTGTTACAAAAAGAGCTTTGTCAGGAAAAAAAGTTTGGGTTTTGTAGTAAAAGGCATGAATGAGTTATGGATAGTATTTATTAGAGATTTCAAAATAATTGGACAAACCTAAAGCATTTGTGTACTGTTTGATTGGAGTTCCTTCAAGTTTGGAATTTTCAAAGACAAAAATTGTTCCAATGCTGACTAGTCTCACAACCCATTTATCATGGTATGTTTTTTCATGATCAGAGGAGATAAGGGGTAGAATGAAAAATTTAGAAGTTGCGTTTTTTAGTATCTTTTTGAGGATTTGGATGGAGAAAATTCTAGAAGTGTTGTTTTTTGGATGGAGAATGTTTTGGAAGTGTTGTTTGTGAGGGAGAACGTTATGAGGGTTTGGTTTTGGATGCAAAACGTTATGAGGTTTTGGTTTTTGGTGCAAAAAATTCTAGTTTTCTAGATTTTCCTTTGTTTGAGTGTTATGGTATAGAGGATAAGGATTTTGAAGTTTACGTTATGATGGTGATTTCTTTTTGGAAATAGATTTTGATGGTTTGGATATAGGTTTGGTGGTTTTGGGGTTTTACTTTGATGATATTTTTGGAGTAGATTTTAAGGGTTCAATAGGTGGCTCAAGTGATTTGTGTGGTGGTTCATAAAGTGGCTCATAAGGTGTGGAAGTTTGTTGTAACGGTTTAAAGTTTTCTAGAAAAGATAAGGAAGATGGAAATGATTCAAACCTTTTAGGTGGAGAAGATTCATTGTCAAAGTTGTTTGAGATGGTGTAAATGGTTGTGTCAACACTATTCGATTTTTTGGAAGTACCAATGCCAATCATGACTTTCATAGCTAGTCGTTTTGATGAAGGATTGTCTGATTTGGTTTGTTTTGATTTTTTGCTAAGATGTGGTGGTGCTTGGGTTATGAATGGAAGGTTACAATGAAAGAGAAGGGGTAGAATAGTGGTGAGAGGAGCCATGGCAAGGGGAGACAGACTAAGATAAGGGGGAATGAGATAATAATAATTTTTTTTTTCTAAAGATGATGATTCTAGAGGAGTAGGGCGAAGAGGAGGAGATGGTGATTTGGGTTAAGATGGTGTTGGAGGTTTGGGTTTGGTTGGTTCTTTTTCTCTAGAGGATTTTGTTCGAGTCATGGATGAGTTATTGAGAGATTTAAAAAAAAAAAAATTGAAATGAGGGTTGTGAGGAAGAAGGGTTTGAAGAATAATTGAAGATAGAATAAAGAGGGAGACATTATTATTTTTTCAATGAACCACAAAAAGAGAAAGTGAGAAAGAGGCGAACGTATGGAAGTTGTAGAAGGGAGTGGTTGAGATGTGATTGCAAACATGGGAAAGAAAAATAGAAGGGTAGATATGATTAGGCTAAAAAGTAGCTGATTTTTGCAAAAATGAAGGACTAATCATTTTTATTAATACTTGATTTTTTCTAAAAAAAATTCAAATATAAAAATAATGAAAACTGAGTGGTGTTTTAAAGAGAGAGAAAAAAAAATGAAATAGAAGTTTGAAAATGAAGAACGCTATTCTGATGACTAGAACGTTCTGGTTATATTTTGCCTTAACAAAAGTTTGGGTTTTTTATTACTTTTACATTTTCTTTAATAAATTCAAAACGATCTTCTACTAGGTGTTTTGTGAAGATGTTCCTGTAACACCCCGACCATTACAGTTACCGGCGATGCTACCTCACAACCTTCTCGTCCCCCCTTCCACCTGGTGGAAATAATGAGTTTTTGCCCTCCGTGGGATTCGAGCCCGGTACCTGGGGGATAAGTACCGCCTCCACACAGTCCCACTACCAATTGAGCCACTTTATGAACCACCACACAAATCACTTGAGCCACTTCAATTGGTAGTGGGACTGTGTGGAGGCGGTACTTATCTCCCAGGTACCAGGCTCGAATCCCACGGAGGGCAAAAACTGATTTTTTCCACAGGGTGGAGGGGGGACGAGAAGGTCGTGAGATAGCATCGCCGGTAACGGTAATGGTCGGGATGTTACAGTTCCCAAGTTGATTTTCAGTATCAACAAAAATAAATTCAACCATCTTTTTTGGTCACATGATCCCTAATAAAACTGTGCTTAATTTCAATGTCTTTTGATCTTGAATGCAGAATGAGATATTTTGACAAATTAATTGCACTTGTATTATCACAATAAATTGGAATGTTTGAATAACTTAAAGAAAATTCTTCAAGTTTATTTTTAATCCAAACAACTTGAGAACAACAATTTGCAGTTGGGACATATTTGGCTTCAGTTGTTGACAATGCAATTGTATTTTGCTTTTTGCATGACAAGCTTATAAGGAATTTTTCAAGAAATTGGCATGCACCACTTGTGTTTTTTCTTTCAATTTTATCCCCAACATAATCGGCATCACAATAAGCTACAAGATCAAAATGTGAACTTTTGTTTTACCAAAGACCAAGGTCAGTAGTACCAAAAAATATCTATAAATTTCCAAGCTTGTTATAGTAAAAACATTTTGTTTTGCATTTTTCTTCTTTTTTTCTGGTACAAAAAAGTTTTCACAAAATTTTTGCTTTTGAGATTTGTCAAAAGCAAGTAGAGCTTTTAAAATATTCCTACCTGTGATACCATGATTTTTTTAAAGGTTTCAATGGACTTTATAAAATATAGTAAATCATTTTTATGATTTTCAACTTCTTTTTTGAGCCAAACGTTCTTCTTTTGGATTGCATAACGTTCTGGACTTTTTATCTAGATATTATAAAGTGAGAGTCCTGCAAGATTTTGATGACTTTTCTGAATTTATCATTCATAGCTTGGGCACTCTCTTTTTCTTCTTTTCCTTTACGAAGTTGCTCTCTTAACGAACCACATTTTAAAGCAAGGAAGTTTGAATCACATAGAAGATTACCAAATTCTTTTTCCATTTGTTCATATAAATGACAATAGTCAGAGACAATTATCTAATCCTTTTATGAAATTTCCATTAAGCACATGTTGGCTTCTTCACCATCTTCTGTATCTGATTCTTAAAAATCATCCCAAGTAGCCATCATGGATTTTTCTTGACTAATGGCTGTGACCATTTGTCTCCATATAGTAGGGAGACATCTCATAATTTTTCTCACCCTGTCTTGGGCTGAGTACGCTTTGCCAAGGGAGCACACTTCATTTACTATAATTGTGAATCTCTAATACATTTCATCAATACTTTCTTTTTCATTCATCTCAAATAGTTCAAGTTTTCGTACACCAATGTCAATCCTTGTTTCTTTAACATGGCTTGTTCCTTCATGGTGAGTTTGTAGTGTATCCCACATTTTCTTGGCAATCTCGCATTCATCAATTCTTTCATTTTCCTCGCTGCTTATAGCACAAGATAGAAATAATTAAGCTTTAAAGTTTAGAAGTACCACGGTTTTGTCATATGTTGTTCAAACGACCTCATTCTTTTCAGCAGATGTTGATCACTTTGATTTGCTTTTGGTTCAAAGTATCCATCTATTATGATACGCCACATTCATGTATCTTGAAATATAAGGGATAGTTGCATCTTTCCTTTCTAGAAGTAGTAGCATGTACCATCAAAATAAGGTTGTCTATTTGATGATTCTCCATCAACAATATAATTGACATTTGACAATGCTATTTCTTCCTGAATCTTTTCCTCTAACACTTGTTAGACGCTCAACCTTAGATGCAGAGCTCTGATGCCAATTGAAGTAGAAATATCAATCACAAGAAAGGGGTTTGAATTTTGATCCCTTTTTAAAATTGAATTCATGCACTAAACTTCAATTAATTCAAGAACAATCTTGGTTGAAATAAATTAAGCTCCAAAACGATCAACATATGCTGGTTTAAATAAGACATTTCAGCTTATCATTAAGTGAAATGTGATTAGTGTGCATGGCAAATATACCAAACGGATAACAAGATTGCACCAAGATGTGTCATGGTTCATCCAAGGTGGGCTAAGTCTAGTCCTCCCAATCTATTAGATTTTCCACTAATGTGCTCAACACCAGAACGTTCTGCCTTGCACTATCTTTCTTGATCACAATTTGATCAATTACAACATTCACCTTTCAATCTTGAAAGGAATTTATGCAGTCACCTTTCAGTCTAGAAGAGAATTTTACAAGTACATTTCAAACTATAGAGGATTTTTACTACTAACTCAATCTAACATAAGAGTTAGACTTGAGTTACCATATGATGTGTATCATAAAACGTGTTCGGGATCTAAAACTTCTCAACTCTTATTTGAGATTGATTAACAACAATAACTCGGTAGTATGATCCACGAATATAATGAGAGAACTAGAGTTTTGCTTGAGAGAATTGAAGGTTTTCTTAAGAGAACTGGAGTTTTGCTTTAGAGAACTTGAGTTTGGCTTGAGAGAAGAGTTTTGGAGCTTGAACTTAAATGTTCAAGTGTAGATTGATTTCTTTTGAAACTCTTGCATTTGTCTTCTGGTTGATGTTCCTTTTATAGATGAAGAGAGGGTTGAAAACTTAGATAAAGTTGAATATAGCCGTTAGACACATTAGCCATGTGTCAGATGTGATATAAGCATATTAAACACATGTTTATATTATTGTCCATAATGTGTTTGACTAACCCAGAACGTTCTTGCTTTGAGTGTGAAAAAAATAACGTGAACAAGTGTGAGAATGAGTTATCAAATGTCAATTGGCACTATGGGATACACTACAATCTAATAGAGTGTACTTTTGTCCTTTGCTCACATCTCATCAATTTGAAGACTATCTTAACCATTTGGGCTTTCAAAACATCTTAGCAAAAAAGATTGGCCACAGTTTGTTTGTACATGGGCTAGCGAGGTGTAGCTAAAATTTAGCCACGATTAATCTTAATATTAGCCACAATCAAATTAAGCTTGGTATAACCTATTTACCACGGTCAAAATTTATTTTGCCACGCCTGAACCGTGTCTAACCATCATTCAAAAAATTTAAATCGTGACTTAGCCAGGATTTAACCGTGGCAAATTTTTTTCGTACATATTAAAGAATCCAATTCAAAACGATATATAAATACTATATTTATGGATTCTTATAATAAAAAATTCTATTGTATAATGTATTGTATACTTCAAATAAAAATAAGACGATTTAGTTGATTCCTTTTTCTATCTAATCGAAACATTATTGAATTCATATCAATGTGCGCATTTTTTTATTTTTATTTTTATTATAATTATTATTATTATTATTATTATTATATATTTAAATATATAATTTATATATATATTTATATATATATTTATATATATATATATATATATATTTTCGTATATCAAATAGTGGATATGTTACGAGAAATATTACAATAAGGATAAATTGAAGAGAGATAGTGGATATGTTACGAGAAATATTAGGATAAAGATAAATAGAAGAGAAATATAGATTATCGATCAAATTTTCATTCCAGGATACATATGTATCCTTAATATATTGAAACGACTTCCATTATGGGTATCAAACCAACAAGCTAAATATTCTAATAAATAATTTGGCTAAAGAAATAATTTAAAATTCGTTAGTTGTTTTGTTTCGCTATCAAGATCTTTATTTTTAGCCAAAACTTGAGAAAAATTATTTATTTTATTCTCATTGTTATTTTGAATTCAAAGAAATTAGAATTCTCAATTCTCTACGGCGTCTAATAGACAAAATATTTTCAAGAACAAGCAAATCATAATGATTTTTATCTTTATTTTCTGTTATCTTCTAATACACGACTTTTTTTTCGGATGTCTTTTGAAAATTTGGCACTTACTCTTATGAATCAACGATAGACTTGTGGTTGGATATATAAAAAATTGTTCATAATTTTTTCAAGACATGCGAACAGGTTCAATAACAAACGTAAGGTTATCAATCAATTCGGTACTGTCCCTACATTCTATAAGAGTAAAACCCGTAGGATTATTCAGAGTAATCATAGTCTCCATATTTAGGTTTCCGTGTTTAATAGACTTTATAAAATAAATTTATATTTTTCAATCTAATCAGGAGACAATATAAGTTGAAATTATTCATCATGATTTCTTGGAAACCACTATCACAGTTTAAATATAAACCCAAATACTTTTCTAGTAAGAAATCTTGTTCTCCCTTTAGATCGTTCCGGTATGGATCTACAAAAACATCATCGTCTGATACTCAAGAAAACCTTGAGAGAGATAAGTTAAGATCTTTTCCACTCGCGTATTCTTTAGTTTCTAACTCAAATTCATCAGTAAATTTTTAACATTTTTTCCATAAAACTAGAAAAAAAAAGTAATTTTCTTGGTAGATGAGAAGCTCTACGAAGTAACTCCAACATAATTACTCGTATATAGTTGGCTCTTTTAGGTACTTGAATATTTCCGAAATGTTCTGGTCCATTTACGGCTATTGCTTATGTGAACATAGTAGTTAAATAATCCTAACATGTTACATAAGGCAGATATTGTATAATTGTTCGGTTTTCCGCAATTTTTTCCATACCTCTATACAAATAACCCAATATTGGTTCACAATCAATAACATCTTCACCATCTAGAGTAACATTAAGTCGAAGAACACCACGCATTGATGGGTGCTGAAGCCCCATATTAGGTCTTTTCTCGTAGCTGGTACATTCATAGGTTTTTCCTCGATTCATTATTCCATGAATCGTTAAATAAAAAGTTCATCAAAATTCAGGATTTAATAAATCAAATAATTAAAAATGACTCTTGAAATTAACGAATTTGTGAATTCCGAATATTCAGCTGAGTTAGTAAGTTTTTATAACGTATTTTATTTTTCTTTGACAAATAAGACAACCGTCATTGCCGTTTTCACAGAATTTGACGTAAACGTCTTTGAAATAAATAGTCTTTTGGATGTAATTCAAAATGTGAATTAAATTTTCATATTTTTTTAGTGAATTTGACTACTTAAAATTCAACTGATCCGGGTTTTTTTTTTTTTTTTTTGTGAAATAACAAATTTTTTATCATAAAATGAAATGAAATTTTTTATCCGAATAATAGTAATGACACTAATTTTGAATTTTGTATATAAAAAAATCTTAATAAAAAAATATTGCTTCCCTGCCACTCTAGACTCATAGTGAATAGCAAATACATAGTAATTTTCCAATGGTTATCCACTTTAAATATTGTCAAGCATTATTAGCAAGTAAATGACAACCTTTAACAATCTTAAAGGGAGTCAACACAATATTATAGCAGTTCTTGTTAATAGTAACAGAAAATAAAACAAGAGAAGATGTAACAAAACAAAAAAGATACATTTGAGAGTAGATAGCACAATAAGTTGGAAACAACTTAATTGATGATGTGTGATATGATCGCTTCTTATGATCTCTTCTTATCATAACAAGAATGGAATAAAATGCAACCTCCTTCATGAAAAAGCATAACAAGAAGCAAAAGAGAACTCCAATCAAAGTCATTGCCATGTAAATAAAGCAAATAATCTAAGTACCAAAGTAAAAACTGTGACAATAATACAATGACCAACTCAATGAAAACCCAATAGCATTAATAGCTTTGTGTGAGCATAACTCAAGAGGGAACCAAATCCCAAGATGACAAATACACAACAATCAAAAACTAGGGAATATACTAAGTGCAAACAAGCACTATGGTAGAACTTTAAAGGCTAACAAAAAATCACCAAACACTACTATGGTGGTGGCGATGGCGGCGAGGTGTGACTGGTGGTTGAGATGCAATGGCGGCAAGGTTGAGGTTTGGTGGCGGCGAGGTTGAGAAAACAAGGTTCTGTGATTAGGTTTGGTTGCTATGACTTGGTTACGTGCTTAGCTTAAACGTATATGATTAGGATTTTTTTTTGCATTTTTCTATTTTACATTTTTTCTGTTATAAAAAATTGAACAATTTTAATGGCCCTAATAAAATTGAACAATTTTAATGGCCCTAATAAAATTGAACAATTTTAATGGCCCTAATAAAATCAAACAACTTTACATTATTTTTTTACAACCAAACATAATAACTTCTTTATGTAGAATTCATACATTTAAAAATTAATATATTTTATTATTATCAAATTAAATCAATAATAATTGAATAAAATATCATCTATTAACCAGTTTGACTATATTTTAGATTTATTACCTTCAAACTTGTATAGTTGATGCGGCTGTGACGGTTGTGAGTTGAATAATTTGTTTTAGGAGTTAGGCCTAAATTGTTAGGAGTTATGCAAAGATACAATTTGTTTTCTAAAAAATTGAATAATTTTAATGTTTATACATGATTTTCCTTTATTTACTTACAAACAAATATAATAATTATATTTTTGGGACTTCTATAAATTTAAAAATTAATTTGCTTTTATATCATCAAACTAAGTCGTCAATAGTTAAATAATATGTCAATTAATTGACTATATTTTAAATTTAATTTCGTTAAATTTAAGTCGTCAATTTTTTGTCATAATTTTAATTAAAATTAAAAATAAAATTTCAATTATGAAAACAATTTATTTAATTACTGAGTTCAAAATTAAATAGATAAATTTATCAAAACTCTTAATTCATTGAATTTAATAGACACTATATACTATAAAATTTAAAAATTACAATAATATTACTGGCTGCGGCGAGTTCAAGTCTAAAGTGGATATCAACACTGCAAACTCGTTTCTGCCCCGAATTTTCATTTTTCTAACCGTGAAACATATCTTACTTTTTTAATTTGTTTTAAAAAAAATTCAACTTTTTTTATATAAAAATAAAAACTACTTTATATAAAAACATAAAAATTGGCATAAAAATTTACCTGCAGAATTTTCAAAGAAAACAACACATGTAAAGTTTGATGCGGAATTTGCTACAGACTTTTCCGGCGGATTTCTGCCGCAGATAAATCCTAAGGAAAAAGATGAAGTTTGCTCCGGAAACGATGTCGCATGTAAATCCCTAGCAAACAAAAAATTTACCTACCGTTTTACCTGCGGAAAATGAAACTGCAGGAAAATTCTTAAGAGAATTGTGAACAGCAGGAAAATCCTCACGTACTACCTGCAGACATATCTTTGCAGGTAAAACGCTGATTTCTAGTAGTGAAAACTTCCATTTCAAAAACATGAGAAAGGGGACAGTGTGTCAAGTGCACATTCTTTAGATTTGGAATCAATGACATCTTGAACCTATCTTGTAAGGTTACCAAGTTGAAACATGTTAAGCAGAAATAAAGTAACACTCCTTGAAGCATTCATTTGTCAAAATAATAATACTAGAAGAACGTTGTCAAAAAATATTGCACTAGCATAAATTGTACTTTCTATCTTTTTTTCTCTATATGGAAGAGAGATGCCATACAGCATATATAGCTTCTCATGGGTTCCTTTGGTCCATTAGAGCATAGGAGAGATGCCTCAAACATGTAATGTAATGAATGCAAATACACAATCACATATGACACTTTATTATGTATCTTCTGAATTAAAGTTAAATTCGAATCTTCAAAATGTAATGAATGCAAATACACAAATACACATATCACATATGACACTTTATTATTTAGAACTTTAAAATACCTAGGTGCCAACCTTAACATACTTAATAACAATACTAAGTTTATGTACATTGTACAAGTGACATTCAAGGCTTGCTCCTCCACAACATGGCTGATCATCCTCTGCTCATAAATTAAAAGACTATCAATGTCATATGATTCTTCAATGAAACACATCACATAGTTAAATTTGCGTTTCAGTGAGTGAAGGATTTTCTCAATAACTGCAACGTCTTCCAATTTTTCTCCATTAATACGCATCTTGTTTGCAATCGATCAGTATTCTTGAGAAATAATCATTGACTGACTATCCTTCCATTATGTGAAGAATTTCAAACTCTTTGCAAAGAGCTTCGAGTTGAGCCCGTTTTATCCTTGTAGTGCCTTGGTACTTCTTCTTCATCGAATCCCAAATGTCTTTAGCAGTGTCCTTCTTTAGGATGGTCTCCATTACGACACGATCTATTGCTGGAAACAAAATAATTTTACCTTCAAATCCTTCAATATCTGATCTTCAAGCATTTTTCTCTGTGCTTCTATTCAAACAATTTCATTGACAGGTTCAGTGAGACTAGTTTCGACAAGAGTCCAATACTCCTTGGATTGCAAGAAATTTTACATCAACATACTCCAATGATCATAGTGACTGTCAAAACGCGGAATAAAAGGCTGCACAAAGCTGCTATTTTCATAAGCCAATGAAATAATCTTCTTTCAACAAGAATGAAAGCTGCTGTCGTTTCAAGTCAGGCCCTAATGGGGAGCTCTAGTACCAATTGTTATAAATGTAAAAGGCGGAGCTTGAATAAATACTTTGGAGGTGTCGAATTTTTAAATTTTAATTGATAAATTAAATATAGCATTGTATTGTATATTAGAATTTTAGGTTGTAAATTTGCAATCTAAACACACAAAATTATTTGCAAATACAACTGCAAAAAGAGGACGAATTAGATTCAAACCGAGCATATGTTTAAGAGAGACAAAGTTATCGATATAACATATTAATTTGGTTTGTATGTTTGAAGAGGAAAAAATATAAACCAAAAAAGATAGTTAGTTTGGTTGAGTTTTTACAATTTTTCCCACAAAGTTAAACAAAACCTGAGAAATAGCATGTTGATCTGGTTATGTTCAATCAATTGACATTAATAAAAACTAAGATATATATTTTTAAAATATAACATTTTCTTTTTCAAACACAATAATTTTTATACCATTAAAACAATTACGTAAACACTTTTTAAACTACAATGAGAAAATTAATATGTAAATGATTAAAAAATATTTAAATACAACACATATTTAAGATAACATTACTGATATAGTTTAATGATTTTATTCATATATTGGTGGTCAATTTTAAATGAATTGAAATCATAATCAAATCAACAGAGATTGAGTTTATTTGGTTCAATTAAGATTGAACTCGAACATAGAGAAAAAAACTCAATTTAATTGATTTTGTTTTTTTTTTTT
>JBBPBP010009777.1:30871778-30938230 GCA_037974735.1 Cicer chorassanicum | reverse complement strand
AGACATATTTAAACCTTATTTTTATATATCATCTTTATCAATTAACCAAATTAATATTAAATATTATAAAATTAACTAACCTTTATTAATAATAAATACAAGGACTAAAATGAAAAAAATTGTAATTGCTAGGACAAAGACATATTTAAACCTTATCTTTATATATCATCTTTATCAATTTATCAAATTAATATTAATTATTAAGAAATTAATTAACCTTTATTAATAATAAATACTAGGACTAAAATAAATAAAAAAGATTGTAATTGCAAGGACAAAGACATATTTAAACCTTATCTTTATATATCATTTTTATCAATTTACCAAATTAATATTAATTATTAAGAAATTAATTAACCTTTATTTATAATAAATACAAGGACTAAAATAAAAAAAGATTGTAATTTACTACGCCAAAAATGACATTTTATAGCATGCTTTTTACAGACGTTGTGGCAAAAGCGCTGTTGTAAGGTCATATAGGATCACATAGAGCTTGCCCATAATGTTTACAACGCTTTTGAAAAAAGCGCTGTAAATTGAAGCGCCCTCACATAATGTTTACAGCGCTTTTTGAGCACTTTAAACACAAGCGCTATAAATATAACGCTCCCACCTTATGTTACATAGCTTTTAAAGCGTTTTTTGTACAAGCGCTGTAAATTACATGCGCTTTCATATAATTAAAAGACCTATTAGAGCGCTTTTTATACATGCGCTGTAAAAGACTTGCGCTTTCACATAATTAAAGGACCTATTAGATCCTTTTTATACAAGCGCTGTAAAATCATTCACTTTAAATAAATAAAAACAAATTTAATACGTTGTCCTAACCCTACGAACACTCATCTCCTCTACTCTGCGAACTCTCATATCCTTTATTGTGCGCCCATCTATTGCTTCTCCTTTAAAACAAATTGGATACGTTGTCTCAGGTACTGTATTTATTAATTTGTTGTTGTCACTAAAACTGATAAATTGTTACATAACAAATCATATAAAATATATTCTTTTTTGAAATTTTTTGATCTGTTTTGTTTTGAAATATGACTTGGACCTTGGTTTCCATTTTCCAATATTAGATATGTATACTATAGATTGGTATAATATTATCAGTAGCTTATTATTTGTGTAACTACATTTATATAGGTCATATAAAATGGACCGGAAATGGATGTCTGCCAATCGATTGTCAAAAGAGTATGAAAATGGAGTGATGGAGTTTGTTGAGTTTGCAGTGAAGAATGCAAAAGATCCAAATAGAGTCGCTTGTCCTTGTTTAAAATGTTGTTTTGGAAAACGCATTAGAGAAGATGAATTGGAAAGACATTTAGTATGCAATGGAATTGATCAAAGCTATACATGTTGGATATAACATGGTGAGAAAAAAAAAAGGAAACATTAATTTTGAGAATGGTTCGACATGTGCTTCAACTGATTTCGACACAGATACATATGAGCCGGACCCAATTGAGGAGATTGCAAAAGCAATTGAAGAAGATCTTCAAGATTGTCCTAAAATGTTTGAGAGTTTGTTGAGTGATGCAGAGAAACCATTATATAATGGTTGTACTAAATTCACAAGAGTGTCGGCAATATTAAAGTTGTACAACTTAAAAGCAAGTAATGGATGGTCTGATAAAAGCTTCACAGAATTATTAACACTCTTAAAAGATATGTTTCCAGATGATAATGAACTTCGCAGTCGAACCTACGAGGCTAAACGAATTTTGTGCTCTATTGGCATTGGTTACGAAAGGATTCATGCGTGTCCTAACGATTGCATTTTATTTCGAAACGAATATGAATTACTAAAGGCGTGTCTGAAATGCAATGTCTCTCAATATAAGAAGAAAGAATCTACTCCATCAAAAGTCGTGTGGTATTTTCCTATAATACCAAGATTTAGGCGCATGTATCGCAGTGAAGAAGATTCAAAACACTTGACATGGCATGCAGATGAAAGAATTAGAGATGGAAAGTTTTGACACCCTGCAGGTTCTCCACAATGGACAAAAATTGATCACGAGTATCCTACATTCAGGATAGAGTCAAGAAATCTACGACTTGCACCTTCTACTGATGGAATGAATCCACATGGTCTTCAAAGCATCTCACACAACACGTGGCCTGTGATTTTGTTGATTTATGACCTACCTCTATGGTTATGTATGAAGCCTAAGTTTATGATGTTGTTTCTGTTAATTTCTAGACCCAAACAACCGGGGAATGATATCGATGTATACTTGACTCTTTTAATTGAAGATTTAAAAATTCTATGGGAGACAGGTGTGGAAGTTTATGATGGGTATAAGAAACAATGTTTCAATTTGAGGACTATGTTGTTCGACACAATTAATGATTTTCCAGCATATGGTAATTTATCAGGATATAGCATTAAAGGTCAGTATGCATGTCCTATATGTGAAGAGAGTACAAATTGGATGCGGTTGAAACATAGTAGGAAAAATGTATTTCTTAGACATCGTAGATTTTTACCTTATAGTCATCAGTATCGTGGGTGGAGAAATGCATTCAATGGAAAATCAGAGGAAGATAAAGCTCCCTTAGCACCGACTAGATATCGAATACTTGAAAAAGTACAAGGTTTGACCAATAAATTTGGCAAACCTTTTGCGGGAGAGCTGGTCAAAATTGGGTGGAAGAAAAATCAATTTTCTTTGAATTGCCATATTGGAAGTCATTGTATATAAGACATTTCCTCGATGTGATGCATATTGAAAAAAATGTATTTGATAGTGTTATTGGTATGTTACTCAATGTTCCAAGAAAGTATAAGGATGGCATCAATGCAAGATTGGACTTGGTCGATATGGGAATAAGAAATGAATTGGGTCCCGTAAAGAAAGGAAATCGCATATATCTACCTCCAGCTGCTCATACTCTATCTAGAAAGGAAAAAATTGTTTTATGTAAATTTCTGCACGAAGTTAAAGTTCCAGAAGGATACTCTTCAAACATTAAAAATTTATTTTTTATGGAAGACCTCAACTTAAAAGGTTTAAAGACCCATGATTGCCATATTCTAATGGAGCATTTGCTAGGTATACGTTCCATTTTAACTGAACAAGTTCAACGAGCCATAAACTAAATTATGTTTCTTCTTCAGGGAAATTTGTAGTAAAGTGATCGATCCTAAGAAATTACCGACATTGTAGAGGGAAATTGTTGTTACTTTGTGTGAGCTTGAAATGTATTTCCCACCCTCATTTTTTGATATAATGGTTCACCTTACTGTTCATCTTGTTAAGGAAATACAACTTTGTGGGTCAGCTAATATGAGATGGATGTATATGATATAACGATATATGAAAATATTAAAAGGGTACGTAAAAAGAAGAAGTCGACCAGAAGGTTGTATTGCTAAACGGTACATTTGTCGAAGAAGCTGCTGAATTTTGTACTGAATATCTGTCCAATGTTGAATCCATAGGGCTTCACATGTCTCGTCATTCAGGAAGAATATCAAGAGAAGGGATAATTGGAAAAAACTAATGACTATATCAAGGACAGAATGGGAGCAGGCAATTTTGTATGTTCTGCACAGTAATGATGAGGTTCAACCGTATGTTACAATACACATGGATTAGTTATCTAGTTTGAACATGAATAGGAATCAAAATTGGATAACTCAAGAGCACAATCGAAGTTTTATAACATGGTTAAAAAATCATATAAAGTCAAAGTTTGATATAGACCCCAGATCAATTTCACATAGATTGAGGTGGCTAGCAAATGGTCTGAGTTTACATGTCTTTTCTTACACCGGCTATGTAATTAATGGTTACACATTTTATACCAAAGAACAAGATGATCAAACCACTATGCAAAATAGCGGAGTCACTCTCGTAGCTGAAGTGATGCATATCTCAAGTGCAAAAGACAAAAACCCAATATATGCAAATTTGTCATATTTTGGGGTTATCGAGCACATACGGGAGTTAGACTACACAGTGTTTCGTGTTCCCATATTTGGTTGCAAGTGGGTCGATAATAATAATGGCGTTCGGATTGATGAATCAGGGTTCTTGCTTGTCGATTTTAATAGGGTGGGATACAAAGATGAGCCTTTTATTTTAGCGTCGCAAGCTCAACAAGTGTTTTATGTCACTGATCCTACTGATGATAAATGGTCCGTTGTTCTATCGACCAATAAAATAAGTGATGATAACAATAATGATGAAGATGTTGGTAATGATATTTTCTTTGCAACATCACAACCACATGAAATTGATTCAACTGATGATAGTTTATATCTTAGAGATGATCATGATGAGGGAATTTGGATTAATTCATCGTTTCGTATCGTTAATGGACAAACAAATGTGAATCCCACCAGGAAAAGAAGAAGGACATCTTAATGTGTTTAATAGTTTTATATAAGCCATGTAATCTGAATTGAGTTCATGTAATTTAATTGTTTGATCTGCCAGAATTGAGCATTTTAGTATTTAGCTTGAACTGTATTTGATTTTCATCTTATACTTATTTTCTGCTTATATTTAGCTTGATCTTAGTGTTTTATACTAAGTTCATGTATTTAAGTGTTTGACCTGTCATAACTGATTTTTTGCTTATATTAAACTTGAAAAAGCTTTGTTTGAGTACTGGGAATTTTTCTTGAACTTGAACTGATCATCCCAATATGAGCTGATCATGTAATTTAGCATTAATATATATATATAGGTATTTAACTAATTATTTGGAAGAAAAAAATCCAAATATAGGTATTTTACTAACCATTTAGCATTTTACAGAAACTAAACTTATATTGTAATTTAGCAAATTTAACTTGAACTGAACATAAACTTGTAATTTTACAGCTCTTTTGTCAATAAGCGCTATAAAAAGCCTTTAAAAAAAATAAGGAGGTCACATAGCGCTTGCACATAATAAAACAAAGAGGTCTTTTAAAGCGTTTGTTGAAAAAGCGCTGTAAAAGACTTTTAATAAAAAAAAAATAAGAAGGTCTTTTAAAGCGCTTGTTCTATAAGCGTTGTAAAATGGTCACATAGCGCTTGCACATAAGAAAACAAAGAGGTCTTTTAAAGCTCTTTTTGAAAAAGCGTTGTAAAAGGCTTTTAAAAATACAAAATAAGGAGGTCGTTTACAGTGCGTGTTACATAAGCGCTTGTTACATAATAAAACAAAGAGCTTTTTTAAAGCGCTTTTTGGAGAGCGCTGTAAAAGGCTTTTAAAAAAAATAAAATAAGGAGGTCTTTTACTACGCTTTTGGACAAGCGTTTTAAAAGGCTTCTAAAAAAGTGCTATAATAGGCTTTTAAAAAATAAAATAAGGAGGTCTTTAACAGCGCTTTTTCAAAAAGTGTTGTAATAGGGTTTTGTATATAACAGTAAACCGCTTCAATTTCCTCTTCATTACGTAAACTTTTCTACGCTTCAGTTTTCCTCCTCCTCTTCATTGTCCTTCTCATTGCGAACCCTACTGTCCCTACGAACCATATTGCCAACCATCTCCATTGCAAACCATTTCCATCTTTGTTACTATCCCTACGAACATTACGTACTCTTCTCATTGAAATACGTAACCCTCATTACGTATTTCTGTGAACCCTACTCTATCCTACGAATCGTTCGTAGTTCAGTGCACTCTTCTCGCTATTCCTTCTTAAACGAGGCCGTAACCATACGAACCCTACGTATTTTTTCGCACTCTTCAGGTATTGTATTTATTAATTTTTTGTTGTCACTAAAATGCATGTTGAATTTATACTGCTACGTACTTAGACTACTGCATGTTGAACTTGTTGAAGTTATACTGAACTGTGTGTTGAACTTGTTGAAGTTATACTGAATTGCGTGTTAAACTTGTTGTAGATAAATGGTTCCAAAAAGGATTTAGATCGTCAAAATGAGGAAGTTGTCAACACTAAGACTTATGAAAATGAAGTTAAACGTGGTGCAACCATTATGCAAAATGTCATAAAAGCAAGAAGTAATGGCATTAAATTTGAGGTAAACTATACTTTGTTTGATGTTTATTATTTATCTTTTTTGAAAGCATGTACTTACTATATGAGTTTCTTATGTGGGATGGAATGAAGTGGCCAGCCAATTGAGCCCAACAGTTCCATGTTGGTAAGTTATATTGGTGCTGTTGTTCGTTAGAATATCCCAATTACAATTGAAGATTTGAGAGATAAGGCTTTGAAGGATGCAAAAGATATACTGTGGAATGATATACAAGTAACTTTTTTACTCCACTTTTTTGTTACTTATAATTTTTTTTCCATTGAAATACTTTACTCAAACTATATCATTATTTGGTTTGCAGTCTGCTTTTGATGTTGATGATGTGAGAAAAACATACGTGCTTAGAGTTGCCAGAAAGATACACTGGGGATTTAGATCTCATCTGTCAAACTTCTACCTAAGAGATCGTGATTGAAATATGAATGTTGAAGCTCCAAAAATATATAAACACTATATATCAAATGACGAATGGAGCGCATTTGTAGCTAAACGTGCAGACCCCACGTTTGTGGTAAGTGATTTATTTATTAGCATTTGTGTTTTATTATTCATATTCATAGTGTATTTTAAATTTTTACACGATTGTTATTTTTTTTATATAGAGCATAAGTACGGAAAATCGCTAGAGGGCCAAAAATCCAACGCATCCATACAAAAAATCTCGTATGGGATATGCACGTTTAGAGGCAAAACTTGTAAGTAAACATCACTTTTATATAATGTGGTACATTATACACTATAGTTTCTAACTAACATTTTGTTTATGATCTTAACGAATAGCTTTTGTTTATGTCTCAATGAATAGCTACAGGAGACCCAATCTGATCAACCATTGGGTCATCATATTTTGTGGAAGGAGACTCGTGTAAATAAAGATGGAGTTGTTGATAATGAAAATGTTCAAAAAGTGATACAACTTTGTGTAAGTATATTATCACTTTAATATTTTTTAATATTGTATTTTAAAAATTATATTGAACTTATCTTTTTAATCCTATGTGTATTTTAGGAGAATGTAGAACAAAGTTCTGAAAATCAAAAGGACAACAAACAAGTTAGTTGCAGGGACATACTCGGTAAAGTATTTAATGTTCTTGAATATTCCGGCCGCTTGAGGGGTAAAGGATTTGACGTAACTCCAAAAAGCTATTTTTCACAAGAGAAACGCCCAAATCCATCTAATGAGGAAGTATTAGAGAAGCTCAAAGTCCTAACAGAGCAAGTGGCATTCTTGGTGAAGACGAATAAAGAAAAGCAACTTCCAGATCAACTCCAACGTGAAATACAAATGGAGAGTGAAAACGCTAGTTGCAACATTGTTCTTAAAAGTCTTTCCGAGGTAATTAATTACTTAATAAAATAAGAAATTCATTCAACCTAATTGTTTCACATACTTATGTATTAACCATTGATATAGGGTGTCTCTACTTGCGTGTTGTATTTATCCTCCCCTAGTCATCACAAGGTTGGAAAAGGAACATTGTACAATACCTTGGGAGGGGTATTGCATAACACTCCGATCCCTATCGGCCTTGTCAAAGTATCACCCGTGATTGCTTTTGAACCAAATGCACCGTTGCCTATACCGGACAACGATGGAGATATGAAGTATTTGGGAGAAGCAATAGGTAGTTATGTGGCATGACCCAAAAATCTTATTGCCCTTGATAAGGTATGTTTAATTAATATGTATATTTAATTGCACGATATATGATTATGATTGATTATTTTTAATTGCTGATTTTTTCCGCTGTTAACTTTTATTTCACATTGATTTAGATTCATACAAAGTCTAAAGGGAATGACAAGAAGATTCCCCGCAACGAGTCAGTCACGTCACTAGAAAAGGTTTGTCACAATTATTCTGGCAGGTTTGTCATTTTTTCAGATACAATTAACTAAAAAACTGATTAACCTCATTTTTTCAGATTCATTCAAAACCATCCGCACAACAAACCTGCCAAAATAAAGTTGCACCACAGCTGGATGTTCGTGGTAAAAATAAAGCTGGCAAAATGCAAAAATTGACGGGTAATAAAGTTGGCAAACTTCAAAAACTGGAGGGTAATAAAGCTGCTAAAATTCAAAAACTAGATCGTGGAAAATCAGTTGTTGCTCATAAAATAAGTCATCCACGCCTTGCTCGATTTGGATCGTGTCTTGACATACAAGCAAAAATGAATATGGACAGCAACGATTCATGTATCATAAGCATGGAGAAAGCTATTTTCGAAGATGAGTATGAAGAACTACTTGAAAAAGAGCACATATACAAACTTCTCAATCATAAGGAGCTGAGTGCTACTTTCATCAGCTTATACATTAGGTAAAATACTTTATTTAAGATAAAAATTACTTTTAATTGCATTTATTGGTAATTAATTTAATTTATTGGTAATTAATCTAATTTGACATTTTCATTGAAGGTTTGTGTATGAGAAGTTGGTGTGCATATGCAAATTGTCAGATAGATTTTCATTCTTGTCTCCGCATAAGCTTTCAATGTTTAAAATCGATCCAGTTAATGTAAAGAAATATGTTGTAGATATCCTATTGGGAAATAAAGAGAAGGATAAGTTGTTCCTTGCACCATATAATTCAAGGTAATTATATATTCTTTATTTATATCTTATTTAATTTATGAGATCTTAATTTATTAGTTGTGTAAACAGAATTGTCAACCAAATTTTTGTTGTTGTAGGACACATTGGGTGCTGTTTGCAATCAATGCGACCTCTAAAGTTATATACTATTTAGATCCCTTACACGACCATTACAACAATCACTCAGATATAAAGATTATCTTCGACACGTAAGTAATATTCATTTATTTCTTACATATATATAAATAATGTGTTTGTTAATGCTATAATAATCACATTTATTTGACAGTGCTTTATAAGTTTTTCGAGCTCAAAGGGGTGCTACAGTGTCGAAGCAAAAGTCAAATAACATCACATGGATTCCAATAAAGGTTTGAAATATATGCCTTTAAAATTTCATTTACAATCAATGCACAAATATTTATTGACTTATATGTTTTATTTTATAGTGCTCTCGTCAAACTAACAACATAGACTGCGGGTACTATATATTGCGATTCATGAAGGAGATTGTTGATATGAATCAAACTATAATCCCAGAAACGGTACGATATTTTCATTATATTTTGATTTTCATATATAAACTATGTATATATTTGATTTTAACTTATTTATGTTCAAATTTTATATCGTACAGTACTTTGACAATTCCAGTCCAACATACTTTGAAAAATATATAACTGAAATAAAGGAAGACTGATGTCAGTATGTGATCGAAATTAAAATTATTTGATTTGTTGGGAAATTGGCATGCTGCAAGATTGTGAATATGTAAATGTAAGAAATATGTGTTGTGTTGCAAGGTTCTGTTGTGAATATGTAAAGTTATATAGTTATATGTTTTTTTGAATATGTAAAAGTAAAAAATATGTAATTGTGTCAATATCATGTGCTGTTTGTAAACTGATTGTGTCAATATGTAAAGTTACAAGTTTGTTGTGAACTGATTGTGTAAATATGTAAAGTTATAAAGTTATATAGTTTTGTTGTTGTGAACTGATTGTGTCAATATGTAAAGTTACAAGTTTGTTGTTGTTGCTATTTAAATGAAAAATATAGTAATTGTGTCAATATGAAAAATATCAGTGTTTTTTAATAAAACTAGAATAAGAATGCACTTATTACAGTGCTTTTTTGAAAAAGCACTGTAAAACGTGCATAAGAATGCACCTATTACAACGTTTTTTTTGAAAAAGCGCTGTAAAACGTGCATAAGAATGCACCTATTACAACGCCTTTTTGAAAAAGCGCTGTAAAACTAGTACAACAAGCAGCGCGTTTTTAGAAGGGATTTACAGCGCTTTTGAAAAAAGCGCTGTAAAACTAATAAAACAAGCAGCGTGTTTTTAGAAGGGATTTACAGCGCTTTTCAAAAAAGCGCCGTAAAACGAATATAACAAGCGCACAATATATCCACCTATTTTACAACGCTTTTTTATTTTAAAGAGCGCTGTTGTATCGTTTTACAACACTAGATACTACAACGCTTATTTTTTTGAAAAAACGCTGTAAAATGCTATTTTTCGCGTAGTGATTGCAAGTACCAAAGACATATTTAAACCTTATCTTTATATATCATCTTTATCAATTTACCAAATTAATATTAATTATTAAGAAATTAGTTAACCTTTATTAATAATAAATATTTATTAATTATCTAATAACTGTATGACTCTTAATCAAAGTAATTACTTTAGTTATCTAATAACCTTTAAACTTATATATAGGATCCCATTGATCAAATCATAGGAATTAAGAAAGATGATAATAGTATTAAATTTGTAAATAATTTATATTTCTTTTACAAGTTTAACTTTTAAGAGATAGAATTAGTTAATGCTTTCATTATAATATTTGTTGTTGATTAAAGAAAAAAAACGTAAAATAGTGATGAGTGTATTAGTAAAAAGAGTAATTAATGTAGATAAAAATTCAAATTATAAAAAAGAACAAAGAAATTTCTTAAGAGAATATATAGGGACATAAATAGTAATATATTAACTAATAGTACTTAAACTTTCACCTACTATTTAATAAATTATAACTATAATCTAATTAATTATTTTACTATATTATCGGTAAACATCATCTTGGATTATCTAATTAATTAAGCTTAACAACTCATCATCTATTAATTACTAAAAAGATTTTAACTAATGATCACCAAAAAATTGATTTCTTATATCTTAAAAATTGATTTCCACTACACCTCCAGAAATCTTGATTTAATTTTTTGTTCGTAGAAGATATGGTAACCATTATAAACTCACACACAACAATGAAGTCACGGGTTCGAACCCGAGACAAACAAACCAACATAATAGTATTGACATTTGCAGGTTGAACTAAGAATTAATGATACGAGAAATTCCTGATGTTAACTCCATAAATCGATTTCTAAACCCATAGAAATTTCAAAACTTAGCAGTAACATATCATCACATATCACCTAATAACAATATTAACATCAAACATTAAACAATTCAAATGAATTACATGCATTTAACACATTAACAATGAACAACACATCACTCCATAATTCAACACAAATACTCATACACAAATATCATGCAATCACACTCTTTTAATTTATCACTATATATAATATATATATATATATATATATATATATATATATATGAAATAATTTTGATCTCTCGTACAGAGTTAACCCTGTACTTAACTAATAAATTTTGATAATGAAAGCTACTTTACAAATAAATTCTACATAGATTATGGGCCTTCAAGTCGATAACAATTACTCATGATCAAGAAGAAATGACAAATCACTTCAAATTTGAAACTCAAACAATGAATTTAGAATAAGAACTATAGTTTGGAAAATGTTTCTAAGAAAAAATTAAGAGCTCAACAATAAGTAAACACACGAGATTACATCTCAAATTTCTATGGTTGTTCAACAACAAAAAATAGAATTCCAATACGAATAAAAAAGTTGTGAGAATTTTAGTGTTACTCTCAAATTACACCAATTTATATCACTTAAGAAAGGTATACATATTTGGTCCCTAATAAAGTTTAAATAATGGTTTTAGGTAATTTAGGCCGAGTTTGTTGAATCAAATACGGATACAAATTGTTTAAATAAGTTTGGAACATATTTAAAACTCAAAATCGGAAAAATCTTAGTTTTAATACAAGAGTAACAAATACACATGCTTCACTATTTGGAGCATAGAGTTAATTAGCTACAAAACTCCTATTGATGTGTTCCTTATGGCTTTGGAAAGATAAAATAAAATCCTACAAAAGTGATAGACATACTTTAAGCTGATCAGAAATCTAAAGATTTTAAAAATACATTTGATGTTTTAAATAATGCATAAAAGTCTGGAGTTGTTTAGCTTCTAAAAAGTGTATCTAAAGTTATAGGTATCACGTCGGGTCAAATAAAGGTCAATTTGAAGATAAGATTAATGGTTGCAACATTAACAATAGGGGTCTTCACTTAATTTAGTCATTAAATAGGGATAAATACAAAGATTTGATTACTAAATTTTATATCGATACAGGAATAATACAAAATTGTGGACTATTATAGGGTAGATATTATGGTAATTTACCTTATAGAATCGTGAACAAAATTGTAATGTGGTCTGATCGTAAAACATCCATTAATCGAGAGACTTCTTGTTGGTCGATTATTCTATATATTCAAATCTTTGTTGCTTTGACCAGAATATTTATATTAACTTTGGCAATGGGGAGTAGGTATATTTTTGGAAGGACAAATGGTGCGGTCCTAATACCTTGCACGAGATATTTCTTGATTTATTCAATGATTTTCCAAATTTGAATGCTTCATGTTATAGTAATAAGGTTGTGGTTTAATGGTGTGCGGAGATGGGATTTTGGTTCGTATAATAGACAAGGTTGTTAGTGGGATTAAAGGGTTGTCTTGGTTTGTTTCCAAATGTAGGAAGTGATGGGGAATAAACACAGAAACAAAATAACAAATATAAAATTCCCCCAACTTGCAAGAACCCGTGAGGAGCAACAACAAATATATGACAGCAAATTAATCAAAATAAAAGAGCGTAAGTGGAAAACCCCTCAATGAAAGGGTAAAAACCACGGGTCGTCCAGACCAAAGAAATAGCTCCACTATAATCAAATAAGGGTACAAGAGAGTCTAAAAAAGATGCACCAAGTGTGCCTACAACCAGCCAAAATAGCAAAGCACTAAAGCTTACAAATGAAAAGCAAGAAGAAGTAGAACATCTAAAAACCAGCTACTGTGCGAGCCTGATATCTCCCTCGCCAGATGTCATTTCACCGATCCGACCGTTGAAATCAAAGCCCTGGATGTTGCGAACCTATTGTCCAAATTTCAGCCCGATCCAACGGTTAAAGAATGCGCAATCGATGTTTTTCTGAGACTGATTTAACAAAATCGGGAATAGGGTTTACTCTTCCCTTTTCTCTTTTGGTGGCTGCCTTTTCTCTCAAAATAGTCTCTCTTCTAACCCTAATTAGACCACTCTCCACTTAAATAAGTGAGACGCATGGACTACAGTATTTGGGCTTTTCTCCACATAGGAAGGGAGCCCAATACCCAACACATCTCCCCCTCACAACTCTGTGGAGATAATCGCCAAACCGGCGATATCACAACAAGTTTCAAACTTCCCTCTTGGTAATGCTTTAGTCATCATATCAGAACCATTATAATCAGTATGAATTTTAGCCAACTCCAACAGCTTAGCTTCCAAAACATCACGTATCCAATGATACCTCACATCAATGTGTTTGGACCTGCTATGAAACATCGAATTCTTACCAAGATGAATAGCACTTTGACTATCGACAAATAATACATATTTATCCTGAATAAACCCAAGCTCCTGCAAGAATTTCTTCAACCAAATCAACTCTTTGCATGCTTCGGTAATGGCAATGAACTCTGCCTCAGTTGTAGACAATGCTACACATTTCTGTAATCTCGACTGCCAAGCCACAGCTCCATCTGCAAATTTAATCATGTAGCCTGAAGTTGACTTTCTTGAGTCAATATCTCCAGCCATATCTGAGTCGGAGTACTCCACCAAAATAGGTTTGTCACCTCCAAAACAAAGCCTCATACATGTAGTACCACGAAGATACCTCAAAATCCATTTTACAGCATTCCAATGCTCTCTACCTGGATTTGACAAAAATCTACTGACTGTACCAACAGCATGCGCAATATCTGGTCTTGTACACACCATTGCATACATCAAACTACCCACATCAGAAGAATAAGGAACTCATTCCATGTATCTTTTGTCATCTTCACTAGAAGGATTTTGTTTAGAACTCAACTTAAAATGAGCAGCAAGAGGAGTACTTATAGCCTTAGAGTTTTCCATTTGAAACTTTTGCAACACTTTCTCAATATAGTGTTCTTGTGACATCCAAAGTTTCTTCTCCTTTCTGTCACGCATGATTCTTATGCCAAGAATCTGTTTAGCTGCTCCCATGTCTTTCATGGCAAAGGACTCGCCCAACTGCTTCTTTAACCTGCCAATCTTGGAAATATTTTTCCCAACAATAAGTATGTCATCGACATATAATAATAGGATAATGAAATCATCGTTAGAAAATTTTCTAACAAATACACAATGGTCAGAAGTAGTCTTCATGTATCCTTGGTCACACATAACAGACTCAAACTTTTTATACCACTGCCTTGGAGCTTGCTTCAAACCGTATAGACTCTTTCTTAGTCTACACACGTAGTCTTCCTTGCCTTCAACAAGAAAACCATCAGGTTGCTTCATGTAAATCTCTTCCTCCAAATCACCATGAAGGAAAGCCGTTTTTACATCCATTTGCTCAACCTCTAAGTCAAGAGTAGCTGCCAAACTCAACACGGTTCTAATTGATGACATTTTTACCACAGGTGAGAAAATCTCATTAAAATGAACACCCTTTCTTTGACGGAAACCTTTCACCACTAATCTGGCTTTATATCTCGGAGACTTTGAGTTACTCTCAAGTTTCACTCTATAGATCCACCTGTTTTCCAAAGCCCTTTTGCCTTTTGGCAACTTCACCAAATCATAAGTGTGATTATCATGCAAGGATTTCATCTCATCATGCATTGCATCCAACCACTTTTGACTTTCTTCACTCTCCATGGCCTCTCGAAAACACTCAGGTTCCCCTTCATCAGTCAAATTCACATACTCATCAGAAACATACCTTGTAGATGGTTGTCTCTGCCTCTTAGACCTCCTGAGTTGGGTTAGAGATGATTCAGAAGCATCATTAAGATTCTCATCGTGTGACAACTCATGATCTTCACTAGTTGGAATATTTACCTCATCTCTAAGTCGATGATTATCAACACAATCATGTGGCTCATCATTCTGATCACTACCATCAATAGTATCCAAATCAGGAACAAGTGACTGAATTGGATCACCATCAGATAAGACGTTATCTCTCTCAGGTGTAGTCTTCTCCACCTTATCAATGTCTTCAATAGTTTGGTCTTCCATGAACACTACATCACGACTTCTAATAACCTTTTTGTTTATAGGATCGTACAACATCTAAAAAGAAGTAAAACATCTAAAAACCTGCTACTGTGCGAGCCTGATATCTCCCTCTCCAGATGTCATTTCGCCGATCCGACCGTTGAAATCGAAGCCCTGGATGTTGCGAACCTATTGTCCAAATTTCAGCCCGATCCAACGGTTAAAGAATGCGCAATCGATGTTTTTCTGAGACAGATTTAACAAAATCGGGAATAGGGTTTACTCTTCCCTTTTCTCTTTTGGTGGCTGCCTTTTCTCTCAAAATAGTCTCTCTCTTCTAACCCTAATTAGACCACTCTCCACTTAAATAAGTGAGACGCATGGACTACAGTATTTGGGCTTTTCTCCACATAGGAAGGGAGCCCAATACCCAACAGGAAGAACTTTTTTTATCTTTCACTCTTTAGTATTCTAATCCTTTGGTATCTTTGCAAAGTGATTAGATCATTGTTATCGTAAATGTGTGGGAGTATCCTTTATACTTTCCTTAATTCATTTTTATTTATAAGAAAAATAAATAAATTATAAAAATTTAGACAAAACAAAACAAGAATCACCCTTCTAATTAATGTGCATGTTCCCCTTTGTCCATTTTGCAATTTTTTAAATTTTAGAAGTAACATAATCATTTCACCAAAATAAATAATTAACTTAATCAAATTATTTGAATAGACACTAGGTATATTCTTAGATTTAATTACTATGTGTCAACAAAATGTAATAGAGTTTTTACACAAATATCCAATTATTTTTTTTGGTCAAGCACAAATATCCATGTATATATCACAATATAGATATTTCTGTGGGAAGATAATGACACAACACAATGGAAGTTAAAATATAATTGAACACATGCCTAAAACTTGTTTTACATGGCATAGTTATTAAACTCAACATTTTTATTTATAATTTATGTTTAAAATATTTTTGGTTTGGAGAAGAGAATCAATCTTCAAGTCCAAGTTGAGTAAAGTGAGGACTTTGGAGTGCCTCTTGAAGCAGCTCATCATCATCCCATGAGTCTCTATATGTCTCCAAGTTGGCATCAGCGTTAATTAATGATGAAATGCACAACCTTTTTCTCCATTCTTCTATTGGTGTGAGTCCTACATTCTCACCATATTTGTCACAATACTGCAATGTAAAGAAAGAAAACATGTTCAAATGGGGGGTGAGGATAGTAATGCCCCAATAATTATTATGTAAGTGTTTTTTTCATTAGGAATGGGACCGGATTATTTGTGGTAGAATTGAAACCATGTAGTGGTGGTGGAATTTGATCATCATATTAACATCATACGGTTCTAGTTTGAAGTTATACTTTTTACTTTATTTGTCAAAGTCGAATATTGACTGTTTAATCGTAATATGACGGTTTAGATCACATGATAAAATCGAATAATGACTATCTTATATCGAGAAATCCATATCTCAAGAATTCACACATTTATTAACTTATGAGAATTGTTAGATGAAGATGAAATTACTCTTAATCAAACTTCAATAAATTGGATTCAAAACAATATAAATCGAAATGTGGATAGTTCAATCTTTGTCTACCAATTCAATTTATTGATAGCAAGGAATGCGTGAGTGCATCTATCTTCGTAAAGAATTCAGGTATGACAATAAAAAGAACTAAGGACATTTAAACATTATTTTAGAATGATATGTGATATTTTTTTGTCAAATAAAATATCATCATACTGCTTCTAAAAAAGTATTAAGGATATTTTATTTTTGTCTTTGATTGATTGTACTTAATGGACATATATTATATGGATTTAATTGACATCCATGTTAATGTAAAATATTTTTACATTATAAATCAATCACAACTATTAGATTGTAAAAAATATTTTATTTTTATTGTAACTACTTCTAAAATTATACATATGAATGATTGTAATGTGTTGATGACATAAAATATTACGGAAATACATTTTTCTGTTTTTTATACTTTCTTTTTTATTGATGAGTGCTAACACATTTTTTAGATAAATACTATTCTATTGGTTGAAATCTAACAAATCCCACTATTTTCAAAATGGATTGTTACATGGTGAATTGCTAGTGTTTCCATTCTTCTTTGTATAAACATAGGCGCATATTTTAAAATTACGTCATGATATTTGTCCTAAATATCAAAAGTATAAATTTTTTATTGTATAAACAATGTTTCAACTTTTCAAAAGTTAAAAATAAATTTAAATAAAAAATTTTAAAACAAAATTTTTAAATTTAAATAAGTAACATGTGTCATAAGAGCATTTTAACATTTTTCTGTAAAATTTAATAGCTACTTATATTTTTATGATTATATATAACGTTAAATATATTTTTACTCCATTAAAAAATATAACCTTTCAAATTTAGTGCTTAAAAAAAATTATTCTCTTATAGTTTTTACTTTTACTTTTTATAAGGATTATTTTGAAAGAATAATAACATCCATTTCAAGTAAAATGTTTTTAAAATGCAAACTAAAATTAAATAAATAATCATTTAAGCTTTAAACTTAAAATGTGTAGTTTTATAAGGCCTGTTAATTAAAAACGTAGAGAATTTAACATTTCTGTAAACGTGAAGTTTAAACCAAGAGAGTGATTAAATTTGTTTATTTTACCTCAAAGTCTCCAATATCATGAGTACAATGCTTAGGAATGCCTGCCATTTCTCTTGAATGGTAGAACTCCTTGATGGATTTCATCATTTCCTCTCTTGATGGCAATGCTTTTTTCCCAGAAAGCAATTGAGCTATCCACATTGCTTGGGATTCAAAGAAAGGGAATCCTAGGATCTGTACACTCATTATTCAAAGAACTCTACTGTTATATTAGTAGCAGGCATAAAACTAAAAAGTGTCCATGTGTGTGTAACATAAAACAAATTAGTTTAAATATTTTTTATCTCTAAAAATATCCAATTTTTAACTTTAGTACATGTAATTTCTTTTTGCTTTTTTATTATAGAACTTATAATTTTTTTGTACATACAAATATACACTTCTTATTTTTGGTCCCTGATATATTTGACTTTTAATCTTTGTAAAGTTTTTTATGACACAATCTTTACAAAATTTATTCATATTGAAATTGGTTCTTGTTATATATAAACTATTTGATATTAGACTCTCTAATTAAGGATATTCTTATTCTTATATTATTAAAGATATTTATATAAACTATTTGATATTAGACTCTCTAATTAAGGATAACTTATTCTTATATTTGACTGTTAAATTATTAAAGATATTTAATTTTTACTATTACTACTAAAATTATATTAATAAATTATTGTAATATATCGATAATATAAAACATTTACGTTTAAAGTACATACAATTAAACTCAACTAAAAATATAACTAAAAATATACTTTAAAACGAAAAAACAAATGCGCCTTATACCTAATTTTAATCACTGATTTAATAGTAGTTTACCTTTTTAGGAATTCCTATAAAGGAAAGGGATGGAGCAAGAGATGGGGGAAAAGTGTGTTCATACAACGGCCCCACTCTGCCATCATCAACAACCACCATTTCTTTGGTGTCAAGAAAAGGGAATGAATAGGAGTACCTACAGCATAACCAATTGATTAATTTGAACCATCTTCAATTATTACAATACACAACTAATTTACTCTAAAAGTAAACATTGAGACATGTTTGAACATAGTCCCTACATTGAAATCTCCAAGGCAAAGACTCATAATTGTTCAATCATAATATCACTTTTCCACCTAATTAGTTAGTAAAGCATACACGATTGATTTTACTCTATAATTAGATCTAATGTTAATCATATATAATATATTTTTTATCACTGATATGGTTTTTGTTTAGTACGTCATTTGTTCAATAAAAATTAATTTTAAATGAATTAATTCCGTAATATTATTTTTATTTAAAAGTTAGTTAAAAAAATAATGTTTATTAAAAATTTTATAAATAAATATTGAATAATAAATTTAAAATTAATATTAAAAATTATAATTATAATTAATTATATTCAAGAACAATAAGCATATAAAAAAATTTACACCTCTAAAATCAATATTTCTTTTTTCAAAAATGAAATGAAACATTAAGTAATTAATATTTTCACAGGTTGATTTTCTGGTGATGTAGGTATCAACTTACCCTGTACAGTACAGAATAGAGTCTGCTTTAATGCAAGATCCATCCAAGAAAGTGACCCTTCCATCCTCTTCAAGGCTTTCTATCTAGACAAGGTACCAATACCACATGTTATTAATAATCTAGCAAAAATAGTATGAAATATATCTTTTTTATTTATTTGAGATTAATTAGAACTTTAATATAAAATGTTTATTTTTACCTGTGGGTGAAGATGAAAATTGTCATATTTGGATATGACTTTAGATAATCCCTCAGATATATTAAGTGATCTTGAACTCATATGAACTTCATTTGCTACTCCCACTAGGTCTATTGATATATCATGTCCACTAAAGGAATTTCCAACCACCACCACTATCTGTTAAATGAAAATGTAATTTAATTATTATAACCATAAATAAGTTTGAGTGCCCCTCCTTTTTAACCTTTTTTTATACATTTGAGAAAGAATACACCAACTAGGTTGTAATAATAATATTTTAGCATCTAATTAATTTTTAGTATATGTAACTACTTTTTTAGTAATAATTTGGAAACATATACTCCTTGAAAGAAATTTAGTGGGTGTACATAAAAATGTCTATAAGATTTGTTAACAAAGGCCCACTTAATTTTTTACATATTAAAAAAAATCCACTTAATTTTAGAATATCTGTTTCCAAAAAAAAATTTGGAATGAGTATTTAGCAAGCTACACATTGAGTGTATTTAACTATTTGACGTCAAAAAATTATTATTTTCTTGTTATAACTTATTATTAATGTTCTTCTTATAAAATTATTATATATTATCGACTCAATTATAAGAGTTTGATTTTGTAATTTCATTAATACAATTTAATTAAAAATAATTTATCACTTTTCAATTTTTTTCAAAAAGAAAACAGTGAGATTACAAGTTAAATATACCTCATTACGGAATGGTTCAGGGATCCTGTAAATATGACTATGCATTTGTTTTCTTTTCCATGTATCCATTCCTAAGCATAAAAAACACAATAATAAGAATATATTAATATAATTATCTTTATATCACATTCTTATAAATTGGATGAAAATAATTTATGAACTGTCAGTTAAGTGGTAAAAGCTTGTATAATAACGAAGTAAGTTGTAAAAAGATTATTTATGTCACTTTAATTAATAATAATATTCTCCTCACTCAATTTTTTTAAAAAAATATCTTGCATGAAATTAATGAATGAGTAGATTCAAAGGGTAGAAAAAAATGTACCTTTAATGGATGGCAATTTTGGTTGAGAGTAATGACCAGTGGCCACAACAACTGCATCAAAAACCTCTTCAACAATTTTATCACTATTCTTCTCTTTGCTTCTAACAATCCACTTCAAATCATTTCTACAAACACTATAATCCAACATTCCCACATAATCAACCCTTGTATTAAACCTAATCATATCTCTTAACCCAAACCACTCACAAAAATCCTTTAGATACATAAGTAGTTCCACGTGGCTAGGAAACCTCCTCATGTCTCTACCTTTCTTCATCAAAAATGGAAAATCTGTGAACCCCATGATTTCCCTTGGAGATGCTAGCCTTAAAGAGCTATAAACACTACTATGCACTTTTAGAAAAGGGTTTCTTCCTAAAGGATCTTCCTCTTCTACATTCTTTTCATCATATAACCATTGTCCTCCGACATCATGATTTTGTTCTAACACAACCACTTTGTGACCTTCTTTTCTTAACTCTCTTGCCGCCACTAGACCTGATGGCCCTGCTCCAACTACACACACATTCTTCGATTGGTTCGTCTCTGAAACCATGGTTGTAGAATAAATATGATAGATGGATTAAATAATATCCTCTAAGTAGAGGGTTAACTTAGATCCTCTACTATAAGAGTCTGCAGCAGAGGATCCAAATTGGAAAGAGGAGTTGGAGAAGGTGTGAGTCCCAAAGCAATTAAGGGAAAAGAAAGAGGTTTTTATTGGTTGGGGATTTGTTGGGGAATTGGAGGGGCTTTTATAGATGAAGTTGTTACACGTCGGTAAAGAGAAACAATGATTTCAGTGATAGTGATGGTTTGCTAGCTAGGAGACACACGTGAATATTTAAAATGAATATGCTTTCAAATATGTCAATGTTTTTTTTAAAGTTTGGACTTCAATAGTATCCAACTAGACTCTTTTATCTTTACGTTGAATGCTTCTTCTATCATCACTTTTAATAAAATTGCAAAGCCTTTGATAAAAGTTGAAGTTTATAGCCATCATTGCTGTATATAATCATAACTCTTTCTTTTCTTTTGGTTTTGTATGGACCAGAGTTTTGGTTTGCTCTGCATGCATGTGTTTGATATCACGTTTTCATGGTCATAATTTGACACGACATAACCCTTAATTAGGAGTAGGACAAAGACTCTAAAATAATGGTGTACCAAACCATTTTTATTCTAAGAGTTTAAATTTTCTTAAATATAATCTTGAGAAATATATATTATCCCTTTTTATAATTTTTTTTAATATTTTCAACTGTATTAATTATTTTTAATTAATTTTCTTCTTTTTCTACAACTAATAATAAATACTAAAATAAAAACATTAACTAATTCTCTTTGTTTAAAAATAAAATTGTAAAATAATCAACAAATTTAAGTTAACTAATAACTTTCTTAATTTATGTGATTTTATCAATAAATCTTATATTTTGGTAGGGAGGTAGTACTTGGATTTTTGTTACTCAAATATCACATTCCATTGAGTTATCGAGAAGATCTAGTGTGATACCTTTTACTCAAAGTTGCAGAAGAAGAAATGAAAATAATAAAAAAAAAAGTTGGTAAAAATTAAATTTTATTTATTTCAAATATATCATACAATTTGTAAAGAGTATTAATTAAACTTTTCCAAATTGTATAATTACAAAAATACCATGAAACTCATTGTCACTTAGTCAGAGCCTAATGTAACTAGAATATAAAGACTACAAATTCATAACCCTTGACATCACATTGTAAGAATCAAGAAGATCCGTACACCGTAGCAAAAATGTTGGACATGATAGCCCCGCAATTGCACGGTTTCATCAAGTAGTAAAGATTATCTTTTCCACAAAGACTTTGTACCAATCTCTTTTCACTATGATAATTAGCTAAAATTATAATTGTTTGATAGCATATATGATCTTTAAAATTTTGCAATAAGAATAAAGTGACATATATGACATTTAAAATTTTGCAATAAGAATAAAGCTTTGAGATTGTGGTTCTTTATAATGGTAGATATAACAAGCCCAATCTTCTTTAAGCTAAGAGTATTAGACTTTTAAAGATCAAATAAACTATTGTAACTAGTACTCTCTTTCAAAGAACAAAATTGTATTTTAAACTAATAACCTATCTATTTTCATGGTGGATAAATTAACAAATCTATTTTCATGATTTAATTCTCTTGTCCAACCTTGTAGATCAAATATCAAACTTCACCTTTCAATACTTCATTGATACCTAAGTTCATGTAACTATAAATTGTATACATACAAACATGATAATCACTAAGATTAGATTAAAGGATCAACATCCATAACAAATAGAAAGAATTGAAATTTAATAGAGATTCATTGTTGAAATTCTCGCAATCCCAGAACAAGAATAGTCTACTAACACTTGTCATAGTAGAATCAAAACTATAAAATAAAGACATTGGAAATATATAAAAAAAAAAATAATAAACTAAGTTTTATTCAAAACCATATTGGAAATATAAAAAAAAAAAAATAAACTAAGTTTTATTCAAAACCAAAAGTAGTAAGTATAAACAACATATTAACCAACATAAACTAAGTTTTTGGCTACAAAAATTGTGTAAAATATGATGATTTTTGTGCCCTTATATAGTCCTTACAACCACCCTTTTTATACCTTATTGCCGCAACCATCATAACTCCCTCATAATAAATAAGTTGTTACAAAATATGACCAAGATAAGGCCATAATCTTCATTGCGGCCTAGGTGTAATTGTGGCAGCTTGCCCTTTCCCTTTCAGCTTCATCGTGATTATACCCGTAATGATAAACATCAGGGGCCTATAATCCTTTATGTTTACACTTGACTTTTATACTCTTGACACACGAATTATATGTGTCATCTTTGTTAGAACCATGATGGTTCGAAGAACAATTTCTTACCTTGTTTTGATGATAACAAAATGTATTTTGTGAGAATAATTTAATACATTAATAATTTAATTGAGTGTGCAGAAAATAAGCTATATGAAGCGCCCAGGATCAGAGGAAGCGCACCCACTAGATGATATCACTAGAGGATACCACAAGAGGATATAACCAGAGGAAGTGACCAAAGAAAGTCATCAAAAAAAGCAAATAGATCAAAGTAAAGGAACAATACGTGTCATTCCCTGTGTTGAACTATACATCAGAGAAAACAAGCGGATCAAGAGGAAAAGGAATAATAGGAAGGATCAGAGAAAAGGAACAACACGCGTCATTCGTTGTGTTGAATTATACATTAAAAGAAGTAAGCAGATTAAAAAGAAACGAAATAAAAGAACGAATTAGAGGAAAGGAACAACACGTTCCCTTCGCTGTCTCCAAAGAAGATGCCTCTAAGGATCTGCCTCTTCCTCTAAGTATTTGAGTCTAAGGATCTAAATCTGATAATCTGCCTCCAAGGTTTAACCTGTGAAGATAAGCCTATAAAATCAAGTGCAACACGTTCCAATAAGTTTCCTCCAACAAAGCAACTTAGAGGCAAGCATTTGACTCTGATTTAAATGTTGACACTGTCGCTACTAAGTTGCCTCTGGCCAGTAATTCAACACCAAAAGATGATTAGGTCTGACTTAGAACTTCACACTACTTCTGACTCTGATTTTTAGACTCTGCCTCCAACAAAAGCCAGCGTCTGACTCTGAGGAAAATCAATGATTATGATGAAAAAGTCAACGAAAGATGAAAAAGTCAACACAACATGTAAGTCAATACTCTGAAAAAGTCAACATCTCTAACTTTAATAAAAGTCATGACTCTAGAAGTTGACTATGAATACGTGTTCTACATACGACTCAGAAACAAAATCTGATGAAGGCTCACTACGTGTAACTCTGATACTGAAGATTCAAATGACCAAGCTGTTATTTTTGTCCACACTTGAAGGAATTAAAGTGTCCTATCAATTACATTCTTAATTGCACCGAATTGAATATCTCATCAAATAGAAACAGACGTATACAAATTCTTGGCAACAGATCTATGCAATGAAAGATAGAACAACTTGTAATCAAAGCAACGATCAAAATGTGAATTTCACTAACTGACAAGAAATAAATTTCAGTAACCGTCAAACAACGATCAGAAAATTCGAAGCTCAAGAACAAATTCAAAGCAACGATCGACTAAGCATTTGGACACAAATCAAAGCAACGATCATTAGAACTTGAATGCAACGGGAAGATTAGAAAATTGAAGTAACTAGAATTTAGTAATCTGAACGTTGGATTCAGAACATTGCAAGAAGAAGAAGCAATTTGAAAAGCTCAAACAGTTGGCATCTATAAATGGTTCTCAACACTTGAAGAACCTTAAACAACCAGATACGAAGCAACAAGAACAAAAATTGTACGATCTAAATACCAATCAATCATCAAATACTTAGATTTTATTTAGCACTCAATTGTAATATCATTTTAGTTGTGCTAAGTCTGTGAGCAATATTGTAACCATCCTCTAGTGAGAGTAAACTCAAAAACAGAAACTAAACACTTGGATTTCAAGTTGGATGTTGAGAAGACTTAACTTGTGAAGTTAAGTGGTTGCAATTTGGTTTGAATTACTAGATTAAATCCTTTTCGGTGAAGGGACTAGACGTAGCTACCGGGTTTGTGGTGAACCAGGATAAATTAGTGTGTTATCCCTCTTCCCTCTATTGTCGCTGTTTTTACTTGTTTTGTTTTCACTATTTGTTAGCCAAGAAATTTATTAAAAACCGAATAAACAATTCAAACCCCCCATTTCTTATGTATTTTCCACCTACAGTTGGCATTAGAGTTCGGTCTCAAGGCCTGAGCATTTTACAGTGTTTGAGAAAGGATCCACCTTCCAAGTATGTTTAACTATGGTGATGAGGCAATACCAGGAAATGTCAATAGATCATCTCTGTTTGATGGGGAACGCTTTGAGTACTGGAAGGATAGACTCATAAGTTTCTTCATTTCCCAAGATCCTGAACTTTGGGATTTGATTGAAGATTGGTACACTGCTCTACAAATGCTGATGGTACTGAACTATCCAAAAAAGAAAAGAATGATGAGCAAAAGAAACAATATAAGATGCATCATAAAGCTAGAACCTTTATGATAAATTCAATCACGTTCAAAGAGTTTGATAAGTGCACCAACAAGGAAATAGGTAAAAGTATTTATGATTGTGCTATTCTAACCTATGAAGTAAATAAGCAAGTCCAGGAAGCCAAGGCCACCTCTTAGTTCGGAAGTATGGAGGAAAATGAAGACATCAACAAGATGTTCTCCAGATTCCAGATTCTGGTTTCAAGGCTTAAGGTACTACAATAGAGCTACAAACAACAGACCATGTAAAAAAGATTCTTAGAAGTCTACCCAACAAGTGGAGACCTAAAGTCACTGCCATTCAAGAAGCTAAAAACATGAACAATCTACCTTTGGAAGAATTGACGAGCTCCCTCCGGTCTCATGAAATTTAACTATCAGAGGATGAGCCTAAGAAGAAGCAAAAATCTTTGGCTCTCAGAACTAGAGAGAAGAAAGCCTTGCAAGCAGATGAAGAATTAGAGGATGATTTAAAAAGTCAGAATGATGATTCAAAAGTAGAGGAACTATCCTTCATTTCAAGGAGAATTCAACGCATGTGGCACAAAAAGAGATAATTTCCCCAAAAGGATTTCAAGAAGTACTAGAGTAAAGACAAAGGTATTGACAAGAAGAAACCCATTTTGTTTTGAATGCAAGGAACCTGGAAATTTCAAAGCAGATTGTCCAAAGCTTTAGAAAAGGAACCAAAGGAAAGAATCCAAGACCAGGAAGAAAGGTCTGATCACATGGGATGACTCTGATGATGACTCTTCTGATGATGAAAAATTGGAAAAATGGACCCTGATGGCTAACATAGAGTCTAACTCTGGCTTAGAATACAATGAAGAAATTGAGGTATTTTTTTTTATCTAACTTATAGTGAATTAATAACTGCTCTAAATGATTTTTTGAATGCAAATCATTATGTCTCTTCTAAACTAAAAAACCTAAAAAAAGCTTACAAGGATTTGATTGAGAAACATAATTCTCTTGAAAATGATTTTGAAGAATTAAAAAGAGAAAACATAACTCTGAATGAAAAAGTTTTGAAACCATCAGAGGATAAGGTATGCAACTCTATTAAATATGAATTGAAATTCCAATATTTCCTATCAAATGGCATAGATAGAAGCAAGAAAGCTTCAATGATCTATGGTGTTAGCAGAAATGAAAATATAGGAATTGGGTTTGTAGAATCAACGCAAAATTTAATTTCATTTGATTTTATGTGTGCATATTGTCATAAAAAGGGCCATAATAGATTAACTTGTCCCATGCAAAAAACATAGAAATACAGGAAGCCTGTTAAGGCTAACAAACCAGGACCCAACCAGATTTGGGTACCTAAACACAAAATAATTCCTCTTGCAGATGTCCTTAGCAACAGGATTAAAACACCAATCATGGTACCTGGACAGTGACTGCTCACGACACATGACGGGAGAAAGGTCTATGTTCCAAAACCTAATCCTGAAGAAAAGAGGAACAGTAGGCTTTGGAGGCAACCAGAAAGGAAGGATAACATGTTCAAGTACAATTGGTAATGGCTCTTCATCCTCTATTAAGTGATAGTGGTTATGATATTGTCTTCAATCAAAAGTCTTGTAGGGCAGTCAGTCAAACTAATGGGACTGTACTTTTTACTGGTCAAAGACAGAATAACTTGTACAAAATAAATCTTTTTAATCTAGAAACAATTGACTTGACACAAGAGATTAGGCCATGCTAATTTGAGATTAATCTCTAAATTGAGCAAACTAAGAGTTCTTTTTCTTCAAAAAACTTTGTTTCCACAACAAGACCCCTTGAGCTTTTACACATAGATTTGTTTGGTCCAGTTAAAACTTCCTCTATCAATGGTAAAAAAATATGGACTTGTTATTGTTGATGATTACACTAGATGGACATGGGTAAAATTCCTAAGACATAAGGATAAGTCACATAAGATATTCACTACCTTCTGTAAGCAAGTGCAAAATGAAAAATGTCTTTCAATCACAACAATTCGTAGTGATCATGGTGGTGAGTTTGAAAACGCCCTTTTTGAAAACTTCTGTGATGAGAATGGCATCCTATATAATTTTTATTCTCCTAGAACACCTCAACAAAATAGTGTTTTAGAAAGGAAAAATAGGCCTCTTCAAGAGATGGCATGCATCATGATTAATGAAATGAATGTTGCAAAGCACTTTTGGGCATAAGTAGTGAATAATGCATGTTATGTTTAGAACAAATATTGGAACAAACCTATTTTAAACAAGACTCCTTATGAACTGTGGAAGGGTAAAAAGCCCAGCACTTTCTACTTTAGACAATTACGCTGTATTTGTTATATGTTAAACACCATAAAAAAGCTCGGAAAAGTTGACTCAAAATCACAAAAGTGCATCCTCTTGGGATACTCTGAAAGGTCTAAAGCCTACAGAGTATACAATTTGGAAACTCTGATTGTGGAAGAATCGATCAATTTTAAGTTTGTTGATAAAAAAATTGACTATAAAAGGTTAGAGCAATATGATGATTTTGCAGGAAAACTAGAAGCACTAGAAGTAGAAGAACAAGAAAAATCAGAGGATATCAACAAACTAGAAGAACAAGAAAAATCATAGGAATCCATAACTGGATGGAAATACAAGTCATCACATCCAGACTCACTTATACTTGGAAAAGCAAGTGATATTCTAAAGACCAGATCAATCTTAAAAGATACATCACTGTTTAGTTTATTATCTCAAATTAGACCAACCTCTATGCATGAAGCTTTATTAGACAATTGTTGGATTCTAGCAATGCAGGAAGAACTGATTGAATTCGTGAGAAATGATGTCTTGAATCCTGTTCCAAGACCAGAGGATACGAAGCCCATAAGAACAAAGTAGGTATTTAGAAACCAACTGAATGAAAAGGAGAAGTGGTAAGAAATAAAGCTAGACTAGTAGCTCAAGGACAATCAACAAGAAGGTATTGACTACACTGACATATATGCTTTTAGGGGTGTGCAAAAAATGCAGTTAACCAGACTATATTCATTAACTGGATTGCACTGCACCAAAAAAACCTAAACCAATTAAATGGTTTATGAACTGCACCATAAATTTTAAAAAGTCCAGTTAACTAAACTTTTTTAAAAAAACCGGTTTGAACCACTTTCAAACCTTTTTTATACAATATCATAAAATCACCAAAAAAGTTTCTGGCATGTTTTAACGTCAAGTGCCGCCCAACTTTCTCTTTTTTATTTTTATCTATTTTTTATACAGTAATATTTGTATTTAATGACCCTGAAATATTAACGTAAAATATTTTATAGCGAGAGTTAACTTAAATAGTTGATTAAGTAATTATTTAATAATAATAATTAATCAGTTATATTTATCTAATAGGATAATTAAATCAGAGTTTAATTTTAAATGACATATAATATAAAAAAGTTATACACTCAATAAATTATATAACTAATTATATGTGTGATTTTAAATTAATGATCTAATAATTATAATAGATTAATAGTGTTAAAAATATTTTACACTGATATATTTAAATTATATTTATAAAATTATAAATTTTTATTAACTGTTATATAAAATTAATTTATACTGATGATATTTTTTTTCCCTAAAAGTTTAGACGTGTAATGTGGATGAACTGCCCAATGTATGCTTCCAACTTTAAAGTTGGTTGAAACTAAGTTTGTTTTTTACTTTTTTGCAGATATGGTCTTTGAATATTAGGAAATGCATCTACTTTAACTAACAGTGACTTTGTTTGGAGAAATGTTGTTCTTGATGCCAAGAGAAGAGACTATTATCATAATGCTGATGAAGATAAGAAATTGGCAGTTGCTATTGAAGATGTTCTGTTTGACATTGAACTACTTGAAGAGTCTGAGTCTCCATTTAAGAAACTAAGTTTAGACGGCAGATCAAAAACATCAACTAGTTCTTTTAGGTGATTGATTGGATGTGTTGAACTAATTTTATTTATAGCAGCCTTTTTGGTGAATGATTTGTTCTAGTTTATGATTGTCCTTGCATCAACATTGCAACCACTATTTCGACTACATTTGCCACATTGCAAAACTATTTCAATTATTGTTCGAATGATTGAATGATTTATCTCTAATTTTTAAAATTTATCATTTGAAAATTGAAACTTAATTGTAGTTTTCATTATCAAAGAAGAGAAATGTGTTTTTGAAATTTATTATTTAATACTTCACTATTTATTGACTCAAAAATAAATTTTTGTTACAAATAATACAATTAAACTGGTTTTAGAACCAATTTTTTTTTAAAAAATCACTTAAAACTGATTTTAAAATCAATCTTTTAAAAAATTCACTGAAAAACCGATTTTAAACAATTAAAAAAAATCCGGTTCGAATTGGTTTTAATAAAAACCAATTTCAAACCGGTTCAAACATACTAAATTGGTTTATAATTATAAACCGGTTTTAAACTGGTTTAGAACTGAACTGTAACTGGTTAAAAAAATAACTGGTTTTTTTTTAAAGTGGTTTTTAAAAACTGAACTGCACTATTAATGTGGTGCAATTCAGTTTGGTTTTTGGACTATGCACACCCCTATTTGCTTTAGTGACAAGGTTAGAAGCTAGTTGAATTCTATTATCTTATGTTGCACAAAATAATATTATTTTATACCAAATGGATGTAAAAAATGTTTTTTTAAATTGTTACATAAATGAGGAAGTTTATGTCAAACAACCCCCTAGTTTTGAAAATTTTGAGTTTCCAAATTATGTCTTTAAACATAGAAAAATTTTGTATGGTCTGAACAAACACCTAGAGCATGGTATGATAGACTAAGCAATTACTTGCTAGAAAATGGTTTTGAAATAGGGCAAGTTGACACAACCTTGTTTTGAAAATCAGTTAAAAATGATCTTATAATTCAGATTTATGTTGATGATATAATCTTCGGATCTACTGATGGCAAGCTTTGCCAAGACTTTGTTGAGTTAATGAAACAAGAATTCCAAAGGAGCATGATGGGAGAACTAAAGTTCTTCTTAGGAATTCAAATTCAACAGAAGCAGAATGGATTTTTGATTCATCAAACAAAGTATACAAAATAGCTTCTCAAGAAGTTGAAGATGGATTAATGCAAACCAATGAGCACTCCAATGCATTCAACCTGCTTACTAGAGAAAGATTAGTTAGGCAAGAAGGTTGATCAGAAAACCTTCAGAGGCATGATAGGTTCTTTACTTTATTTAACGACATATGGGCCTGATATTATGTTTAGTGTGTGTGCGTGCACTAGGATTCCGGCAGATCCAAAAGAATCCCACGTTTAATAGCAGTTAAGAGGATCTTTAGATACCTGAATGGTACTACTAACCTTGGTTTGTTCTAGAAGTAATCTTCTGAGTACAGGTTAGTGGGATACTGTGATGCTGATTATGTAGAAGACAGACTTAAAAGAAAAAGCATTATTGGAAACTGCACTTTCCTATGTGGCAATCTAATCTCATGGTCAAACAAGAGACATAGAACCATTGCTTTGTCAACAGCAGAAGAAGAATATATCTCAGCAGCAAGATGTAGTACTCAACTCATATGGATGAAGCATCAATTGGAAGACTACAAGCTTCATGAGAGTAAAATTCTTATATTATATGATAACACTTCTGCCATATGCTTAACTAAAAATCCAATCATGCACTCTAGGGCTAAACACATAGAAATAAAACATCACTTTATAAGAGACTTTGTCTAGAAGAGAACTTTAGATATTAAGTTTATTGACAATGAGCATTAGTGGGTAGACATCCTAACAAAACCCCTTGCTGCAGATAGGTTTCAATTTATAAAAGAAAATATGAATATTGTTTCTATAATTGACTAATGGTTCTGTTTTGAAAGAATAGAATTTCTTAGTTATATATATATGTTATGCTCTAATTGGTGATATACTCTAAAGTATTTTATGTAAGTCTATTTGTGTAATAAGTCTGACAGATTCACTCCTTTTTCTGATGACAAAAGTGGGGATAATAGCTTTTGAGAACAATTTTAAACAACCCTAGTTTGTTTTTTTTTTTTAAAAAAATAAAAATAAAAATTCAAACAAGGGGAGTTCTTTTCAAAGTCAAAACATTACTCTAAACTATTACTATTAAATATGCATAGAGTTATGGGGCGCCTTATGCTTTATTATCTTTGTTAAATTGTTGACAAAATAGATGTTTTATCATCATAAAAAAGAGGGATATTATTAGAACCAGGATGGTTTGGAGAACAATTCCTTACCTTGTTTTGAGGATAACAAAAGTTATTTTGTGGGAACAATTAGGTGCAATAATAATTTAATTGAGTGCGCAGAAAATAAACTGGTGGAAGCACCCATGATTAGAGGAAGCGCGTCCAATAGAGGATATAATCAGAGGAAGTGACCAAAGAAAGTCAACAAAAGAAGCAAACGTATCAAAGGAAAGGAACAACATGCGCCATTCGCTATGTTGGACTGTACATAAGAGGAAACAAGTAGAAACAAAATAAAAGGACGAATCAGAGGAAAGGAACAACACGCGCCCTTCCCTGTGTTAAACTGTACATCAGAGGAAGCAAGCAGATTAAGAGGAAACAGAATAAAAGAACTAATAAGAGGAAAGGAACAACATGCTACATTCTATGTCTCCAAAGGAGATTCCTTTAAGGATTTGCCTCCTCCTCTAAGTATCTGAATCTAAGAATCTGACTCTGATAATCTTCGTCCAAGGTTTTACCTCTGACGATAAGACTCTAAAGTCATGTGCAACATGCTACAATAAGCTACCTTCAACAAAGCAACTTTGAGGCAAGCATCGAACTTAGACTTACAATGTAGACTCTGTCTGTACTAAGTTGTCGTTGGCCAGTAATTCAACACCAGAAGATGATTGGGTCTGACTCTTAACTTCACACTACTTCTAACTCTGATTTTTAGACAATGCCTCAAACAAAAGCAAGTGAATGACTCTGAGGAAAGTAAATGACTCTGAGTAAAAAGTTAACGCAACATGAAAAAGTCAACACCATATGAAAAGTCAATGCTCTAAAAAAGTCAACGACTCTAACAATGATAAAATTCATGAATCTGGATGTTGACTTTGAAAACACTTTCTACATACGGCTCAAAAACAAAAGCTGATGAGGACTCTGGAAGTTGACTCTAAAGACACCTTCTACACCGAGTTGAATATCTCGTCAAATAGAAATGGTCCAATACAAATTCATGACAATATATCTATGCAATCAAAGATAGAACATCATGGGATCAAAGCAACGATCAAGAATAGAATTTTAGTAACTCACAAGAAATGAATTTCATAATCGTCAAACAATGATCATAAAATTCAAAGCTCAAGAACAAATTCGAAGCAATAATCGACCAAGCATTTGGACACAAATCAAAGCAATGGTCATTAGAAGTTGAATGCAACGGGAAGATTAGAAAATTGAAGTAACCAAATTTAAATAATTTGAACATTGGAATTAGAACATTGGAAGAAGAAGAAAAAGCAATTTGAAAAGCTTAAACAATTGGCATCTATAAATGATTCTCACCACTTGAGGAACCTGACACAACCAAATACAAAGCAACAAGAACAAAAATTAGACGAGTTGAATATTAATCAATCATCAAATACTTAGATTTTATTTAGCACTCAATTGTAATGTCATTCTAGTTGTGTTAAGTCTATAAGCAATACTGTAACCATCTTCTAGTGCGTGTAAACCCTGAAATTGAAACTAAACACTTATGTAACCTGGCCTAATAGTCGATTTAAATCCACAACGACTTGTGGTTTTGAAGTCGGATGTTGAGAAGACTTAACTTGTGAAGTTAAGTGGTTGTAATTTAGTTTTAATTACTAGATTAAATCCTTTTAGGTGAAGAGACTGGACGTAGCTACCGAGTTGGTGAACCAGCACAAATTATTGTGTTATCCCTCTTCCCTCTATCTTTTACTTGTTTTATTTTCACCAGGATAAATTACTATGTTATCCCTCTTCCATCTGTCCAAGTGGAAGCATTAGCCAAATTCCAAAATCAACAGAGACAATCAATTTTAAATCCAATTAGAGGCTAAGGCTCATCTCAAAACGCATTTCATATCAAATGGAACACTCTCCCCTCTACTCTCAAAGTATTTAAGGGTAATGGATATGCACTCAAAATTCCATCAAAAGAAAATGTTTTAAAGGTGCAAGCACGAGAAACGGGGTTGAATTGTGTTTGACCAAGTTGATAACTTTTTGCTAATTTGATGAAGGCTGGTTGGTTTTTATGAATTACTTAGATAAGAAGCAATCGGATTTAGAAGTAGTAAATAATGAAAGCATAAATAATTTGACACATAAATTTATCCTAATTCACCTCTAACTTGGCTTTAATCCACTAATTCAAGTACCTTGAGTTACAAAGCAACTAACCCTCCAAGCCAGTGTTCTAAAACAGCCTGACAACTCGAGACTTTTGAGGAACTAGCCACCTTGACCCTATAATCCAAGTGTTCTCCCAATAACCTGACAACCCCAGATTGAAGAAGGAACTAAATCACTATTTGTTTTGGTACAAAATATTGGAATTTTAAGTGTTTGCTTCTAACAAAGCTAATAATATTAATAAATCTCACACTCTAAGAAAAATCAATTAGAGAATATTTCTCATTCGAACAAGTGTTTCTCTCTTTGAACTCTAAGATAAATATGGAATTTTGAGCTTGAGTTTTTCTACTCTTTTCTTGTTTTTCGATGATATTCTTCTTCATCCTTGTGTATGTATTTATAGTTAAAATTAGGGCTTCAATTTAGTCCTTGTTTGATTATGAATTGTATCTTGTTCAGACTGAGTTTGTAAATTCTTTAGATTAATTTTGTTCCTCTTTTGTTTAGATTGAGTTTATAAATTCTTCATATTGATTTTGTTCGTATTTTGTTCAAATTGTGTTTGTAAATTCTTCAGATTGATTCTATTTATATTTTGTTGTAGATAAATTTTGATCAAGTCTTGGTCAAATCTTCTTCAATTTTCATCAATTTTCAATCTGAATTAAATCTTATTTTAGTTTTTCTTTAATTATAAATTTGAATCAAATCTTACTTTAGATTTTATTCAATTATAAATCTGAATCAAATATTATTTTAGATTTTATTCAATTATAAATCTAAATTAAATCTTATTTTAAGTTTTCTTCAATTATAAATTTGAATGAAATCTCATTTTAGATTTTTTTCAATTATAAATCTGAATCAAATCTTATTTTACATTTTCTTCAATTTTAAATTTGAATCAAATTTAAATTTAAATTTTCTTCAAAAGCATGAATCTTCTTTCGTACTCTTTGAAGTCAAATATATTGTTCTCATAAAATATTTTTGTTATTATTAAAACTCTAAGTATAAAATCAACTTGGTTCGTACTCTTTGACAAAACTTGTGTTTTTTATAACAACGTTTCTTTTTATTTCCGTGACTCCCTGTAAATTAGGGCTCCCCCTATGTCTAAGTAACATTTTCTCCCCTTTTTGTCATCATTCAAAAAGACTTGAAAGTGAAAGTTGTTTTTTTTTGTTTTTTCCTTTTTTTTTTTGAATAACATTAATATAACATATTACAAGAAAATATAAAAACTAATGTAAAGCTAAACTACTTTGAAATTATCACAACATCAGTCAAGTATGAAGGTAAGGTTTAGCTTTTTCTTGATGAAGTATCTTCAAGTAGTGGTTTGGTGAATATGTCAGTCCATTGGTGTAAGTGTCTACAAACTGAATGTTTAGTACACCTTTTTGAACAAAGTCCCTAATGAAGTAGTGTTTAATCTCAATGTGTTTAGCTCTATACTGTAGGATAGGGTTTTTGGTTAGACAAATGGAAAAAGTGTTATCACAATAGATGTGAATGTTGGATTCTAGGATTTTGTAGTCTTCTAGTTGATATTTCATCCAAAGTAGTTGAGAACTACAACCAACTGCTGAAATGTACTTAGCCTCTTCTGTTGACATTGCAATGGTGTTCTATCTCTTATTTGACCAAGATATTAAGTTATCACCTAGAAAAGTGCAGTTGCACCTAGTGCTCTTTATCTCAAGTTTATCTCCAACATAATTAGAAGCACAATATCCACTCAGTTTATACTTCAGAGATTTCTTGTAGAACAAGGTAAGGTTGGTAGTGCCTTTTTGTATATAAGGATTCTTTTAATAGCAGTTAAATGTGATTTCCTAAGGTCAACTTGAAATCTTGGACATAGACATACACTAAACATGATGTCAGGTTTGGAAGCGGTAAGGTAAAGTAAGGATCTTATCATTCCTCTATAGGTTTTTTTGGTCAACTTTTTGGCTTGAATCATCTTTTTCAAGTGGACAAGTAGGGTGCATTATTGTAGCCATAGGTTTGCAATCACTCATGTTAAACTTAGGTTCTCCAATCATACTCATTTTAAATTCAAGCTGCATCAATTTCGAAAGTTCTTGGCAAAGAGTGCCATTAGTAGATCCAAAAATAATGTCCTCAACACAAATTTGAATAATAAGAATGTTATCTCCTATTGATTTTCTAAAAAGTGAATTACCTACTTGTCCTTTTTCAAAAAAAAAAAATTGAAGCAAAAAGTTACTAAGTCTATCATATCATGCGCCAAATGTTTGTTTTAGACCAAACAGAGATTTCCTAAGTTTAAAAACATGATTTGGAAATTCTGAACTTTCAAAACTTGGGGGTTGTTTAACATAGACTTCTTCACTTATATAACCATTTAGAAAATCACTTTTAACATCCATTTGAAATAATGTAATGTTATTGTTTGCAACAAAAGAAAGTAGGATACAAATAGTTTCTAACTTGGCCTCTAGAGCAAATGTCTCGGTGTAATAAATGTCCTCTTGCTGACTGTAGCCTTGTGCGATTGTTTTGCCTTGTTTCTAACCACTTCACCTTTTTCATTTAGCTTGTTTATGAAAACACACTTGGTTCCAATAATGTTCTTCTTTGGTCTAGGAACTAGATCCCAAACATCATTTCTCTTAAATTCATTTAAATCTTCTTGCAATGCAAGAATCCATCCATCATCTGCCAATGCTTCATCAATAGAGGTAGGCTCTATAGATGAGAGTAATCCAAACTAAGTGGTATCTTTTAGTGATGATTTGGTCCTCAAAGTATCACTTGCACTTCCAATGATTAGAGTTTCAGGTAAGATGACTTGTACATCTATCTAGATGTTCCTTTTAAATTATCTTGACTGTTTCTGACTTGATCAGATTCATCCTTTGAAGATTTTTCATATTTTTCTAATTTGCTTGTATCCTCTGATTTTTCAAATTCTTCTCGTTTGTCTGCATCTGCTTCCTCTGGTTCTTGTACACCTTCACTATCATCATCCTTTTTTTGACTTTTCAAGGTCAAGTTGTTTGTCATCAAATTTAACATGTATGGATTCTTCCACAATATGAGTTCCCCTATTAAACACTCTATAAGCCTTAGATCTTTCAGAGTATCCAATGAAGGTACACTTTTGAGATTTAGAACCAAATTTACCAAGGTTATCTTTAGTGTTCAACATATAACAAATACAACCAAATTGTTTAAAATAAGAGATGTTAGGCTTTTTATCTTTCCACAATTCATATGCTGTTTTATTCAATGTAGATCTAATTAAGACTCTATTTTGAATATAACATGCAGTATTAAATGCTTCAGCCCAAAAGTGTTTTGCAACAGTCATAGCATTTAAGATCGTTCTCACTATATCTTGGAGTGATCTATTCTTTCTTTCTACAGCTCCATTTTGTTGGGGTGTTCTAGGAAATGAGAAGTTGTGAGAAATTCCATTCTCATCACAAAAACTTTCAAAGAACTTGTTTTCAAATTCTCCTCCATGATCACTTCTAATTGTTACAATCTTAAGACCATTTTCATTCATTATTTGTTTGCAAAATGTTATAAACACTTGTGAGATTCATCCTTACTTCTTAAGAATTTTACCCATGTCCACCTAGTGTAATCATCTACTATAACATCTTGTTTCTCTAGACTAAAGAGATTTATCTTATAAATGTTGATTTGCCTCTGACTTGTAAAGTGTACAGATCCATCCTTCTGATTAATTGTCTTGCATGTTTTTTGATTGAATATAAAATCATAATTATTATCACTTAACTGACTAATACTTAACAAATTATGCTTAAGACCATTAACAAACAAGACATCTTTAATAGAAAGGGAAGTACCATTACCAACTGTACCCTAACCAATGATTTGGCCTTTTTGCTTTCCTCCAAAAGTCATTATGCCTCCTTTGGTCAATGTTTGTTCAAGGAACATAGACTTTTCTTTTGTCATATGTCGCGACCATCAACTGTCCAGGTACCATGATTGGTGTTTTAAATTGATTGCTGAGGACATCTGCAACATAGATAATTTTGTTCTTAGGTACCCAAATTTGGTCGGGTCCTGGTTTGTTAGTCTTGAAAGGTTTCTTGTATTTCCTTGTATTTAACATGGGACAAGATAATTTGGAGCGACCTTTCTTAGACCAAACAGAACACAAGATATCAGAGGGAATAGGTTTAAGTTCAGTTACAATTTCTTCAAATCCTATACCTCTTTTATTATTTCAATTGACTCCATAAATCATAGAAGCATATTTGCTTCTTTCCATACCATTAGCAAGAAAATCTTGAAATACTTCTTCGTGCTTAATAGAGTTACATGTGGTATTTTCTATTGATGTTGAACTATGATTACTTTTCAAAGTTAGATTTTCGGCCTTAAGTTCAACAATATCAGTTTTCAAAGTTGCATTTTCTGTTTTAAGTTCAGTAATATCAATTTTCAGAGATGCATTTGTTGTTTTTAAATTCAACACTTTGATTCTTTAACACAATAACTTTTTTAGTTAGGTTTGCATTTTATTTTCTAAGTGTTTTTAGTTTTAAACACAATTTGTGATTCTTATTTAAAAAATCATTTATAGCAGTAATTAATTCATATCGATTAAAGTTATAAAATACCTCAATCTCTTCATCTGTTGATTCACTACTGGAGTCATAATCTTTGTTGAATCCAAAGGCGGAGTTGGTATGAGCCATCAGAGCCAAATCTGCTTGTTCATCGTCAGAGGATTCATCAAAATCATCCCATGTAGCCATCAAACTCTTCTTCTTGGTTCTGGAATCTTTCCTCTAGTGTTTCCCTTTCTCCAGGTTTGGACAGTTTGACTTGATATGTCTAGCTTCATTGCATCAATAGTAGATATTGCTTTTCTTGTCAAAATTTTCATTCCTTCGGCTACTGGACTGCTTGGAATCTTTATGATCGAAAAATTTCCCCTTGTAGTGCCACATCCTCTGAATTCTTCTAGATATGAAGGCAATCTTCTCTTCCTCTGAGTTCAGATTTTGATGATCTGAATCCCTATCCTCTAATTCTGATGTTGCCTTTAGAACCTTCTTCTGCTTGGATATCAAAGCCAGAGTCTTGTTCTTCTTCTTGGGGTCATCTTCTTCAAGCTCAATTTCATGTGATATGAGAAAGCTGATTAATTCTTCCATCTTAAGAGTATTCATATCCTTTCCTTATTGAATGTCAGTGATCTTAGGTCTCCACTTGCTTTTCGAACTCCTAAGGATTTTCTTCACATGATCAGCAATAGTATAACTCTTCTCAAGAACCATTAATCATGAGACCAAGTTCTGGAACTTGGAAAACATTATTTAAATGTCTTCATCTTCTTTCATCTTGAACATCTCAAACACTGTAAAGTGCTCAGCCTTGAGAACAAGCTCTGATGCCAATTGAAGGTGCAAACACGAAGGGAGGGTTGCATTGTGTTTGAAAAAGTTCATAACTTTTTGCTAATTTGATGAAGGTTGGTTGGTTTTTATGAATTACTTAGATAAGAAGCAATCAGATTCAAAAACAAAAAACAGTGAAAGCATAAATAAGTTGACACATAAATACATCATGGTTCACCACTAATATGGCTACTTCAAGTCCCCTGTTTTAGAAGGCTTTAATTCACTAACTCCAATACCTTGAATTACAAATCACCTGACCCTCCAAGCCTGTCTTCCCAAACAGCCTAACAACTCCAAACTTTTGAGGAACTAACCACCTTGACCCTAAAAGCCAAGTCTTCTCCTAACAATCTGACAACCCCAGATTGAAGTAGGAACTAAACTACTATCGGGTTGGATACAAAAGATTTGAACTTTAGGTGTTTGTTTGTAACAAAGCTAAGAAATAAAACTTAGAGAATATTTCTCATTCGAACAAGTGTTTCTCTCTTTGAACTCTAAGTTGAATTTGGAATTTTGAGTTTGAGTTCTTCTACCTTTTTCTTGCTTTTCAATGATATTCTTCTTTAGCCTTGAGTTGTATTTACAGTTAAAATTAGAGCTTCAATTTCGTCCTTGATTAATTCTAAATTGTATCTTGTTCAAATTGAGTTTGTAAATTCTTTAGATTGATTTTGTTCCTAATTTGTTTAGATTGAGTTTGTAAATTCTTCAGACTGATTATGTTCGTATTTTGTTTAGATCGCATTTGTGAATTCCTAAGATTAATTCTGTTTATATTTTGTTGTAGATAAATCTTGATCAAATCTTCTTCAAATCTTGACCATATCTTCTTCTCAACTTGGTCAAAGATTTTCTTCTATTATAAACATTAATCAAATCTTATTTTTGATTTTCATCAATTATAAATTTGATTCAAATCTTATATTAGGTTTTCTTCAATTATAAATCGGAATCAAATCTTATTTTAGATTTTCTTCAATTATAAATTTGAAATAAATCTTATTTTAGATTTTCTTCGATTATAAATTTGAATCAAATCTTATTTTAGATTTTCTTCAAAAACATGAATCTTCTTTCATACTCTTCGAAGTTAAATATATTGTTAAAAGTAGGATCAGTATTGTTTGTATCAAAGTTCCAAGTCCATAATTTCTTCAATGTATTTGATGTTGTTCTTCAATAATGTCTAGGCTTAACTTTTTAGATTTTCCTAATTTTTTGCAAAGTAGTTTGATGAGAATTGTTGTAAGATTTTTCAATTGCAATTCTTTTGTTCGGTTTGCTGAAACAGAAAGAATTCCTTTTATAGATGCAATTCTGAACGTTTGTATTGCTTAAGTATTGAATTAAATTATTGAATTATTTCAGTTTTGTTCTTTTTTGAATCGTTACTTTGAACCAGTGCGTTGATGTGCTGTTTTACTTTTGACCATTACTGCAGATTTCAAATTTGTTGTCGTTGTCAGCGATGAAGTCTTTTATAAACCAATTCGGCCAATTTAAAATTACTTAGCTAAATGATTTCCATTCGGTGCAAGTGGTAGGTAATCAATAGGGACATTCTTTGTATTTTTTTTTCAAGATTTTTTCTGAGTTTTCACATCTTCCATGAGAAGAATCAAAGGAAAATTTTCAGGTATCAAGATCTGAGGCAAACTTTTCTTTTTTCAGAATCTGATCAGGAATCTTCTAGATTTTATCAAAATCACATCTTCCAAGTCATAAACAATTCTCCATAATCGTTGACCTTTATCAGAGGCATTGACTTTTTCTAAGGCGTTGACTTTTTGTAAATGAAATCTAGTGGGTTGACTTTTATCATAGGCATTGACTTTTGTTAGAGTCAGAAATATGAAAGTCAGAGCCATTGTGTAAATACTAGAAGTAGAGCCAAAAGTATTAGAGTTAGATTGGAGTGTGTCAATATCAGAATTAGAGTCGTATGTTAATGTGTGAATATCAGAGATAGAGTCAATAATGTGTTTGTACTGAATTACTTTGCAAAGGCAGATACAACTTATCAAAACATGTTGTATATCAGAGTTAGAAATGTTTATCAGACTGAGCACTTCATAGCTAGCAAAGAGTGTGCTTCCTCTGATTGGGTTGTTTCCCCATTGTGTTTCCTCTGATATGTGCATTTCTTCTAATGTGTGTGTTTCCTTATATTAGTGTGTTTCCTCTAATTAGTGTGTTTCCTCTAATCATTGCATATCTTTTAATCTTTGTGTTTCCTCTAATCACTATGTTTCCTCTTATCATTGTGTATCCTTTGATCAGTGCGTTTCCTCTGATCATTGCGTATCTTCTAATCAGTGCATATCCTCTAATTTTGTTGTATCCTTTGATTCTATTGTGTCCTGTGATTATGTTGTATCATTTGATTCTATTGTATCCTCTGATTTTGTTGTATCCTCTGTTTATTCCTAGGTCTAGAATGTACTATTTGTTCTATTTTTTTGCACACTTATTTTAGAACATTAGTACTTTAAATTGTTCTCACAAACTTCTTTTTGTTATCAACAAAACTAAAAAGGAATTGTTCTCGAAAACCATCTTTGTTCTAACAATCTCCTCCTTTTTGTTGATGACAAAACCTCATTTTCTAAACAATTTCATAATAAAAAATAAAACAAATAACATAGATTAATCATATGCTCCCCCTAACTTAGAGCATATTCGATTTGTTTCAAAAGGTTTCTCTCCCCCTTTGTAAAATTGTTCTACAAAACATTTTATTTTCTCCCCCTTTGTCATCATATAAAAATGAGTAAAAATGTATCAGAGGCATGTATGAAATGGAACAAAATATGACATATTAATGAACATGTAAAAAAAATGCAAAATGATAAAATTTTAGAGGCATGTCATATATTGATCAAAACATCATTCTGAAATGTAAACAAGGTTTAGATATTCTTTAATAAAAAGGAACCTGTCTTCAGCAAGGAGTTTTGTGAAGATATCAGCCCATTGATGATTAGTGTCGATAAATTTGATGTCTAGGATTCCCTTCTAAACAAAATCTCTTTTGAAGTGATGTTTGATTTTCAATGGGTTTAGCTCCGAAGTGCAGAATTGGAGCTTTGGTGGTTAAGCAAATGGTAGAAGTGTTGTCACAAAATATAGGAATTTGACTTTTATATAGTTTGTAATCTTCTAATTGATGTTTCATCCACAAATGTTGAGTATTGAAACTAGCAGCTGATATAAATTTTTCCTATTTTGTTGACAAAGCAATTGTCCCCTGCCTCTTATTGGACCACGATATCAGATTGTTGCCAAGAAAAGTGCAGTTTCCGCTAGTGTTTTTTCTTTCAAGTTTGTCACCTGCATAATTTGCATCACAAAATCTAACCAACTTGCTCGAGACACATGACAATAGATAAACAATATTTTCTTTCCTTTTTCAAGAAGGATGGAGGATCTATAACTTTTGGGAATAATGATCAGCCAAAAATCAACGGTAATGGTATTATAGGAAAAGAAAACTCAGCAAAAATAGTTGATGTTCAATATGTTGAAGGTTTTAAACATAATCATCTAAGCATTAGTCAATTGTGTGACAATGGTTTTGAAGTTATTTTTAAACCAAACATATGTGTAGTCAAGCAAGCATCTTCTGGAAAAATTCTTTTCTCTAGGTCAAGAAAGAAAAATCTATATGTTTTATATCTTGAAGAATTACCCATTGAATCATATTTTATGTTCATAAACAAAGATAAGGGAATATGGAACAAATGAATTTGGCATGTTAGCATGAAAACAATTTCAAAATTATCCAAACTTGATCTTGTTAGAGGTTTGCCAAAAATCTGTTTTGATAAAGATAAAATATGTGAAAAGGGCTTGGTTGTAGAAACAAAACTCATAGAGGCACATAATATCTTGTTTCTCTAAGTTTAAAGGTTTATTTTGTATAAGTTATTTTGCTTCTAGCCTATAAACAGTACAGATCAATCCATTTGACTAATTGCTTTGCATAGTTTTTGATTAAACATAATCTCATAACCATTATTACTTAATTGACTAGTACTTAACAAATTATGTATCCTTCAATTGTACCTTGAACAAATAAAACATTATTAATGAAGGGTAAAGTACTATTACCAATTGTACCATGTCCAATGATTTTTCCTTTTTGGTTGCCTCCAAAGTCCATTATTTCTCCTTCCTTCATGATCAGGTTTTGGAACAAAGGTGTTTCGCCCATTATAATTTGCATCTCTAACCAATACAAGTAATCTAAAATATCATCTGTAAAAACATATCCTTCAAGAGTGTAACTCTAAAAATGTTGTCTTTCTGTGTGGTTTTACTTTGTGCACCATGGTGAACATATGATTACATCTATTCAACGTGAAAACTTTCATGGTTTTTTTCATGTGTTAGATCATAACCATTAATTCTATTTGGATGACCATGAATCTCAACTATTTCTGATTTTTTTTCTTGGCTTAGAGGAAACATTTGCACTACTATAATCATACACTGAAATTTCTTTCCTATCGTTGTCTTTTAACCACAAGTCTTCTATGAACTCAATATCAAAACTTCTTATAAGTTTATTCAAAACAAAATTATAAATCTTGTACCCCAAATTCATCTAGAACATAGGCATTAAACATATATTGCTTACTTTTTACATCCACTATAGACATCTCATCTTTATGGGTACACACAAATGCTTTACATCCGAAAATGTGCAGGTTAACTAAAATATTATTCATTTAGTAATTGAGATACTCCTTAATTTATTATCTTTTATGTTGAATTTACTAATAACTCTATTGATTTCTATTTTGTTATAGCCTAATGATACCTTGGAAATAATCTTTAAGTATCACAATGCTAAATACAGGAGAGACGTTCCCAGAAGCAATAACATAACTAAATGAATGCAAGAGTAAAATGACACAAGCAATTTATCTTGGTTCACCACCAACTTCGTAGCTACGTCCACTCCCTTCACTTAAAAGGATTAATCAACTAATACAACTCTATGAATTACACAACACTTGACCCTACAAGTCAGTCTTCTCAAAACAGTCTGACAACCCCAAACTTTTTAAGGGACACAAGCACATTGACTCTACAAGCCAAGTCTTTTCGACACAATCTATTCATCTGAGGCATGTTGAAGTTACTGTTAATTAGAGGCATGTTGAATCTTCAGAGGCACATAATTCGTCAAAGACAGACGCAAAATCTTTAGAGGCTTATTGGATCTTTAAAGGCAAATGTATAGACTGACTCATCATAGCCATGCAAAATCAGAAGCATGCTTTCGTCTTCAAAAGTAGATACAGAAACATGCTGACCTACTACAATTATGCTATCAAAGGTAGATTCACGAACTTTTCCAGCGTATGGATTTGACTAAATTGATTTAGTTTTCTCTGACCTTTTCACTTCCTCTAGTGACCTTTTCTTGGTGGTATCCTCTGGTGATGGTTTCCTTTACTGGTATCCTCTGGTGATGATATCCTCTGGTGGTGGTATCATATTGTGACTTTCTTTGGTGGTATCCTCTGGTTGTTTCCTCCGATTTTTGTGTTCTAATTTCGATATACTTAGTGAAAAAATTTGTGCAATAAATTGTTTTCACAAAGTACTTTTTTAATGGAATCAACTTGGTTCCAAGAATCTCCCTATTTTTTATGACGATAAACTATATTTTTCATAACAATTTTTCTTTTAGTACTTAACTTCCTTTGACTTAAGGATCCCCTAAGTCCAAGTAATTTTTTTTCATTATGTTCCCACAATACATAATTGTTCTCAATATCTTTCTCCCCCCTTTTTTCATCACATATAAAGACTTGAAATTGACACCTCTCTCTTTTTATTTTATTTTTTGAATATAATGAACATAACATAAAACATAGTCTTTATATGAACAAAACATAAAATTGATCCTAGTATGAATCTAAACTACTCTAAATCTAAACTACTCTAAGCTTGGCACATCATCATTCAGGTATAAATGTAAGGTTTAGATTCTTCCTAATGAAGTCAAATTTATCTTCAGCTAGTGGTTTGGTGAATATGTCAGCTCATTGGTGTTCAATGTCTACAAACTAGATATTGAGTACTTCTTTTTGAACAAAGTCCATAATGAAGTGATGTTTGATTTCTAAGTGTTTGGCTCTAGAATGTAGGATTGGATTCTTGGTTAGGAAAGTGGAAGAAATGTTGTCAATGAATATGGGAATGTTACTCTCAAGAATCTTGTAATGTTCCAGTTGATGTTTCATCCATAGCAATTGAAAACTGCAACCTGTTGTTGAAATGTACTCAACCTCTATTGTTTACATTGCAATTATGTTTTGTCTTTTACTTGACCATGAGATTAAGTTTTCACCAAGAAATGTGCAGTTTCCTGTTAACATTAGTTAAATGTGATTCCCTTGGATCAGCCTGAAATCTTGCACACGCAAACATAAAACATAATATCAGGTTTAGAGGCAGTAAGTAAAGCAGTGGTCGAATCATTCCTCTATATTTTTTCTTGTCAACCTTCTGGCCTGATTCATCCTTTTCAAGTGAACAGGTAGGGTGCATTGGTGTAGCCATAGGTTTACAATCATTCATTTTAAACTTCATGAGAAGCTCTTTTGTATATTTGATTTGATGAATGTATACGCCTTTTTGTCTTTTTTGAATTTGTATCCCTAAGAAGAACAAAAGTTCTCCCATCATAATCATTTGAAATTCAAGCTGCATCAACTTAGCAAATTCTTGACAAAGAGTGCCATTAGTAGATCCAAAAATAATGTCATCAACATAAATTTGAATGCTAAGAATGTCGTGTCCTTTTGATTTTCTAAACAGGGTGTTGTCTACATGACCTCTTTCAAGATTGTTTTTAAGAAAGAAGTTACTTAGTCTATCATACCACGCCCTAGGTGATTGTTCTAGACCATACAGTGATTTCCTAAGTTTAAATACATGGTTTGGATAAATTCAAAACCTGGGGGTTGCTTAACATAGACTTCCTCACTTATAAATCCAATTACAAATGTACTTTTAACATCCATTTAAAATAATGTAACGTTATTATAAGCAGCAAAAGAGAGTAGGTTACGAATAGCTTCTAACCTGGCCATTGGAGCAAATGCATCAGTGCAATCAATGTCTTCTTGCTGAGTATAACCTTGTGCAAAAAGTCTTGCCTTGTTTCTGCTCACTTCTCCTTTTTCATTAGCTTATTTCTGAAAACTCAATTGGTTCCAATAATGTTTTTCTTCCAACTAGGTACTAGATCCCAAACATCATTCCTTTTAAATTGATTTAACCCTTTTTGCATTGCAAGTATCCAACCATTTTATGTTTGTGCTTCATCAACATATGTAGGTTCAATTGATGATAGTAGACCAAACACAGTTGCGTCTTTCAGTGAGGATCTGGTCTTCAAATGATCATTTACATTTCCAATGATTAGAGTTTCAGGATGGGATGACTTGTACTTCCATCAAACATGCACTATCATTAACTTACTTTGACTTTTTAAGGTAGAGTTGTTTGTCATCAAATTTAACATGTATTTACTCTTCTATAATATGGGTTTCCCTATTAAACACTCTATAGGCTTTAGATCTTTCAGAGTATCCTATGAAGGTGCACTTCTGTGATCTGGAATCAAACTTGCCAAGATTGTCTTTAGTGTTTAACATATAGCAAGTACAACCAAATTTTTTAAAGTAAGAGATGTTATGCTTTTTACCCTTCCATAATTCATATGGTGTTTTATTCAATATTGACCTGATTAGGATTCTATTTTGAATATAGCATGCAGTGTTAGTTTCCTCTACCCAAAAATATTTTGCAATATCCATCTCATTAAGTATGGTTCTGGCCATTTCTTGAAGGGATCTATTCTTTCTTTATACAACTCAATTTTGTTATGGTGTTTTAGGAGAGGAGAAATTTTGAGAGATTGCATTCTTATCTTAAAAAATTTCAAAGAACTTGGTTTCAAATTCTCCTCCGTGATCTCTTTTAATTGTTAAAATCTTAAGACCCTTTTCATTCATTACTTGTTTGCAAAATACAATAAACACTTTGTGGCGATCATCTTTATTTCTTAAGAATTTTATCCAGGTCCACCTAGTGTAATCATCTACTATCACAAATCCATACTTCTTTCGATTTAGTGAGATTGCTTTTACTTGCCCAAAGAGATCTATATGTAAGAGCTCATGGGGTTTTGAGGTAGAGACTAAGTTGTTAGGGGTAAAGGAGTTATTTGTTTGTTTTCCCTTTTGACAAGCTTCACACATGATTTCAGTTTGGTAGCTAAGCTTAGATACACCTCTAACTAGTTGAAGTTTATTCAATTTTGATATTAATCTAAGGTTTGCATGACCAAACCTTTTGTGCCAAATTAATTTCTCTTTATTTACTGACATTAGACATTTAACATCTTCTTTCTCTAGACTAAACAAATTTATTTTATATATGTTATTTTGCCTACAACCTGTAAAGAGTACAGATCCATGCTTTTGACTAATTGCCTTGCATGTTTTTCAATTAAATATAATATCATAATTTTTATCACTTAACTAACTAATACTTAATAAAATATGTTTAAGACCTTTAATAAACAAAACATCTTTAATAGAAAGAGTGGTGTCGTTACCAACTGTGCCTTGCCCTATGATATGGCCTTTCTGCTTTCCTCCAAAAGTTATTGTTCCTCCTTTGATCAATGTTAGGTCTTGGAATATAGACTTTAACTCGGTTTTTGAAAACATCTACAACATATATAATTTTGTTCTTAGATACCCAAATTTGGTTAGGTCCTGGTTTGTTAGTCTTGAAAGGCTTCTTGTTTTTCCTTGTATTTAATATGGGACAATATGATTTAGAGTGACATTTCTTAGAGCAAACAATACATAAACTATAATAGGGAATAAGTTTAGGTTCATCTACTGTTTCTTCAAATCATATACCTCTTTTACCATTTCTACTAACTTCATAAATATAGAACCATATTTTCTTTGTTCCGTACTGTTAGCTAGAAAGTCTTGGAACACTTCTTCATATTTATCATAATTACATGTGACATTTTCTAAAGGTTTTGAAATAAGTGTATCATTCAAGGTTTTAATTTTTTATTTAACCTCAACACTTAAAGTTTTTAAAGCATTGATTTCTTTAGTTAAGTTTGCATTTACTTTCCTAGGTGCATTCATTTTAAGAGACAACTTGTGGTTTTTGTTTAAGAAATCAATTATGACATTAATCAAGTCAGATCGGGTTAAGTCAAAAAATACCTCAATTTCTTCATCAACTAATTCACTACCAGAGTCAGAATCAGTGTCTCTGTTGGATACAAGGGCAAAGTTGGTATGAGCCATCATAGTCAAATCTACTTGCTCTTTATCATTATAGGATTCATCACAATCATCTCATGTAGCCATCATAATCTTCTTCTTGGGTATGAAATCTTTCCTTTGACATGTCTAGGTTCATTGCATCCATAACATATGATGTTTTTCTTGTCATATTTTTTCATCCCTTCCTCTATTGGATTGCCTAGAATATCTTTGAGGAAATTGCTTCTTTCTGTTGTGCCACGTCTTTTGAATCTTTCTAGATATGAAAGTCAGTTGAGTTCAAATTTTGATCATCTGAATCATTATCCTCAGATTTCGATGTTGCCTCCAGAATCTTCTTCTACTTGGAATTCAGAGCCAAAGTTGGCATCTTCTTCTTGGGCTCATCGTCTTCAAGCTGAATTTCATGTGATCTCAAGGATTAATCAATTCTTCCAATTTAAGAGTATTGAGATCCTTAGCTTCTTGAATAGCTGAAATGTTAGGTCTCCACTTGCTTGACAGACTCCTAAGAATTTTCTTCACATGATCAGCAGTAGTATAACTTTTCTCAAATACCTTTAATCATGAGACCAGAGTCTGGAATCTGGAAAAACATTATTTCAATGTCTTCATCTTCTTCAATCTTTAATAGCTCATACTTTCTAACTAGGAGATTAACCTTTGCTTCATGAACTTGCTTGCTTCCTTCATATGTCAGAATCACACTATCATAAATACTTTTTCTACTCTCCTTGTTGGTGCACTTGTCAAATTCCTTGAAAGTGATTGCATTTATCATGAAAGTTTTAAATTTATGATGCATCTTGTACATCTTCTTTTGATCAGCATCCATCTTATTTCTTGGAATTTTAGTACCACCTTCTTTTGTTGGAGCAATATAATCATCTTTCACTCAGTCCCAAAGTTCAGGATCTTGTGAAATAAAGAAACTCCTCAACCTGTCTTTTCAGTACTCAGAACGTTCACCATCAAACAGAGGTGGTCTGTTGATGTTTCCTCCAACAGCTTCTTCACTGAATCCAAACATGTTGTATCCTTGGATCTTTCCTCAAACAATGTAAAGTGTTGAGACCAACCTTGAATACTGATCATAGCACTTGGGCGCATGTTTCTAGCTTTTTACTTTGGATTTTTAAAATCAATTTATACCTTAGAATAATTTTTTAGCTTGTTTCTAAACTTTGGGTTGAAATTGAATTATAATTTTATTATTTGCATTTTGACCCTGCTCGATCTGTAGGCCATAACTTGAGCTCTGGATATTAGATTGAAGCATGCGAGCAGTCGTTGGAAAGCTAAAAACTAGAGCTACAACTTTTGTGTTTGAATAAAATCTCAATGTCGAACTCTACTAAACCTAAATTGCAGATTTCGTAACATGGACTTTTGTAATAATTTTAAATAGCGGACCGCTTGTTTTTAAAGCCCAAAATCGGGCACTATATATTGAGAATTTTCCTTCCTTTCTTCGCATGTATTATTTTCGGAACCAGAGATCAGATAAATAAAAACACTTTTATTTTAATTTCATGGAAGGCTAAATTCGAAGGGTTAATCCACGAGTTCAAGGTTTCATCAACACTTGGAGATTCAGGTTACACCGTCAATTCTAATTCATGATTCTATTTATGTTATTTGATTATATTGATATTCTGATTGCTTAAATTGAATTTTAATAGGATCGATTAAATTCGTTTGACAAAATTTGTTTTCGTTTCTAATTTAATTGAATTATAATTTTGCGTCGCTTGAACGTTAATTATAATAATATTTTGATGATTGTGATGCTTAATCCAGTCAACGAAACTGAATTTACATAGGATTTATTATGCTTGTTTGATCAATTCTATAGTCAAATGAGAATATAATCACGGTTTAGGAATTAAACTCATTGATAGAATCTGTGATATGTCTGAAACTCGAATAAGTGGATTAATCGTTTTGCTCATTTGTTCAAACTAGATCATTATAAAAAAAACCCCCCTTTCTGAATTTGAACTCTCAATTAGGTTAATATTATCATATCAGAAGTCCTTGTGAAATTACTTGAGTTATTACCCATTTATACATTTATTTTAAATCGTATTTGATCTGTGTGCGACAACAGATCAAATTGGCGCCGTTGCCGGGGACTCTCTGATAACAATATTAACCAGTTTTAGAGTATTACTAACCATCCTAACAATTCTTTCTTCGTGCTTTGTTGTTCTACAGGTCGGATAGGCTTGTGCTAGCTCATAGGCACATTGCTAGTAAAAAAAAAATCCGGTTTTCAGGCGACTGTCTCGGATTGCCCCGAAATTTCGCCAGAAAATTAGAAAAAAAAAAATCAAGGAATAGGACATCCTTACAAGGGACTTATTATGGGATTCGATGCTCAAATTCCCAAATTCCTTCATCTGGACCACTTTTTCAATATTTGAATTTTCGATATTTTAAAAAAATCCCAAAAAAATTTGTGTTGCCTTTATTTGATTTTTAGAGATTTTTGGTGGTATTTTTATATTTTTTGGATTTTATTTGATAGTGTGTTCGATTTTCCACTTCAATTTTAGCAGTAGGGACATTGTTGGAATTTCAGAATTGTGATTTTGCATTGTGTTGTTATGATAATGCATGACTAGGGCTAGTTCTGTAAATCTGCACCCCTTGACCCTGAAATAGATAGGACCTTTCATTTACGTCGTAGACTTAATAAGGCTGTTGCTAGTGCTAACGAGTCGGATAGAGAGTCAGATAGAGATAGTGATAGTGAAAGTGACATTTTGCTACACAATATGGCTGATATGAATAATAGAACTTTGAGACAACTTGCTGCACCTGATGTTACTTATAATGCATTGTGTATTGCATATCCTGAAGTTATTGTACCATTTGAACTTAAATCTAGTTTAATACACTTGTTTCCAAAGTTTAATGGTCTTGCAGGTGAGAATCCCCACAAACACTTGAAGGAGTTCCATGTGGTGTGTTCTACCATGAAACCTCAAGGAGTCACAAAAGATCATATCAAGCTGAGAGCCTTCCCATTCTCACTTCAAGATGCTACCAAGGATTGGTTATACTACCTTCAACCAGGTTCTTTTACAAGTTGGAATGATTTGAAGAAATTGTTTCTAGAAAAATTATTCCCTGCCTCAGGAGCTGCTTCAATCAGAAAAGAAATATGTGGCATTAGACAGATTGACAGGGAATCACTACATGAGTATTGGGAGAGATTCAAGAAATTGGTGTCTAGTTGTCCTTACCACCAGATTTCTGATCAATTGCTTATCCAGTATTTTTATGAAGGCTTGCTACCTATGGATAGAAGTATTTTGGATGCTGCTAGTGGGGGAGCACTTGTCGATAAGACCCTAGAAGAGGCAAAAGCTATGATTGAGAACATGTCCATTAATTCCCAACAGTTTACAACTAGAAGCAATTCAACAGTTTTGACAAAGGGAGTGAATGAGATTCAAGCTTCTTTCCACAAGAATCTAGAAAGCAGACTTGATGAGCTTACATCTTTAGTAAAGAAATTGGATGTAGGTAAAGCCCAAGCAGTGGTATGTGGTATTTGCACTTCTTTAGAGCATCCTATAGATTCATGTCCTACTTTGCAAGACGATCCAATTGCTGATGCTCCTCAAGCATATGCAGCAAACATATTCACCTCCAAGCCAACTATGATTTGTCGTCTAGCATGTACAATCCCGGTTGGAGAAACCATCCCAACATGAGATGGTGGAATTCATCTACACAACAGCAACAACAACCTAGGCAACAAAACAGTCTGCATCAGCAGAACATTCCACATCAGCAGCAAAAACCTTCATTAGAGCACCTTGTCAAGCAAATGGCTGTCCAAAATCTTCAATTTCAACAAAGAACAGAATCCAAAATTTAGAATTTGGAGACAAAGATTGGCCAACTGGCCACTTCAATTAATCAGATGCAGACTCAGGGATCAAACCAACTACCTGCCCAGTCAGTAGTAAATCCAAATGCCCCTAATGTCAGTGCAATTACATTGAGGTTCGGGAAAGCTGTTGAAATACCAAAGGTAGCTGAAACTGTTGTGAAAAATAGCAAGGTTGCTGAAGAAATTTTGACACCTGAAACTGTTGATGTTGAGCAAAGTATACCACTTCCTTTTCCTCAAAGAGTAGTGAAGACTAAGAAAATGGACGAGGCAGATATGGACAGGGACATCTTGGATACATTTAGGATGGTGGAAGTGAACATTCCCGTCCTTGAAGCAATTAAACAGATCCCAAGATATGCCAAATTTCTAAAAGAGTTGTGCATACACAAGATAAGGTTAAAAGGTAATGAAAGAGTAAACATGAGGCGTAATATTTCAGCCCTCATCCAGCCCATGCCCTAGAAATGCAAAGATTCAGGAACTTTTTCCATTCCATGTACCATTGGCAATAGTCAATTTGAAAATGCCATGTTAGATTTAAGAGCTTCCATTAATGTTATGCTCACATCTATTTTTAACTCTCTTTCTCTTGGACCTTTACAGAGTACAGGTGTTACCATTCAATTGGCGAACATAAGCAATGATCGCCCTGCTGGACTTGTGGAGGATGTACTTGTTCGAGTAAATGAATTAATATTTCCTGCAGATTTTTACATTTTGGACATGGAGGGAGAGAATAATTCAAATAAGGCGCCTATCATTTTAGGCAGACCATTCTTGAAAACCGCTAGAACAAACATTGATGTGCATGCTGGAACTCTATCCATTGAATTTGGTGATAGCATTGTAAAATTTAATATCTTTGATGCTATAAAACACCCCGTGGAAAAGAATTCTATTTTTCAAATTGAATTACTTGCTGATTTGGTTGATGACATTTACCCAGATATGTTTGCTGTTGATTTTCCTTGACTGTCTTATTTTAATGATACTTATACTTTTGAATTTTGCACAGATACTCAGTTGTGCTCTGTGTGTGCTGAGATCAAAGCTGCTTTGAGAAAACACATCTGGACCTTTATATGTCAAAATCACACTATCATAAATACTTTTTCTGCTCTTTGTTGGTGCACTTGTCAAATTCCTTGAAAGTGATTGCATTTATCATGAATGTTTTGGATTTATGATGCATCTTGTACATCTTCTTTTGATCAACATCCATCTTATTTCTTGGAATTTTAGTACCATCTTCTTTTGTTGGAGCAATATAACCATCTTCCACCAAGTTCCAAAGTTTAGGATCTTGTGAAATAAAGAAACTCCTCAACCTGTCTTTTCAGTACTCAGAACGTTCACCATCAAACAGAGGTGGTCTGTTGATGTTTCTTCCAACCGCTTCTTCACCAGATCCAAACATGTTGAATCCTTGGATCTTTCCTCAAACACTGTAAAGTGCTCATCCTTGAGACCGACCTTGAATACCATTTGAAGTTAAAACACGAAAAGGGGGGGTTGAATTGTGTGTGTTTAAGTTGGATTCTTTTTTCTTATTTCGTTAAAATTGGTTCACGTTTGATGACTTAGAGCATAAGTAGTAACAAAACTAAAGGAATGCATGAGTAAAGTGACACAGGCAATTTATCCTGATTCACCACCAATTTGGTAGCTTCGTCCAGTCCTCTCACTTAGAAGGATTTAATTCATTAATTCAACTCCTGGAATTAATCAATGCCTAACCCTACAAGTCTATCTTCTCAAAACCATCTGACAACCCCAGACTTTTTGAGGAACACAAGCACCTTGACTATACAAGTCAAGTCTTCCCCACACAATCTGACAACCCTAGATTGTTGAAGGCACACAACACCTTGACCATTCAAGTCAAGTCTTCTCAACATAATCTGACAACCCCAGATTACTTGATGAACACAAAAGCCACTACCCAGTAAGGTTACAAGAGTTTGGAACTTGATTGGTTTGTTTCTAAGAAAGCATATTTGATATAGTGATTTTCCAAACTTTCAATGAAGTACTAAGAAATAAACAATATAAAATTGAGCGAGGGCTTTGCGAGAGCTTTAAATCCTTAAACTATAAATACATAGAAAAATTGAGATCTTAAGGTTTTTCTGAATGACTTCGGTTTTTAGGATTTCTGAGTTTGTTGTTCGTTGTGTTTGTACCTTCGTCTTCGGCCTTGATCCATTATTTATAGATGAAATTAGGGTTCATGAATTTTTTCCCTCAAGAATCTTGAATCGTATCTTCATTCTAGCTTGGTCAACAAATATTTCATCCAAATATAATTATAAAAGATATGTTTTGATAATATGACCCTGAGCCAATTCTTTATTCTCGAATCTAATTTGGAGCAGTTCTTATATAAGGATATTGTGCATATTTGTTCATATTACGTTTGCAAATTAATTCACTCGAGTCTTTCTTCATAGGCTTGATTTGATTTCAGCGGGAATGAAATATGGGCTTGTTCTTGGATCTTCAAAAGTAAGGATACAACTAAGTCCAATTCAGTATTTTGACTTTCCATCAAAGTCTTTGACTTTTCTCCATCATAATCATTGACATGATTGTTGAAGTCAGATGCAGTGTTGCTTGAATAATCAGAGTCAAAAGTAGATGCAAAGCTGCACGACTTAGAATTAGTGGCATCGGAAACTTCACATTTGTTTCTTTATCAAAATTATCGTAAACTTATTTGTTCATCAAAGGCATGCTAACATTACAGTTCATTAGAGGCATGTTGTAGTTACGCTTCATCAGAGGCATGTTGAAGGTACTATTCATCAGAGGCCTGTTGAATCCTCAAAGGCACATAATTCATCAGAGGCAAACGCATAATCTTCAGAGGTTGACGGGATCTTCAGAGGTAGACATATATACTAACTCATCAAAGGAAGGCAAATTAGAAGCACACTTCATTCTTCAAAGGCAGATGCTGAAACACGCTGACCTACCAAAAGCACGCTATCAGAGGTAGATTCGGGAACTTTTCCAACACATGGATTTGACTGATTTGATTTAGTTTCCTCTGACTTTTTCACTTCCTCTGATGGTGGTGTCCTCCGATTTTGTTCAATAAATTGTTGTCACAAAGTACTTTTGTTAGCATCAAAACCACATAGAGAAATGGTTCCGGGAATCAGCTTGGTTCCAACCGTGGTACTCTGTGTCTATTGATATAAAGTTTCTTTTCATTTGAAAAATATTGTTTCGTTAATGTTGTCAATAAGAAAAGTAAAAATACATGTTTTTGATGAAGACAAAGACCAACGATTGTGATCAATGCAACAAGCTCAAAAAGAAGTCCAAATATCATATTGTTAAACTTTAATTCAAACATATTAGATGTTTAATGTAAAGATAAATGATACAATCAATAGCTCAAATACATGAGAACCATTCATCTTTACATATGCATAAAAAGTATTTTCGAAAGTCAAAATTACATTAACAAAGTTTTAAAATTAATATTTTTGACAAAAAGCAAAATTGTATTCGAATACACCATAGTGTATTCGAATACAAATGCTAAGTCAGTAGCAAAAGCTTGACATCTGTATTCGACTACGCAGTGCTGTAATTGAATACAAGTGCTAAGTCAGTAGCTTAGACTATACATCTGTATTCTACTACTACAACCTGCTGTAGTCGAATACAAACAGCAAGTCAGTGGCAAAACATAAAAATTTGTATTCGACTACATAACCTTGTATTCGAATACAAGGTTAAAATTTTGAATAAATTTTAACGTTATAAGAGGTGTATTCGAATACATACATACTATATTCGAATAGAACTAGAAACAATGCAATTTTTCAGATATGAAATTGTTCTAGATCATTGCATTTGTTCATCAAACCTCTTGGATCAATGGCCACGAATCTGAAGAAATGTTTATGGAGTATAAATACACCATAACTTCAGATTAATCATTACACAATCCTACTACCAAACCTTGAACAACTTTGAACCACTTTTCTGATTTTTTTCTCAAAGTTATTTCTCATAATTCAAGTACTTTCATTTCATTTTCATATCCTTGACAAAGGTTCTCAAAGTACTTGAAGCAATATTGGATTGATATCATTATACCTCTCTTATATTCTTATATCCTTATAAAAGTACATTGTTTGTAAAAGAAAGTAGTACTTTCTTAAAGTAGTCTTATCTAAGATAGTGGTGTGCTATCCTAGAAGTTTTGTTAGAAGTTTGTAGAAGAGATCCTAGGGTGCGACTTGTACATTTTCTGACAATAGTGGAGAAATGTCTTGTGGTGTGCAAGAGGACTGGATGTACCCTTGGTCATAAGGGGAACCAGGATAATATTGCTGTGTTCATTTCATTACTGTCATTTACTTTTATCACTTACTATCCTAAAGCGCAAAAATCGATCACCAAATCGCTGAAAACAAGAAAATTTCCTAAACACCTAATTCACCCCCCCCCCTTTCTTAGGTGCACATCTGTACTTACAATTGGCATCAGAGCAGGTTCATGTAACTTACTCCCCGATCAGTACTCATGGGTTCCGCACAATCAGTTTTCAGAGATGGTGGCAGTAGTAACAAACCACCATGCTTTGTTGGAGAGCACTATGACTTTTGGAAGATACGTATGCAAGCGTATCTTAAAGTACAAGGAGACGACATATGGGATTTAGTTGAAAATGATCCTTACATTCCAAAAACGGTGATCAACAAAAAATAAAAAACAAAGATAAAGAATTCATGGATTGACTATGATAAAAGAAAAGTGTTGTTCGATAAGAAGGCTAAAAATATGCTACAATCAGCACTAGGAATATATGAATTTTTATGTGTATTTCACTGTAAAACAACCAAAGAAATATGGGATATGCTGGAAGTAACTCATGAAGGGACCATTGAAGTAAAAATATCTAAACTCAATACACTATCTCAAGAATACGAATAATTTCGAATGAAGCCCAAAGAGTCTATCTTAGACTTACAAAAAAGGTTCTCCCACTTAACCAACCACTTGTCAGCTCTCGGGAAAATCTTCACCAACGATGAACTAAATCTAAAAGTATTAAGATCATTAACGAGGGCCTGGCAACCAAAAGTGACAGCAATCTCCAAAAAGAAAAGTCTATCCAAAATGTCTCTTCCTACATTGTTTGGAAAACTTCAAGAACACGTAATCGAACTTGGATGGTTTAAACAAAATGAAAGTCAAGAAAAGAAGACCAAAAACATTACTCTAAAGACCGAATCAAAAGAACAAATCAAAGACAAAAATTCAAATGATGACGAAAATATTACTTTCCTCGTTAAGAAATTTGATAAGTTTCTTAAAAATGATAGAACTTTCGAAAAGAAAATTTTCAGAAAGAAAGACAGCTCTACTTCAAACCAAATCTTCACTTGCTTTGAATGCGAGAAGCAAGGACACATCAAGGTAGATTGTCAGAACATTATCAAGAAAAATGCCATAAAAAAGAAAGACTTCAAAAAGGCATACATAGCTTGGGAAGACAACGAAGTGAGTTCATCTTTGGAAACAAAAAGTGAAGAATGTGCTAATGTTGCATAAATAGCATTGCATCAATCAGATGACGAAGAAGAGGTTAGTAACATAGACTCCCCTCATCATAATAAAACTAATAGTGAATTAATTATCGAATATAATGATACTCAAAACGCCATTAAGGAACTACTTATCGAATGTAAAAATATGTTCAAATTAGTGTCAACCCAAAAGAGATAAATCTCAACTCTTCAAGAAAAAGTTGACATTATGAGAAGGATTATGAAAAACTAAAACAGAGTTTTACATGCAATAAGTGTGATTCACTCTCTTTCAAGATTTTTCAATTAAATAGAGTAATTGAACGATACGAAAAGGGACAAATGGGATTGGAAATTTTTTTGAATATGCAAAGATACTCAAATGACAAAAGTGGTCTTGGATACTCAAAATTTGATAAACCAAGCTTGAATAAGACCATTTTTGTTAAAGCGAGTAATCAATGCAATCAATAAAAGGTTATAATTATGCAAAAAGATCATCATTATAAAGAGAAAATTATTCAAAATAAATCTCATACACATGCTATTAAAAATAGATCTACTCCTACTTGTTCTTATTGTGGTCTTAATGGTCACACACCTAATGTCTGTCACGTTAGAAACATTAGTATTCCAAAAGGGCATTACGTGTGGGTAAAGAAAGGTACTAACCATCAAGGACCCAAAACACATTGGGTACCTAATAAAACTTGATTTTATTTTTGTAGGTATGCACGCAAAGTACCTCAAATATGTGGTACTCAGATAGTGGATGCTCTAAACATATAACAACAAAGGGATATGTGGTCTATGGAGACAACAACAAAGGAAGAATTTTAGGCATTGTAAAAGTCGGTACAGCCCCATCCCCCTCGATTGAAGATGTTTTATATGTTGAAGGTCTAAAACACAATCTCATAACCATTAGCCAGCTATGCGACAAAGGATACAAGATAGCCTTCAACAAAGATGAATGCATCATCCAAAATGAAGCTACAAATGAAATTCAATTTGTCGGTAAGCGTTTCAAAAACATCTTTGTACTTAATCTTGACGATTTATCCTTAAAATTGAAATGTCTTTGAGTGAGCGACAACAATGATGCATGGCTATGGCATAAAGAATTGCATATATCCACATGGAGCATTTAAACAAATTGGTCAAGCATGATCTTGTTGTAGGCTTACCAAAAATGAAATTTATAAAGGATAAATTGTGTGATGCTTGTCAAAAAAGTAAGCAAACAAAGATTTCTTTCAAACCTAAAAATGTTATATCAACTTCAAGACCACTTCAATTAATACATATGGACTTGTTTGGTCCATCAAGAACCAAAAGTCTTGGTGGAAATTCAAATGGACTAGTAATTGTTGATGATTACTCAAGGTTCACTTGGACCTTATTTTTGGCAAGTAAAAATGAGGCTTTTAAAGCTTTTAAAAACTATGCCAAGCTAGTCTAAAATGAACAATCAGCCAAAATTGTATCAATTACAAGTGATCATGGAGGAGAATTTCAAAATACCTCTTGAATAATTTTGTGAAGAAAATGGAATTTTCCACAACTTTTCTGCACCTAGAACACCTCAACAAAATGGGGTTTTTGAGAGAAAGAACAGATCTTTGGTAGAACTTGCAAGGACCATGCTAAGCGACTCAAGACTACCAAAATATTTTTGGGCGGATGCCGTAAATACAACATGCTATGTTTCCAACCAGGTAATCATTCGGCCGATTCTTAAGAAAACTGCTTATGAACTCTACAAAGGATGAAAGCCCAATATCTCTCACTTCCACATTTTTGGATGTAAGTGTTTCGAGCTAAACAACGTTAAGGACAACCTTGGAAAATTCGATGAAAAAGCCGATGAAGGTATCTTTATTGGCTACTCATTATATAGTAAAGCATTTAGAATTTTCAATAAAAGAACCTTATTAGTTAAAGAATCAATGCATGTATCTTTTGATGAAACTAACCTCTTGAAAGAGGACAAAAATATTTCTTATGATGATGATGATTTTGAAAGTAATGATACAAGCAAAGAACATCAAATTGATCAACCAAGTCAAGATAGTGAAGTCAACATTGAAAAGCAGGATGATAATCTTCCTAAGAAATGGAGAACCCATAGAGGTCATCCAATTGATAACATTATTGGTGATATCAACAAAGGAGTTACAACAAGCTAAAAATACAAGATGCCTGCTTGAACATGGCATTCATTTCTTAAATCGAGCCCTCCAAGATTGGTGAAGCACTAAAAGATAATCAATGGATACTTGCCATGCAAGAAGAACTAAACCAATTTGAAAGAAGCAAAGTATGGGAACTTGTTCCTAATTTTGGAAATAAACACATCATTGGTACAAAATTGGTGTTTAAAAAAAAACTTGATGAAAATGGTATAGTTGTTCGCAAAAAGGCAAGATTGGTCGCTCAAGGATACAATCAAGAAGAATGGATTGACTTTGATGAAACATTTGCTCTTGTAGCAAGGTTAGAAGCAATTTGATTACTACTTGCTTATGCTTGTTCTATGAACTTTGAACGTTTTCAGATGGATGTCAAGAGTGTTTTTCTCAATGGATATATTAATGAAGAAGTATATGTCAAACAACCACCCATATTAATGAAGAAGTATATGTCAAACAACCTTCCTATGTGAACGAGGATTTGAAAAAGGCAAAGTCGATAAGACATTATTTATTAAAAGAAATAATGGCCACACCTTATTGGTCCAAATCTACGTTGATGATATCATATTCGGATCAACAAACAATGACATATGTGAAGAATTCTCTTTAATGATGCAAGGAGAATTTGAAATGTCCATGATGGGAAAATTAAACTATTTTCTTGGCCTTCACATCAAGCAACTAAAGCATGGCATCTTCATAAATCAAGCAAAGTATTGCAAAGAATTACTCAAAAGATTTGAAATGGAAAACTGCAAGGAAAGTGCGACTCCTATGGGCTCCGAAACCTATGTTGATAAAGATGAATCTGGTATTTCAATAGACATATCAAAGTATCGAGGTATGATTGGATCTCTGTTATATCTAACGGCCAGCCGGTCATATATTATATTTAGTGTCTGTTTGTGTGAAATATTTTAGGCGGATCCTAAAGAGTCGCATTCTGTAGCAGTAACAAGAATTATGAAATATTTGAAAGGAACAACCAATGTAGGCCTATGGTATCCAAAGGGTAGCATATGTAGTCTCGTTGGCTATTCTGATTCAGATTATGCAGGATGCAAAACAGATCGTAAAAGCACAAGCGGCACTTGCCATATCTTATGAAATGCATTAGTATCATGGTCCTGTAAAAAGCAAGTGTGTGTTGCCCTTAGCATTGCTGAAGCTGAATACATAGCAGCAGGAAGTTGTTGTGCACAGATTCTCTGAGATGTGACAACACCAGTGCAATAAATATATCAAAGAATCCAATCACGCACTCTCGGACTAAACACATTGATATACGCCATCATTTTCTGCGAGATCATGTGCTTAAAGGAAATGTTGAAGTGACTTTTGTGGATACTCATAATCAATTAGCGGACATCTTCACAAAGCCTCTTCCTAAAGACTCATTTTACAAGATCCAAAGAGAACTTGTCATTTTAATTGAAAACGATCTTTAAATACAAGGTACTTTGTCATCACTCTAAAAGATTTAAAATTTTCTCTTGATAAGTTGTTAGAATTAAGTCATTGATGTTTATATGTTCTTAAATATGTGAATATATGCTTTACATGTATTTTCTATGAAAACATTTGTTTTTAACCAAAAGTTCGAAAATGTAGCCGAATACACAAAAACTGTATTCGAATACACGTTTCCAGAAATTCTGCATTCGAATACAAACTCCTGTGTAATCGAATACACATTCCCATAACCATCTGTATTCGAATACAACAAGGTTGTAGTCGACTACAGATTCGCGTTTTTCAGTCACATATAAAGCTGATTCAGTTTTAGGTCATGTTTTACATTTTCGTAGTCGAATACAACCAGTTATTTCCTTCATCCCTTCCAAAATTCTCAACTTCTCTCACTTGCAACTAGTTACCCAATCATCATTCCTTGCGTCCTAGATCAATCCTTACTCATACCTTCCATTCAAAATCAGATTTCTTAAAAAAAAACTAAAACCAATTTTTCCCAAATCCGTCAAAACCTCTTCATCACCATGGATGCTCGCAAGAGAGGACCAAGAACCAAGCATGCATGAGTGTGCCCCTCAAAGAAGAGAACAAAGAATGCAAATATCATATATTTATCTTGTCTACTCCACACACCGGAAGAAATCAACCGGTTTCGCACCATCTACTCGGACAAACGAATCATCATTCCACAATTTGGTACTCTTGATTCCTTTTCTGCATTTAAATTTCCTGATTTACTCAAAGCCCAACATGTTGAAGAATTTAACTTATTTACTCAAAGCCCAGCATGTCGAAGAATTTATCGGTTACGAAGGTCCTGTCTATCCTGATTTAGTTAGGGTCTTTTACTGCAATCTCTCCAAAGATGGCAATATGCTAATTTCTCGAGTAAAGGGAAAAACCATTAAGATAGACACTCCAACCATTGGTGAAATTCTGCAAATCCCCTCTGAAGGTAAAAAACTTAGGCCCGAAAACTTGTGTGAATGGGCAGACATAACTAAATATGATGCCTATATAGCCTTATGTCGCTTTGACAAACATACTATGGAACAAAAGCGGACTCAAGTTGGTTCTAATTAAGCTCAGCAACGGTATGGAGTTGGTAACTCACTGTTGACTACCGACTTCTACATTACTTTCTGAGTTACATATTGGTTCCTAAGGCTGGGAATTACTCCCAAATTTCAGAATTTGAATTACAGATCATGTACTTCATGTTTGAGGGATGTCCACTAAATTGGGCATACTTTGTTAAATCTGTAATGTTTGCATCCAAAGAAGCCATTGGGTTACCGTACGCCAAAGAAGTCACTCGGATTTTGGAACATTTTGGGGTGGACTTCTCTGAAGAAGTGAGTTATACATTCACAGAGGACAACTTGCTGGATTTAAGTGTCCTTCCTAGCATGAAAATAGTATGGAATGAGCAGTTTCACTCGTATGTGCATAAAAGTGCTCTTGGTCAATCATCTACTGCCGCTCAAGAAGAAATCGTATGGTGATGGCCAAACTTAACTCCTTACAGACCTTTCTCACCGACTTGAACACCTCCGTCAACACTCGCTTTCAACTATCGAAACCACCATTGCAACCAACCATGCACACATGCTCAGGAACTTAGTGCCTTATTTAACAAAATTGACCATCTACACCTACCTCTTGGACGCTAATCTGTGTTTCAAATTCTAGGAATAGTTTCTGTTGTAGTTTGTTTAACCTTTGCACTTTCTTATGATGTTTTTCATTGTATTTCCTTTTTCATTATGTTTGCTTTGTACTATTTGACATTACCTATGGGTTATTATGCGAATTTCTCTTTTATCATTACCTTGTGTGATGTTTTCCTTTTAGTTATTTGCTTTTATTATCTTGTCTATATTGTTGATATTTTTCCTTCTTTTTTATCATGTCAAAAGGGAGAAACTTTTTGGTATATTGTTGTTTTTAAAACCACTTGTAGGTCTTCAAATTTTTTTTAAATTGATCACCAAATTCAAGTTCAACGGGGGAGTACACATGAATTACGAGGGAGTAATTTTAAAATGATGAAATCTCTCAAAACAACAAAGTTTTGTCATAATCAAAAAGGGGGAGAATGTAAAATACATGTTTTTGATGAAGACAAAGACCAACGATTGTGATCAATGCAACAAGCTCAAAAAGAAGTCCAAATATCATATTGTTAAACTTTAATTCAAACATATTAGATGTTTAATGTAAAGGTAAATGATAAAATCAATAGCTCAAATACATGAGAACCATTCATCTTTACATATGCATAAAAAGTATTTTCAAAAGTCAAAATTACATTAACAAAGTTTTAAAATTAATATTTTTGACAAAAAGAAAAATTGTATTCGAATGCAGCATAGTGTATTCGAATACATATGCTAAGTCAGTAGCAAAAGCTTGACATTTGTATTCGACTACGCAATGCTGTAATCGAATACAAGTGCTAAGTTAGTAGCTCAGACTACACATCTGTTATCGGCTATGACCTACTGTAGTCGAATACAAACAGCAAGTCAGTGGCAAAACATACGAGTTTGTATTCGACTACATAACCTTGTATTCGAATACAAGGTGAAAATTTTGAATAAATTTTAACGTTATAAGAGGTGTATTCGAATACATACATACTGTTCATCAAACCTCTTGGATCAATGGCCACGAATCTGAAGAGATGTTTATGGAGTATAAATACACCATAACTTCAGATTAATCATTACACAATCCTACTACCAAACCTTGGACAACTTTGAACAACTTTTTTGAATTTTTTTTCTCAAAGTTATTTCTCATAATTCAAGTACTTACATTTCATTTTCATATCCTTGACAAAGGTTCTAAAGTACTTGAAGAAATATTGGATTGATATCACTATACCTTTCTTATATTCTTATATCCTTATCAAAGTACATTGTTTGTAAAAGAAAGTAGTACTTTCTTAAAGTAGTCTTATCTAAGATAGTGGTGTGCTATCCTAGAAGTTTTGTTAGAAGTTTGTAGCAGAGATCCTAAGGTGGGACTTGTACATTTTCTGACAATAGTGGAGAAATGTCTTGTGGTGTGCAAGAGGACTGGATGTACCCTTGGTCATAAGGGGAACTAGGATAATATTGATGTGTTCATTTCATAATTGTCACTTACTTTTATCACTTACTAACCTAAAGCGCAAAAATCGATCACCAAATCGCTGAAAACAAGAAAATTTCCTAAACACCTAATTCACCCCCCGCCCCCCTCTCTTAGGTGCACATCTGTACTTACAAGAAATACTATATTGGCATTCATCTTATTTAACTCCAAAAATCATAATGAAGAATGAGTGTCATGATTGTGCTAATAAAATATTTCAAGAATACCAAATAAAACTTCTCGTTACAATCAATTCTTTCTGATACCTGATGCTTTAGTTCTTGAGGGTGTTGAGTTTGATCTTCATAAACAATTTTCTTAACTTGATTGGGAGGAAAAACAATAATATTCTGATGAGGACCTAAATTTGTTACATTAATAGAAACTATATGAATTGGTCTATAACTAATTCTTCCTCGCTCGATTTGATTCTTTTGACCATATCTCTCCCCCAAACTCAATATACTCAAAGAACTTTGCCTTTATGATCTCATAAAATTCTTTAACATGATACCAAAATGTGTATTTCTTAAATCTTTCAAAATATTATAGATTGTCACAAGTCATAATTGAATTGACTTTAACCATGTATAAATTTAAAAGATAAAATGAATCAAATAAAACTAAAATGTTATTTTGATTTGTTCATGAAGGAATTAATATAAAATTTTATCAAAATTATGATTCAACAAAATTGTCTTTTAAATATAAGCAAATAAGGACAATCTAAAAAATAATCAAAGCCCCAATTTTTTTTGACTTCATCCTTTATAAATTGATGTGTCTTTCAACACCATTGGACATATATCGATTCATCCTTATTTTTCTTTATTTTCACTTATATTTCGAGGAATTTTCTAAATGAGCATTATTTTATATACATTTGGTTCACCATTTTCTTTCTTGCACACCTTATGAAATAATCTTATTCAAATGATTATTTGTAATTTTAAGAGTTTCAAATTAATTGTGTAAGGAGAAAACCAAATGCTAAAATTTCGAGCAAATTACCTAATAGCCAAATTTTTATCGTATCTGCAAAATCAAATATTTACATAATATGTTCTTTATGTTTTGTTTGTCTAATAATCTTAATGAAATATTAACTCTCCAACGAGTGCTTAATTTCACTTTATTTCATTAAAAGTACTTTTATTTAGGCAAAGAAAATATGACAAAATATTATCATAATTAACACCTCTAATGTGTTTGGAATATTATGTTTTATGATAACGACCTACGTGTTTTGGAGAAAACTTAACTTTCATACTTAATTCTCACTTTAGAAATACTAAATTGTGATAGAACAAGAGTTTCTCCATCCTTATACAAGATCTAGATCTAAGAATAATGGGTCCATTTGTTTAAGGTTTTTTAAAATATGATTTTTATAGTATTTTATTTTTTTGTCATAATATT
>JBBPBP010009777.1:30853263-30871639 GCA_037974735.1 Cicer chorassanicum | reverse complement strand
TTTGTAAAACTATTTTTGGATAATGAAATTTCAAAAAATGATTAAGTTGAAAAGCTATTTTGAGAAATTATTCATAAAAATAATTTTTGAAATATACTTTTTAAAAAAAGGAAATGTGATCTTTATCATGTTAAAATATCTAGTAATGAATATCTAGTTATTGAATATCAAAATTTTTTTTTTAATCAGAAACAAATAAATCTAAAACAACTTCTACTATTTTTTTAAGTAAGTTCTCATAAAATTATTTTTAAAAATATAAAGTCAAAATCACTTTTTAAAGATCTTAAACAAATAGGACCAGTATTAATGTTCTTCATCCTAAAAGTTATAACTTTTAAAGAATAAAGAAAAATTAATTTTATTTAGCAGATAATCTATTAAGTTGAAGAGAACAAAAATAGTAAGATGAGCATTTATATGAACAACAAGAACAAACATAAATCTCGACGACCTTAGGATCTACAACATGTTGATGTATCAAAGATGAGGTTTTAGGAATATCTGGATCTTCGATCCATAGCAAAAAATATCTCACCAGTTATCCTAATTGAAACACAAGATGAAAAGATGGGCAATCAGAACTTGTTGCTTGTGATTATTGCTCAAGTACTCCTAATGTCTTATAACACAATTCAAATGGGGGAGAAAATACTATTTGTTGTTTACGGTATCTTGGAAGCCATAGTCTGTATAGGGTGATGGTAAATTAAGTTTCCATTATTTTCTAATGGGTCATCGGACATTCACCCATATTCATTTGGCCCGTATCAATTAATTAAATATTTAATTAATTATCCAATTATAAATCTAATTAGCTTTATTACTGAATTTGATCAATAATCAATTAAGGTTCTTAAATGATAAATAACTAATATAATAAAATAAAGATATGTGTCTACATAATAATATTGAAATATAATAATTAAATAAAAATATTTAATAAAATATTCCAACACAATCTACAATATTAACACTATCATGCTCTTTAATAGGAAACAAGTCATCAGATGTCATTTATATCTTCATGAGAATAATCTTTAATTTCTCCTTTACCTTTGTCCTCATTTTCCTTTTTGAAAAGCCAATAATTCTTTTGAATGTGCTCATTATTATCACAATGGTAGCACTCAACAACTTTGTACATATTTCTTGAATTGCTTATGCTTTGATGTCTAATGCGAAAATATCAATTCTTGCTTTTTTCCATTGATTTAATTAGTAACCAACATTTGACTGTGAAGAAAAATCGTGAGACTTTCTACTAATCTCCTCATTCAAATTATTACTCTGAAAAATGTCCATTGACAACACACTATCAAGAGTATAGTTAGACAATGACATTTTGAATGTTTTCCATGAGTCGATAGGGAATCCAAAAGCAATAACCCTTGAATTTCATCATTAAACTTAAAACATGTAGAAGAAAGAGAAAATTCATAATTCCTCTAAAAGTATTGAATTGATATGCATACTAAGTCCATTCTTTATCTTTCAAGCTTAATATCTTTATAAAATGAATCTTGTTATTTCATGTCTTCTTCACATACCATAGTTCAAATTTTCCCCTCAATGATTTGACATATTTATCCCCACTAATGTGGTTCAAAATGTTGTTATCAACATATTGATGAATATATCTGCATATCATTATGTGTAGTAAGGTCCACTCATCAGCAGTTTTGTCATCCAACTTCGCTGTGACAAACATATACTTGTGAAAATTCTTCACATAAAGAAAATCCTTCTTATTTCCTTTTCTGATGTTATAATTTGGTCTATTTAAGGTCCTCATATGATTTGTATTGACTTTCATCTTTCACCAAAATATAATTACAACACAAATTAGAACTCTGATACTAGTTGGTTGGACCAGATCACACAATAAAATATTTAGGTATCATTAAATTATCACTTGTGGAACCTGAATATAAAATTATCAACCATTATTTTGTCAAAGTCTAACTAAAACTTTCATTATATAAAATAATGGGTATGTCAAAGTCTTGATATTAATACTACAAAACATTCATGTACCCATTATTTTGAAATTAATTCCACAAGATTCTTTTGTTACAATCTTAAGAAGAATGCTTTTAGTCAAAAAGATCTAAAGAAAAATGTGCTTAGTTTGAATAGGTTACCAATAATTAAAATTTTAATATAGAAATTAGAATATCAATTGTGAAGTGAATGTTGACTGGATGTTCAATTGTACGATTACAGTTATTGCATTGAATAAGACGATGGAACATCATTCTTTTTCAAATTTCCCCTAAAACATATTATTTTCTATGTGACACAATAAATATCGTTTTAATAGAATTTATTTTTAAAAAAATGAATATTATTTTATGTTTTTAATATAATTATTTTTTTTTAATTATATCTTTCAATTACTATATTATACATTATTTTCATCAAATTAATAAAAACACATAAATATTTAAGAAGGATAATTTAATAAAATAATCTTTCTTTTAATTGTATTCATATTTATTTTTGATATGTGCGAAATAAATAAATAAAAATGACTCATTCTAAGACAGATCGAATAGTTGCTTAAAATGTGCTACAATACATGGAACATTGAGCTAATATCAAGTGCTTAATACTTTTCTATTTTAAAAGCTAATCGAATTGAATATGAAATTCTAAGGGTTATTAATGTTTTGAGTAGTTTACTAATGATTTGAGTACTTTAAGTGACATTTATTGTAAAATGAATAGATTATAAAAAAGATCGAAAGTTTCCAAAGTTAGTTTATGATTTATAACTCCACCGCCACACGTAATGTTTTGAATATGTTGTAAGTTATAGTTGTTTTTATCTCTTGATCTTTGGGTGAAAGCAAAGTACAACCATGAACTATTATTATTTTAATTTATTTCAGTGTAATAAGGCAAAATGATGGGTGTAGTTATATATATATATATATATATATATATATATTAAATGAGACAAGTTTTACAATGAGAAAATCAAATGGTTAAATCTTAACCATACAAATATATATGGATGTCATGATTAAAAATTATTTAAGTGACACAAGATCACTTAAAAGAAGTCACATGATTATTTCTTCTAATTTTGATTATCCATCTATAGTTATATGGTTAAATAGTGTGGAGATATGTTGATTCCACTCTATTTAATAGCTTAATATAAATGATAAATTTTACTAATTCAACCATCAAATCAAAAGTTCCTATTGAGTTGAGCAACTCCACAAATTTTATTAAATTTTAAAACTATTTAATACTTCATTAAATAATTTCAAATGATTTTAAAAAATATTAGTAAATATCGATGGCTATTTATTACATAGCTACGAATTTTGGAGTTATATAAAACTGTGTTTGATCATTAATATATTATGTCAATAATCAATAGTTGAATTAGTAAAATTCATGGTTTATATGGAGTGTGAAGTAATGTATCTCATATTTGCTTTTGGAATCAATCGCATCCCTACCCATATATATACTTTTATCAACTTACACAGTACTCCATTATTATACCACTCAATAACATAATTATACTCTATACATATATATTCTCCAAATTTGAGTGTTGGATTCAAAGGTTATATCATATAGATCATCTGGATAAATTTTTACATAATCAAATTGGTTGATATGTTACGAGGTACGTTAAAATTAACGTTTTAAGTACTTTTATTATGTGACATTAATGTTAATGCACTTCAACACTACAAAAAAATTGACTTGTGTCACTAAATGTTAAAAACTGTCACTAAAGGTCAATAATACTTTGAGTGACACCCAAATCAAGTGTCAATTTTAAGGGGGCGTCCTGCTACAATTTGAGGAGTGTCACTCCATGTTTTGACGATTGTCACTACATGTTTTTTATTTCTACCTACAATAATGACTGTCACTAAAAACTACATAAATATTAGGAAAGAATTGATCTATTCCTACGATATTGTCTGTCACTAAAACCTAGAAAAATATAAATAAAAAATTAATCTATGCCTACGGTATTGTCCGTCACTAAAACCTAAAAAATATAAATAAAGAATTCATCTATTCCTATTAAATTAAATTTATTTTATCTCCCTTCTAATTGTAATTCTAAATTATTAATACGAGTAAATTAAATTTAAATTTCTAATTTATTTTTATTAACTAACGTCATTGAAACATACAATAAAATATAATTTAATTTTACTAATTCTATTAAATGCATGTTACTTGCATTCCTAACATTTTAATTATATCCTAATTTTACTTAATTATTGTGGTAATATTGAAATGAAATTAGATCATAAAAAAAATATTTCTCCACTAGTTAGATCATAAAATCTTTACAAAGGTGATATATTTCTCCACTTATGAGTATCTCCACTAATTAGATCATAAAATCTTTACAAAAGTGATATATTTCCCAACTTATGAATAAGCAAGAAGGAAAAACAAGCATTATTCTAGAAGTAGAGGGTGGTGAGTGAACTATATCAAGGGTAGTGGTGCAACTGCTAGGAGGGTCCAGAGCAATGGCCACTGCAATTCTCTGTGTGTTTATTTTAGCATTCTTGACCAGAACCTGACAAAATTCAAAACCGGATACTTTTTAACATTATTGTCAAGAGTGAGTCATCATGCTGTTCTAAAAATTGCAAGTCTCTGAATTTACAAAATCGCAAATAAGTCCTTAAAATTGAAGAATATCAATCACTTTAGCACCTCCATCAATCAATTAATTCAGATGAATATATATCGTAAGATAAAGATAAACGAAAGCACTAAACAAAATTAATAAATTAATTTTATTAACTTATTACATGATGACTCATAAGTGGAGCCTATATTTTTGTTAGTTACATAGACAACTTACATGATACCCTTGTTCTTCCCAGTTTGGCTAAATATGGAAATTTGAAGTCTATCAAATCCGAAAGAAATGCATAAATGAAGAATTATCTTTTACTACAATTGACCAAACACCCCTTTTATTTTTCAGACATATTATGAAAATGGATGAAAATCAGAAATATGTATGTACCATATAGTTGAATCTTTTGGTGGTCTCTGTAATTTTTTAGACTGATCACCAACCCACTCTTTCCTTATTTGATTCCACGCTATTTCACCTGCATGAGAACAAGAATATACTTGAGAGTATTCTAAGAAGAGGCTTATAACTGGACTGCATTTGACACTGGAGAAATCAATCACTAAGAAGAGTCTCACGTGAGTCAACATTAAAATACAACAACTTTTTCTTGATATATTTTATATTTTCTAAATGGTTTCAGAGATCTAGAAAGGATTAATGCCAGATAGTTCTATAATCTTGGCTACATCTAGCTCGGTAAGCAAAATAGATACCTACGTGTATATATTTGTTAGTGTGCAATTGTGTATCATATTGAATATAGAGTAAAAGACTAATACAATCATATGCCAAACTATGTACTACAATTTTAACTTTTTTTCCTACTAGAAAGCCACAGGCATACAGTATATGCAAGTTGCCTCATGACTTACCTAGGAAACAGAAAAGAAAAAAAAAACAAAGGAATAAAAACATCATGCTGGAAAGTTTAAAACATTCTAAGTGGGAGAACAAAAAACAAGAACAATACTTGAGACGCGCCAAACCTATTAATTTGAAGTTAAACACAAACACATCAGCCTTGTCACAGATCTGTCTAAGATCTATGTGCTTAGAAGATACCCAAAATAATGCATTTTCATCCTCTAAATTCCACATTCAAAACGAACAAATTGCAAATACAAAGTCTATTTCTTAATACCAAACTTTTCAGCAACTAATAATTCCAAAAAGAACAAAAATCTATTAAGAAAGAATTTGACCTTTCTGAAGTAAGCAATTCACTTTCAATGGATAAAGTAAACAATCTCAATCAATGATAAGTAAATCGATAGTTGATGTAATATGCATATGTATATGCATAACAAATTATGAACGTTTTGCAATATAAATGACCGATTTTTTCATTACGAACTATTTGTTACTTACATTCGGAACATTGTATCAGACAACTAACTGGGTAATTCTAGTAAACTAACCAACGGCAGAGGGTTCAGGGAAGCATACCTTCCCTCATGGGGAGCAAAATGATCATAATGAAGAAGATATTTAATTGTGACAATACATACATTGTTGATGAACCACTAATCACAAGCACAATACAACACCTCAAATCAAACATACAACAACATGAATAAATAAATAAATAAATAAATAAATAAATCTGTTCCTCCAAGAAACATATGATATTACAGAAAACCTAGCCATCAAAATCAAGCAATGCAAGAAACTGTTACTCCAAGAAATCAATCACTTGATTCCTTGATCACAAGAACTTGTTACTGCAATCGAATCGAATTCAATTTTCTTACAAATAAAATAACAGAGAGACTAAATTAATTGATCACCAACAATAATAGAAACTAATTTGTCATTTAACAAATTTTGGGGCCAAATTGTCCAATCACTACAATTTGAATTAACAAAAAAGGGTGTGGTCGGAATGAATTACCGGTGAACCAGAAGTGATGGAAAGTCTTTTGAGAAGAGAAGTAGAGGGAGCGAGGAGTGCAGATTGATCAAAAGAAGGGGATTAAACCCTAATTAGATCATAAAACCCTACCCAATGTTATCTCCATTAACCTGTTCAATAGAACCACCAAAAATCAAAATGATTGTGACATAATGTTAATAGTCATGAGTTATCAATTATCATTTGACATAAATTATACCTGTTCAGCTACAGCTTGTAAAACCTCATTAATTTGTGGATCTTCAGAAAACCGTACTTGGAGAACGGAAACAAGATTTCCATGCAAATTCTCCAATGTTTTAACTCTATGGTTAGCATGAGAGTTAGAGCTAGAACTTGCGTGTCGAGCAATCTTGCCAAGACAACGCACACGTCCTCTTTTTTCAGGCCCTTTAACTTTGGAGTAAATATCATTCTCCCAATTTGTAGAATCTTGAGTGGTTTGAGGATTATTTGAGCTTCCTGCCTCCTCTACCATATGCTTTTTTAGTTCTTCCTACATTTAACACAAAGTGTCATAGTCAATTACAACATTTAACAACATGAAACTTTGCATTCTTTAATGGAAAACTTATGAATAAAAAAAGAAAGATCATGCATGTTTGTCATAATAAGACTTTTCTTACAATTACATCAGCTGCCTTTTCATTAACAATACTTCCATCTTTTCTAGTTCGAGTATTAATATAAATTTGTGCTCGTGATGGTTGCTTTCCTCCAGCTTTTGTTGTCTAAAAGTAACAAAAATGTCAACTAGAAGAAATCGTATTGAGAAAATAATTAAAAAATGTGATGTAGACAAACCATCTCATGAATCAGTTGCGGAAGACTCTTGGTTCCCATACAATGGATGTCCTCATATTTTGTGCGATGCTTTTTGTTCATGTTGCTTATTTTCTATATCCAATTAATAAGTAAAATCAACAATCGCATATGATAAATATTGTTATACGAACAAAATATTGTTATACCTGTCCATTCTTGGAACACCATTGATGTACTAAAGCACTATACTGAGAAGGATCAATCCTTGTGTCCGGGATGTAGGCAGCCATTTCTGCTTCTGTCTTACTACTATCATATCCCTTTGATTTCAGATGATACTTGAATTGCCTCCACTTAACCCTCATGTTATCCTTTAATATCTTCTCAGTTTGCTCGATGAATTCCGGAACAAATCTAAACTTTGTCTATCATATGAATAATTAACAAAACACAAATTTCGTTAGACATTATTGCAAAAAAAATATTTACAAAGCTTGAAATGAAATAGAACTTTTAAAAACTTATACAACACCTGAATAAGTTCAATCATATCAGTAATATAGGACTCAGGCATATCACTCCAGCAAATATAATTGATTGGAGCACATTGAGATCTCCTTACCAAACTTCCTATTGCATTTAATAGAGTTTTTCCTTCCCAACCAATAGGATGACCAAAAGAATCTACATCTACCAATATAAACTCTCCATCTGGCATGTCCCACACATCTAGCATGTGTGTATAACCTCTTGTTCTCTTTTCACCTAAATCATATGTTCATATTAGCAAACCATAAAACACTCAATATCAATTGTCTTAGATCAATACATACCATAATTCAAATTAAGCACAAATAAAAAGCTAAACTTTTCTCAAACACTTTTTCATACATGGAATTAGAAAATGGAATGTTGTGGGAAGTTGAGGGGAAGTGGTTGTGAAAGGAGCTATTGATGTTGAAGGTGCAGAAGGTGAGGGTACTGATGACTAAGCTATTAAGGTTGTTGACATGATAATAAATAAAGCTGGAACTTCCTGTTTTCTCATGTCTTTTAAATATACTATTTTTAATTTTTATGTAATTTTTTAATTATTTTTTTCAATTAATATGTTAGTATTTCACTTAATGATCAAATGTTTAGTTCTTTATTTTATGGAAATTGTGGAAGGAAAGGGACATGGGCACGTTATAGAGGTTTAGGCCCCTGCTGAAATTTTGAAAGGTTTTTAATTAGAATTTATTTTATTATAAAATGACCATTATTATATCAGTTATATATTTCTAAATTCTGCTGCATAACAATGAGTGATCAGCCAGTAGTAGCAAGCAACTTTGCATTTCCAAAAGCAAATAATGTTATTGTTGCAAGGTTTTCATATTCAGTGCAACGTTTTTATTGCATTTTGCAGCATTTATAATTCCTCTAATTCTAATTTGAAATATGGTATGTATCAACTAATATATTTTGTTTGTGCTTAATTTGATCAACTGTCTAAGTATTGTGAAATTGCAAGAGCACTAATAGAAACAAAAACAATTTACCTTCAGCTTCAACATGACTTCCCTCTTCAGACATAGAATGGTTATTTTGGTTGAGTTCATTAGAGCCATCAATTGAGTGCCCTTCCTCTTGTGATTGGCCACAATTTTGAGTAGTATTCAACTTCCTTCTGCGCTTCCCCATGGTACTTTCTACATATGCCAAAGCCAAATTAGTTTTTAATTGTTGTAAAAAAAAATTAACCGATGACAGTAATAATCTACCTCAAATGAAACACATAAAATGGTAGGGAGCAAAAATAACTACACACCTTTTTAACTTCAATAAATTAGAAGTCAAATAAATTGATTGATAAATAATTTGCTCTATATATTAGAAGTAGTCTCCCTCACTCTCATCCTCTGTATCATCACCACCCTCATCATTTTGGAGAATGTTCTCCATGGATATTGAAACTTCAATGATATCATGATTATCATCAACTTCTGGTCTAATCAAGTCATTGTCATTTATATCTTGCAAGACTTGTTCATTCCGTTGATCTACATCATTGGACAACTCATCACCCAAATCATACACATCTCTAACTTTAGCATGTATAACAACAGACCAACCATTTTGGGTTTTATTCTCCACATAGAATACCTTTTTGGCTTGAGAGGCCAAAATAAATGGGTCATCACATACATCATTCCCTGTATGTTGCAAATAATTGAAATTGACTAATGTCATGCCTAAATTATCAATTCTACAACCTTTATTTATGTCAACCCAATCACACTTGAACAATAATGCCTTATATTTTCCCGAATAATCTAATTGAATTATATCTGTGAGTGCACCATAATAGTTGATCTGCCCTTCTTTCGGGTGCTTATCTCTTGAACTAGCATAACTTTTTGTCTTAACAGTAACGACGATGCCACTGTTTTGAGTCTTTAAGCCTCTTTCACGCTTCTTTGTATGGAATCTAACTCCGTTAATAATATAACCACCATATTTTCTCACTATTTCTAGTGGACCACGTGCAAGCCATTTGATACCATCTGTCACTAGAGCACTACCTTGCTCTTCCAACCGTGAAACCTACCACAATTGCAAATTGTTAAAATTTAAAATGATTATAAATTCTATATTAGGGATGAAAATGTTTCCAAACACATACTCGTTCACGGAACCAATCAGAAAATGATCGACCATGAATTTTGTCAACTTCATAAGAAGATAGTCGACGATTTTGTCTCCTAATAAGATCAATGTGTTCTCTGTGTAAAAAGGTTAAGAGAGATTAGACATTATAATTAGTATAAAGGTATCAAACCAAATTTTAGTAATTAAATATAAACATAAATAAATTGACTTACTTTTGGAAGGGGTCGACATTATGGCTATTAAAAAGCACGTATCTATGTGCTTGCAACAACGTTTTCTTGTCAAGGGAGATTCGTGAACCCCTTTTTCTTTTCTTCACATTGAATCCAACTTTACACTTTCTCCCTAATGGTCTCCCTCTAGGATTTAAAATATTTGTACTTTCCACAAAATCCGAATCATCATTTCGACTAGGTCGATTAAAATAGGTTTCCACTGAAGAGAGGTATCGAGAACAAAATATCAAGCATTCATGAGCTAAATAACCCTCTGCAATAGATCCCTCTGGATGTGCTCGATTACGAACAAATGACTTTAGAGTAAAAAGGAACCTAAAAAAGAGATTTTAGGTCACCAAATAAGATAACATAATTTTACTTAATAATTCAAGAATGAAATTAAATGAATGAAAAAATGTGTAATACCTTTCAATGGGATACATCCATCGATAATGAACAGGACCTGCAACTTTTGCCTCATATGCCAAATGAATTAACAAATGTACCATTATAGTGAAAAAAGATGGAGGGAAAATCTTTTCTAACTGGCACAATGTTTTGGCAATTTGATTCTCCAAGTGCTCCAAATTATGCTCATTAAGAACCTTGCCACACAATTCTTTGAAGAAATGACAAAGATCACATATAGCTAAACTCACTTTGTCAGGCAAACAACCTTTTATAGCTATAGGAAGAAACTCTTGCATTAAAAGGTGACAATCATAGCTTTTGAGACCAAATATCTTGTGTTGCTTCACTTGCACACATCTAGATATATTAGAAAAATATTCATCTGAGGTTTTTAAGTTTTTGAGAACTTCCAAAAATATTTCTTTCTCATTCGATGTCATTTGGTAACAAGCTCTAGGCAAATATTTTTTACCTTTACTTGGATGCATCGTTGGATGTAGTTGACTTCTAATGTTCATGTCTATAAGGTCATAACGTGCCTTATCGTTATCCTTTGATTTTCCTTCTAAATGCAACAACGTTCCAATAATGTTATCACATACATTTTTTTCAATGTGCATTACATCAAGATTATGACGAAGAACATTATGTTGCCAATAAGGTAATGTGAACAAAATGCTTTTCTTTTTCCATGGTGACCCATTACCTATTCCATGATCTTCCAATTGTCTCAAGACACTTGCACCATTAGGTAGCTCCGGTGGTGCTCTAAACTCTTGGGTTCCATCAAATTCTCCTCTATTGTATCTCCACTTATTGTTAGGCTCTAACCAACGACGATGACACATGTAGCAAAACTTCCGACTATAACGCAACCAATGAGAGGTAGTTTTTAAACCACAACATGGACAAGCGTATCGACCTTTAGTGCTCCAGCCTGAAAAATTTGCATATGTCGGGAAATCATTGATTGTCCACATGATAGCAGCACGCATTTGGAATGACTCTTTTTTGCATGCATCAAATGTTTTCACCCCAATTTCCCATAATTCTTTTAGTTCTTCCACAAGAGGTTGCATATAGACATCAAGTTTATTTCCTGGACCTTTTGGACCGGGAATAGGCAATGAAAGTATAAAATTAGGTTGCTTCATACACATCCATGGAGGAAGGTTATAAGGAATCAAAACAACAGGCCAAGTGCTATGAGAAATCGACATGGTTTTGAAAGGGTTAAAACCATCAGAAGCTAAACCTAGTCGAACATTACGAGGGTCGCACGAAAAATCAGGATGTTGACGATCAAAATCTTTCCAAGCGAAAGAATTAGCTGGATGTCTTATGAGCCCATCTTTTGTTCTACCATCCTCGTGCCATGTCATAGAAGAAGCTACTTTTGATGATAGAAAGAGTCTTTGTAATCTAGGTTTAAGAGGAAACCAACGAAGAACCTTTGCAGGGATTCTTTTTCTACCTTCATTATCATTAGAGTTTAGTTTCCATCGTGACATACCACATTTTGAGCAAATTTGAGCATTAGCAAAATCTCTCCAATATAATATGCAATCATTGGGACAAGCATGGATTTTTTCATATGAGAGACCTAATCCACAAATAATCTTTTTTGTATCATAAAAAGATTTCGGCAATGTATTTTCTTCTGGGAATGCATCCCTTAATAGCTCTAACAACATGGAAAAACTTTTGTCAGTCCACCCGTTTAGACACTTTAAGTGATACAAATGGACAATAAATGATAGTTTTGTGAACTTCTTACAACCAAGATAAAGATTTTGCTCTGCCTTATTTAACAACTGATAGAACTTATCCAAATTACTATCCTCTTCAGATTGTTGAGTATTGGGTTCATCTATAAATGCTTTGGGATCCTCGTCCTCCACATTTAAATTTGCACCATCACTCTCATTAGTTGGATGTATTCCAAAGGCATCATGAATCAATGTATCTATGTCATGGTCAAACTCTCCTTCTACTTGAGATACACTCTGAGAACTAGACGAGCTAACTTGTTCACCATGGAAGACCCAAGTAACATACCCTTTTAGAAACCCAAAATGGACTAGATGCTCATAAATATCCACTCGAGAACGCCGCTTGCAATTGACACAATTGGTGCAAGGACATAAAATTTTTCCATCATTTGATTTTGCAAATGCAAAATCAAGAAAATTAATAACTCCTCTAATGTACTTCTCTTTATTAAGAGAGTTGTTGGGGTTGTAGGATATCCAACTCTTATCCATTCAACTCAATACAATAAACTGAAAAATTGAATGAAATAACACAAAGAGTTAATAAATATAACTTAACTATAAAGAAAGGAAAAGAACAACATATCAGTTCAGCAGCATGGATGGAGTTATTGTTCATTTGAGATCCATAAGAAATGGGCCACTATAATTTGAAACATCTACTGATACAATTCATTGAAGTGTTGCTCTGCAACATTTTGATTAAATATTCATTGATTTCAAATTTTTTATAGAGGTAAGTATATATACAAGATGATGAAGGTAGAGCTTTAACTACCAGCGCTGGCATGGCATAACTGACTCTAACAAAAGCTGCCAGCATGGCTTCAATCCCCCAAATATAAAAGCATAGCTTTGAACTAGGTTAATATTTTCTTATGTTATCTTGCATTTACTTACTTCAATAGAATGAATAGTAAAATATCCCCTAATAATAGAATGAATCTATTTCATCTAATTATATACACAACTAACACAGGGACTAGTAAAAGGCATACCAAAAGTGATGTAAGCTTTGTTGACTTTCACCCTTAAAAGTTGTCCTTGCAAATGCAGAATAGAACCTGTAGAAAGATTTCAATATGAAATTTTCCAAGAATTGGTATAGGTATTTTGGACTCGAGATCAACTTACATTCCCAATGACATAACTGTCAAAACACCAGAAATTTCCTCACATTATATGAAGGGAAAATAAACTAAAAGCACAAGTTTCCCAATACTATCTTACAAGTCCTAACTTGACTAACAGAATGTAAATTATATCAATCATGAGTCATGATGGTTTCACATCTTACACATGTACTGTTTTAGAAAATTTAAATAAATAGATACCTCTTCCTCAGATACTTTGACTAGCCTTTCCTCTTGTTGGTCCCACTTACGAACAATTACCTGCATGGCCAAAGAGATCAATATGCTCTTCAGTATACAAATTTTATTATTATTTTAAATACATTTACATTCTTAAAAGATGTTCAGACCACCAACAGGTTCAAACAAATGAGCATTGCTTAACTTTAACCAATCAATTTCAGATATTGTTTTAGCCATCATCAAGTTGGTTAATCCATTTGGTGCTCAAGGATTTCTTCCAGCCAAGCCCAGCAACTCATTGCACTGTTCAGCAACAACTTTGTTCTACACATCCTCTACAACTAAACTAAAGTTTCATAGAACATGGCCTTTTCATCCTACGTTTTTTACATTAGCAGTTTCGAGGTGTCCATGTTGGAGTTTGTACTTCATAGGTAGAAATGAACTTCGGTATAGAGGTCATCCCTCTATCTGTTATCATCCAGCTATGGCGGTTTTGAGTCGGCCACTCACTGCTATCTAAGATTATGAATTACAGTGGATTTGTACTTTAAAATTATTGAAAGATAGGATTCTGGTCATGGTAAGAGAACAAAAATTGCAACCTGGAAAGCAACAACTATGTGTTTCTAGTTACAATTTTATCATCATTTGGCAAGGAAAGAGTCATGGGACGACTTCTAGGCTTTTAGCTCTATTAACAGAAACTGACTTTTCCTTCTTTTTGATCTGTTAATGAAGAATAGTTCTAGATTGATATTCAAAACTAAATCAGTTATTAAATCTTTCACTTTTTCTGCATATCACAAACATTTCTGTTAGGCTGAACTTTAACAAATTCACATGAATTGATTTATCTAAGCTTATATCCAGTCTCTTGCTAAGGTCGATCTTGGAACAATTATTTCTAATCTAATTGATAAGGTCGATCTTGGAACAATTATTTCTCTAGTGATTGATTTCAAACTATTTTCCTTTTATCTGATACAATGTTAACCTAAACACATTTTGTTAACCTAAACACATTTTAAAATATAAAATACTAAAATCAATCAAATCATTCAACCAATGCAAATTGCTAATTGAGGAAAAACAATTTTCACTTACTCGTGTTGAATCTGAATCTGAAGAAATCGGGAAAAGCTTCTTCAACGGGAATCTGAAGACAAAATCGAAATCGAAAAAATGATGAAGAAATCTGAATCTGAAGACGAAATCGAATGATGAAACAATGATGAAGAAATCTGAATCTGAAGATGAAATCGAAAAATGATGAAGAAATCTGAATCTGAAGACGAAATCGAATGATGAAAAAATGACGAAGAAATCTGAATCTGAAGTCAAAATCGAAAAAATGATGAAGAAATCTGAATCCGAAGACGAAATCGAATGATGAAAAAATGATGAACAAATCTGAATTTGAATTTGTAGTTGCAATTTTTTGAAGAGGTGAGTGAAATGCTCGTTGCTGGGTGCGTGAATGAATTCGTGAATGTTTTTTTGCTGGGTGCGTGTGAATGAATGCGTGAATGTTCTTTTGCTGTCTACCTGAATATTTGTTGTTGCAGTTTTTTTAGTTATTATTTATTAATTGTAATTAATACTAAAATTATTAGTAATTTATTATTTCTTAATATAAAAAATAAAATAAAAATTACTAATAAAGTAATAAATATTACTTATAATTAATATAAATTAAACTAGTTATTATATATAAATTAGTTTTGATGCTAATATTTTAGTTTTTTTCTAAGTTAACATAACCTATTATATTAAATGAGAATAAGTGACACTCTGTCTGTAGCTAAAAGTAATTACAGTGACAAATAAAAAGATATCACTAAAAGTTGAGTGTCACAGTAGATCTTTTTTTTTTGTAGTGCAATAATGTCTCAAATGATTTTAGATTTAACTAGAAGTTTATATAGATAATCTATATGATATAATTTTCAATCTAACAGTAAAATTTTGAAATTATTTATCGAGTAAAATATTATTGAACGATGTAACCTTGATCTAATATCACTTCGGTGTAATTTGATTTCTCTTAGTGGGAGGGGAAAGTGTTAATAGCAGGGATGAAACCCCTAACCTCTTTCTCAAAACTCATCTGGTGTCCCTCCTATATATATATAAGTTAGAATTCATTGGCTTTGGGAGCAAGCTAAACTTACTTCACTTCATAATTTATTGAGGACATTAAATTTTATCAATCATCAAAATAATAATTCATATTAAGTAAATCATATCTACATGGTTTCGTAAAAATTTAAAAATATATGACATTTGTCAAGTAAATTTAATTAAACCGTATGCATTTTTAAAAATAAAAGTAAGATATGGATTATAAGATCTTATAGGTTGGAGTATTCATTTTCTATAATTTATATATGCATGTCCATTAAAATAATATAAAGATATTAAATAATTGAATTGATAAAATTTATTATCTTCAATAAATTATGAAATAAAATAAGTGTAACAAAAGTTACTCAAAGTCAACAAATATTTTTCAAGACAGTATTTTTGTATTAATTGACATTTATGAGTCTCACAAAATTCATGGAAGACCTACATAATTCAGGGTGATTCATTCAAATTTTAATCAATAAAAAACATATTAAAAATTATTCAATCTGCCTCATTTGAAATATATTTGAGTTGTGTACAATTCTTATAAAATAATTAGTTGTGTTGATTTTTATCCTAAAATGAATTTCATTTATATAAATATGTTTATTAATTGTAGTTAATGAATAAGTTTAATTAATTGAAACACAATATATATATATATATATATATATGTTTTAGTAGAAAAAGAAATTAATATTATATTAATTTGTAAAATAATAAATAATTTAAAAAGAAAAAAATTATAAATGAACAATTATTATAAAATAAAGGAGGAAATTTGTTATTAAGACACTTCTAACACTTAATTTTTTTTATAATACTTCTAACACTTAATTAGTCCACACGTTTTATGCATGTGAAACTTTTAAAGCAAATCACATCACATCGATTAAAAACCATCGTTTCAAGGAAATCAATAAGGATCACTAACTTTTTTTTTGGGCCAATTATTTAATACATAAGTGGCTTCTCCCAAAAAGATATATAATGCACGTATGAAATAAATATTGTATCAAACACAAATTTACTTTTATTATTTAATTAATAAATCTTATCATGAAATTTATTAATTTGATGATAAAATATAAATTTAAATTTAATACAAAATTATTTTACATATGTACATTAAACAAAACATATATGTTTTGTTTTATTTCTTTTTGTGTGTCAGATACTACTATTGCATGATTTACAATTTGCGCTGACGTAGCCACTATATATTGTCTCCATAAACAAGCAAATCTAACCCGTGAAGATTTAGTGCCATTTTTATAACATATTTATATATAAGTATGCATATAGATAAAGATTTGCTGTCTTCAGGAATAATTTAAAATTATTTTGAATTATTTTGTGAAATTAAAAGTTTTTAGAGAGTAGATTAATTCTGTAAAATTTTATTAAATGCTAAAACTATTTGGTATATTATGAAATAATTTTAAATGGAAGAACAAAATGTTTTTAAAAGCTATAAATGAATATCAATAACTAAATCAAAGAATTACGAATTTTGAATTTATGTAAAATTTTATATAGTTGATCATTAATATTTAATATATTATGTAACTAACTAAATGTTAAATTAGTGAAATTATGTCAATAAAAATAAAACTTGCTCCGTGTTGGTAGATGTCTCATGCACCGCCAGATGAAGAGTAACCGAAGCTGGAATTGTCACTTCAATAGTTACTTTGCACCTTTTACCGGAAGTTTTGAGTTTATATTAAACCGTGAAAATGTAAAAATGTTAAATCTCTTAACAAAAAATTTTGTCGTACATATATTGTTGTATTACCTAGTTCAAAACATAATACTTGATTCCAAAAAAATATGAATTAAAGTATCCTTTTACGTACTCTTTTAATTTGTTATTAATACCATTAAAAGAAGTATTAAATATGATTAATTTAGTTAAACTGCTGAGTCCATTGACTAATGCACACGTATATCCCCATTTAACAAAAACGTCTCTAAAATGCCCCACTCAGAAGAAAAAAAATACCAGAATGTCCTACTTTTTAGCCCCAGTTGCTGATCGCAACCTGGGGATGGAACGATCTAAAGAAAATTTTTTCCATCTTAGTAGGAGGTCGCATCCTGGGGATGCGACCATGTACTGCAGGTTTATTTTTTTTTTGTTATATTTTGTTTATGTGTATAATTATTTTTAATTAATTAAAAATAATAAAAATATTTTAAAAATCAAAATAATAATAATAATAACATTATTAAATAATAATAATAATAATTTTAATTTTAATAATATTATTAATATTAGTGACTTATTTTTAATTTTAATTAATTATAAATAATTAAAATATTTAAAAAACCAAAATAATAATAATAATAATAAAATAAAATACATTATTAAATAATAATAATAATTTAAATAATAACGATAATTTTAATAATATTATTAATATTAGTGACTTATTGTTAATTTTAATTAGTTATAAATAATTATAACAATTAAAAAATCAAAATAATGATAATAAATTAAATTACATTATTAAGTAATATTAATAATAATTATTAAAATTACATTATTAATA
>JBBPBP010009777.1:30841819-30852849 GCA_037974735.1 Cicer chorassanicum | reverse complement strand
ATTATTATTAATATTACTTAATAATGTAATTTAATTTATTATCATTATTTTGATTTTTTAATTGTTATAATTATTTATAACTAATTAAAATTAACAATAAGTCACTAATATTAATAATATTATTAAAATTATTGTTATTATTAAAATTATTATTATTATTTAATAATGTTATTATTATTATTATTTTGATTTTTAAAATATTTTTATTATTTTTAATTAATTAAAAATAATTATACACATAAACAAAATATAACAAAAAAAAAATAAATAAACCTGCAGTACATGGTCGCATCCCCAGGATGCGACCTCCTACTAAGATGGAACATTTTTTTCTTTGGATCGTCGCATCCCCAGGTTGCGATCAGCAACTGGGACTAAAAAGTAGGGCATTCTGATATTTTTTTTTTTTTTTCTGAGTGGGGCATTTTGGAGACTTTTTTGTTAAATGGGGATATACGTGTGCATTAGTCGAGTCCATTAGCCAATATAATACTTTTCTTAATTTTAGTGTAAAACCTTTAAACGAATTTTCATTTGGAACGGAGGAAATACATTATAATATTTTATAAATGAAACTAAAATTTTTATAGCTTCGATTCAGTGTCATAAATCTTTCATCGGTTATAGCGACCAATTTGTAAAAAATTTCACAATTACATAAAATTATTTATGTAAACGGATATGATTAGAGGCGTATACAAAATTACTAAAAAAATTTATAGCTTCGGTTCAGTGTCATAAATCTGTCATCGTTATATCAATCAATTTCTAAAATATTGCACAATTATTTTATGTAATGAGATACGATCAGAGGCGTATACCAATTTTACGTCGATAATACATATAAATAAAACCTATATATAATATTGTTTATTATTTTTTCATAAAATAAATATAATAATTCTAAAATTGCTCTTACAAATATATCACTATTATGGCCCATACACATTTACACGTTTCATGCGTGGGACACTTTTTTTAAGGATCAATCATTTCAAAGAAATTTAACTTTAATTTCCTTAGGTAATGGGCCAACGTTGTCCCATGAAAAAGTAAATTTAACCAATCTAAATTTAGGCCCTTTTTATATTGTTTACTTTAATTTAGGTGTTATATATATATATATTTAATATAGGGAGGAATCATATATATAAAGGGTGAAATCAAATTATATATTTAGTATTATATACATATATTTAATATAGGGAGGAATCAAATTATATATACTAAGATTATGCTGTTCAATAATATTTTAACTTATAGAAATTTTATAAAATTCAGCGTTGATTTAAAGTTTATAAATTATATTATAAAAATAATTTATGTAAAATTTTTATAAAAATTTAAAATCATTTGATACGTTATTAAAATACAACAAAATTAACGTTTTATATATTTTTATTAAACATCATTAATCTTTACGAGTCTTGTAAAATTTATATTGATTAATTAAAATATTATCGAGTGGTGTAATATTGAAATAACATTACATTGATGTAATTTGATATATTATCTCTTCATATATATATATATATGGGGTTGGAAATATACACACACCTAAAAAAGTAGAAGGTGTACCTTTGCATCCTATTCACTTTAGAATGTGTATATGTTATCAACCAATACACTTTTCGTCGGGACAAAATTAATCATTTGAAACTAATTTTGACAATTCTGTAAATTTATATTAGTGGGTGTAAGATAGTCCGTTACACCCATTTTATTTGGTAAACAAACTATATTTTATAATTTTAAATCAAAAATAATTTTATTAGTTTTATTTTGTTATTTTTATAAGTAAAATGGAGAGTACAAGGAGTATTCCAACCCATAAAAAAAAAAAAAAACAAACAAAATCAAACTGAATTTAAACACATTAACATATTAGTGCACCCGTCTTAGTACAAACTATACAACATCCTACACTCCCTACTAATAAACCTGCCCACATTATAAATTGTATATGAGTAAAAATCCCTACACAATCAGCTATGCTATTATCAAATAATATTTAATTTCTAAACAACCATAAGCACCAAACCAACCCCAACCAAATTAAATGCTTAACCTTTTTTCTTATGCTTCCCTATACCACCCACACCATGCTGTTAAAATACTATCAACATGAAGAGCTCCAACAATATCAAACAAATAGTAAAGTTTCCACCAAACAACACAAGAAAAGGAATACTTAAAAAGTAGATGAAAAACTAATTCATCCTCCAAGAAACAAAACACACACCAGAGATCTTGAGGCTATGGCAATATACCCCTCCAAAACAAAACATCCTTAGTAAGCAACCTATTTGAAGTAGAATTCAAACTATGACCTTCACTACGCCAAAAATAACATTTTATAGCGCGCCTTTTACAGTACTTATTAAATAAAAGCGCTGTTGTGTAACATTTTTAAAATAATGGAGGATACAATAACGTTTTTTTGACAAGCGTTGTGGAAAAAACGCTGTTGTAGGGTCATATAAGGTCACATAGCGCTTGCACATAATGTTTACAACGCTTTTACAGCGCTTTTGAAAAAAACGTTGTAAATTGAAGCGCTTTCACATAATGTTTACAGAGCTTTTTGAGCGCTTTAAACACAAGCGCTGTAAAATGTAGCGCTCCCACCTTATGTTACATAACTTTTAAAGTGCTTTTTGTAAAAGCGCTCTAAATTACATGTGCTTTCATATAACTCAATGACCTATTAGAGTGCTTTTTATACAAACGTTGTAAAAGACTTGCGCTTTCACATAATTAAAGGACCTATTAGAGCGCTTTTTATACAAGCGTTGTAAAATCATTCACTTTAAATAAAAATCATTCACTTTAAATAAATAAAACAAATTTAATACGTTGTCCTAACCCTACGAACTCACATCTCCTCTACTCTACGAACCCTCTTCTCCTCTACTCTGCGTCCATCTATTGCTCATCCTTTAAAACAAATTGGATACGTTGTCTCAGGTACTGTATTTATTAATTTTTTGTTGTCACTAAAACTGATAAATTGTTGCATAATAAATCATATAAAATCTTTTCTTTTTTGAAATTTGTTGATCTGTTCTATTTTGAAATCAAACTTGGACCTTGGTTTCCATTTTCCAATATTAGATATGTGTACTATAGATTGGTATAATGTTATCAGTAGCTTATTATTTGTGTAACTGCATTTATATAGGTCATATAAAATGGACCGAAAATGGATGTCTACCTATCGATTGTCAAAAGAGTATGAAAATGGAGTGAAGTAGTTTGTTGAGTTTGTAGTGAAGAATGCAAAAGATCCAAATAGAGTCGTCTGTCCTTGTTTAAAATGTTGTTTTTGGAAAACGCGTTAGAACAGATGAATTGGAAGGACATTTAGTATGGCATGGAATTGATCAAAGCTATACATGATGGATAAGACATGGTGAGAAAAAAAGGAAACGTTAATTTTGAGAATGGTTCGACATATGCTTCAACTGATTTTGACACATATACGTATGAGCCGGACTGAGTTGAGGAGATTGCAAAAGCAGTTGAAGAAGATCTTTGGGATTTTCCTAAAATGTTTGAGAGCTTGTTGAGTGATGCAGAGAAACCATTATATAATGGTTGTACTAAATTCACAAGACTGTCGACGATATCAAAGTTGTACAACTTAAAAGCGAGTAATGGATGGTCCGATAAAAGCTTCACATAATTATTAACACTCTTAAAAGATATGTTGCCAGATAATAATGAACTTCCCAGTCGAACATACGAGGCTAAACACATTTTGTTCTCTATTGGCATGAGTTACGAAAGAATTCATGCGTGTCCTAACAATTGCATTTTATTTCGAAATGAATATGCATTACTAAAGGCGTGTCCGAAATGCAATGTCTCTCGATATAAGAAGAAATAATCTACTCAAGCAAAAGTTGTGTGGTATTTTCCTATAATACCAAGATTTAGGCGCATGTATCGCAGTGAAGAAGATTCAAAACACTTGACATGGCATACAGATGAAAGAATTAGAGATGGAAAGTTTCGACACCCTGCAGATTCTCCACAATGGGCAAAAATTGATCACGGGTATCCTGAATTCGGGATAGAGTCAAGAAATCTACGACTTGCACTTTCTAATGATGGAATGAATCCACATGGTCTTCAAAGCATCTCACACAACACGTGGCCTGTGATTTTGTTGATTTATAACCTACCTCTATGGTTGTGTATGAAGCGTAAGTTTATGATGTTGTCTCTGTTAATTTCTTGACCCAAACAACCGGGGAATGATATCGACGTATACTTGGCTCCTCTAATTGAAGATTTAAAAATTATGTGGAAGACAATCGTGGAAGTTTATGATGGGTATAAGAAAGAATGTTTCAATTTGAGGGCTATGTTGTTCGAACAATTAATGATTTTCCAGCATTTGTAATTTATCAAGATATAGCATTAAAGGTCAGTGTGCATGTCCTATATGTGAAGAGAGTACAAATTGGACGCGGTTGAAACATTGTAAGAAGAATGTATTTCTTGGACATCGTAAATTTTTACCTTATAGTTATAAGTATCATGGGTGGAGAAATGTATTCAATGGAAAATTGGAGGAAGATAAAACTCCTTTAGCACCAATTGGATATCAAATACTTGAAAAAGTACAAGGTTTGACCAATAAATTTGGCAAACCTTTTGCGGGAGAGCTGGTCAAAACTGGGTGGAAGAAAAAGTCAATTTTCTTTGAATTGCCATATTGAAAGTCATTGTATATAAGACATTTCCTCGATGTGATGCATATTGAAAAAAATGTATTTGATAATTTTATTGGTACGTTACTCAATTTTCCATAAAAGTCTAAGGATGGCATCAATGCAACATTGAACTTGGTCGATATGGGAATAAGAAATGAATTGGGTCCCGTAAAGAAAGGAAATCGCACATATCTACCGCCAGCCGCTCAAACTCTATCTAGAAAGAAAAAAATTGTTTTGTGTAAATTTCTACACGAAGTTAAAGTTCCAGAAGCATACTTTTCAAACATTAAAAATTTAGTTTACATGTCCCAAGAACTTCACTTCTTCCAACCAAAATTCACATTTTCCTAGATTGACATATAGTTGTTGCTCCTTCAGTACTTGTAGAGCTTGACGCAAATGTTCCTCATGTTCTTCTCGGGTCTTGGAATAGATCAAGATGTGATCAATAAAGATCACCACGAACTTGTCTAAGAATGGACGGAAGATACGGTTCATATAATCCATGAAGATAGCTGGCGCATTGGTCACTCCGAAGGGCATCACCAACTACTCATAATGCCGATAACGTGTTCTAAAGGCCGTCTTGGATATATCATCTTCTTTCACTCGAATTTGATGGTACTTTGACTTTAGATCAATCTTAGAAAACACCTCCGCCCCTTTGAGTTGGTCCATTAAATCATCAATGCGGGGTAAGGGGTATCTGTTTTTTATTGTGACCTTGTTAAGCTGTCGGTAATCAACGCACACTAGGCCGAATGAATTTCTTAGACAGAAGGTCTTCCAATTGGTTCTTTAGTTCTGATAGCTCTAAGGGGGCCATTCTATAAGGAGCGATAGAGATGAGTCAAGTACCCGGAATAACATCGATAGAAAATTTGACGTCGCGGACTAAGGGTAGCCTTGGAACATCTGGTGAGAAGACTTCAGAGAATTCCCTCACCACTGGGATATTGTCGACAACAACCTCTGGATTCATACTGATTGAGTTGAGAAGTACATATTTATGAACTCCTCCTTGGAGAGAGAACTTCAGTCTGTTGGCCGAAAGGAACTTCGAAATATCACGGTCTAGAAATATCACGATATGTCCGGCGCAATCTAACATGACGTAGTTACTAGACAACCAATCAATTCCCAAAAGTACTCCAAGATGCTTCAGAGGAGTACAAATTAAATCGATCTTAAAATTCATCTTAAACACAGTCAACGGGCATTGCAAACATGCCGAATTACATTTTACTGGTTCAACAGAGGGGAGGGTAACCAGTAAATCGAATGGTAAGGTATTGACATCTAGTTGGAGCGAATCCACCCAATCTAATGAAATGAACGATTGTGTTGCTCTAGAATCATATATCACAAAAAGTATTTTTCCAGCAATTAAACACTCACCCTAAATAAGTTCTGAGGAAGATGGTGCTTTTTCTCCACTAATATGATAAACACGTCCTCGAGCAGTAGGGCGTGCAACATCCTTGTTATTGACAATATCCTTATTGTCGCCAGTGTCCTTCTCCCGACAATCTTTTGCAAGATGGTCTGGTTTCTGACAGACATAACATATCCTGGTTCTTCCGGGACACTCAACTATCCTATGTCCCTCTTGTCCACAATGATAGCACCGACTAGTACGCATTGGGTTCTGTGCTGGATTCTAAGGCCTCTGATCTCCCAGGTTTTTGGGGCCTAATCGATCTCTAGCAATCCCTTGTGGGTGGGCATAAGGTTTTTGTTGTTGAAATTGTCTGCCTCGATTTTGTTGGTCACCAATTCCCTGTTCAAAGGTAATATTTAGAGACATAACCCCATAGTTAAATGATAAGGTTGTGGTTGATTTCTACCTGAGGTCTCGCCGGTCCACCAATAACTCCTTTTTTTAGGCGGCCCCGTTTCATGATCTCCACCATTTTGCATTTCTCCACCAGCACCTGATACTGACATATCTTTAGGGGTCCCACAGACTCCTTAATCTCATACCTGAGCCCACTTGCAAACCTCTTGCACATGAACTCTTCATCCACTTGGTTACGGAAGTAGCGGAAATGTTTTGCTAGGGACTCAAACTTTGTAGCATACTCGGACACTGTGAGACTTCCCTGATATAGTATCAGGAATTGGGTTTCTTTCTCAGCCCTGGCACTCTTTGGAAAATATTTTTCCAAGAACTTTCTCTTGAAGACTTCCCAAGTCACCTCTTCGTGGTTCCCTTCCATCATTTGTCTCGCCCCCTGCCACAAGTATTCAGCTTCACCAATGAGTAAGTAGGCAACATACTCCACTTTTGTAACACCCCAATATTTTCATATATATTATATATGTGTCTTTTTAGTAATTGTCATGATTTATTATTTAATTAATAATTATTCTATGTGTAAAAAAATTAAATTAAATTTTATCACCCTCAATTTTACCTGAATAATTATAACCTTTATTTATATTTAATTGTTTTGGCGTGATAATTACATGGGGACGATTTATGATGTGATTATTTCCTAAATGGACTATTGTGTCTTTTGTTTATTGGATTGGTTTCGATAATCATGAGATTGATGTGTTAGATATGTTTGTTTTATTTTGTTATGTGTGACATGTGATATTATTGTTTTGCTTGATTCATTTTAGTTGATAAAATATTAGTTGAATTATTTAATTAAATTATAATTTATAGAAGTTATATTGTTTGTTAGTTTATTTTCGACCAAATAATTATTCAATTTAGGAGATAGTAGAGTTAGTGAAACTCATGCCTCATGTATAATTGTTTTGAGAATATTTTTGGTCAATCCATCTTTAGTATAAAAAAGATAGTGACTTATTCTTTTACTCTCCTTCATGACGAGATTTTATGACAATTCATGGTGTTGTCTTGACATAATGTAACTTTATTTCCTTGTCTCAACCAATTAAGAGAGGAGATAATGTAGATTCCCTTATTCTTAACACCTTTAATTCATTTTTGATAGGATGGTTACAAATTGAATTATGGGTCTTATCTTTTTGTGCAATTAAGAGAGGACCGAAAAAGACTCTCACACTCTTCACTCTTTCTTAAACCAAGATTATAACTTTATTTTAATTATCTACAAAAAGAATTCTAGGCAATCTTTGGTGTCATAACTATTAGCAAAAAAAAAAATTAAAAGGGAGTCTACACACCTTCCTATTATATTCCCATACGTATTTTTGCTTTCTCTTAAATTCCCAAATTTTCCATCGCAAACAAAAGAAAGGAAAAAAGAGAGAAACATAGTCTCATTCCTTTTCTCACACCATCATTATCATCAAGTCGAATTACAATTTTCCTTCTTCTTTAAATACCATATCAAGTAAAGTTTGGACTTTTGTCTTGTCCTTTGATTCGTGGGGCTTAGGACATGTTGCTAGGAAGTAAAGCACGTAAGATAAGGGCTTTTCCCCATGCAAGGTTAAGCTAGATATTAAATTAATAGTTTGTAAGATATTGATATGATGTCTTGATGTCTTACAAGAAACATGTTGATTTTCTGTTTGCCTTAAAGAATTTAACTATAATGTTTTGTTTTTATGAGTAATATGCTTGCCTTGATAAACTTAATTATAAAATTTCGATTTTTATTATTATAACATGAGTAATATGCTTGTTGTCATATATTTGATGTAAAGTTGCGATTTTTGTATTGTCTAGGTGTACTTAATTATCAAGTTATGATTTGTATTATGATCTCATGAGTAATATGTTTGTTAGGATGTTTTTAATTTAAAGTTTTGATTTTTGTGCTATTTCATTTTAAAGTTTTGATTTTTATGAATAATATATGAGTCTTGGGGGAATTGATGAAAATTTTAATTTTAAATGTGATGACATGATTAAGTTGATTTTTGTGATGTGTTTAGTGGTAAACCATGATTTGTATGCCTAAATGACTAATAAAATGAAAGTTGTGACTTTAAGATATTTATTTGTGTGTTTGTGTGTTATATATTTGGGATAACAAAATTACTGATTCTTGATTGAAAGCATCAACGAGAATAAAATTTTGATGTCATATGTGATTAAAATTTAACCTTGAATATTTTATATTTGTGGTTGCCTAAGTGGCTAGTGATTTGTGTTTTAAATATTGTTATCTTTGTGGTTGCCTAAGTGGCTGGTGATTTTTGTTTTAAATATTGTTATATTTGTGGTTGCCTAAGTGGCTGGTGATATGTGTGTTGGACATTGTTCTCTTTGTGATTATCTAAGTGGATGGTGACATGTACCTTTTGAACATCATTATCATTTTATGACATATCATATGCATCTTTGTGGACGCCTGTGTGGCTGGTTTAATTTTCCCCATTGGTATGGGCGACTTCTATGTGGACGCCTATGGTTATATCCTGACCATATACATTTAGGAGCATGCATAACTTGCATGCATTTTATTGTCATTTTTATTTTGATCTAATTATTTGCTCTATGGTGAGTTGCTACTTGATTTATTTAGATACATTTTATGAATCTTGGTACATCCTTGAGAACTATTAAAGAATCCATTTCTTTAAATCTTTTATCATGAAAAGATTTTATATTCATATTTTATGGCTATTAACTTATTATTTGGTTTAATTTTGTTGTGGGATGAATTGACCCCTTACACCAACATTTAGGTACAAATGATCTCAAAGAGTTGCATGAAAGATGTTTGTTTGGTGCACGAGCGTGGGAAAATTGGACTTTTACTTAAAAATAATGTTTTGTATGAATAAAATATTTGTGGTACATTGTAAAGTTATTTACTCTTCATTATTAACTTTAAATAGAAATGCAGAAGTGAGTTTTCATTCACTAATAAATAATTGAATCGTCGTTAGTTTCAGTCAATCTTATTTCTTTTGAATCTCACCTAAAGAGAATTTATTTTATTTTGGAGCGTAAATGAATATCGATCTAACTACTGGAATATTAAATTTACAAATAAATAAATAAATAATATTTTAGTAAATTGCATTACATTCTTTTCAAAAAAAAAATATATCAAGTTATTTTCTAACGCATCTTCAATTTATTACATGATGAACTACTCCTAAGAAATAAAAATTATAGTTGTTTCTAAAAGAAAACAAATACTTTTAAGTAATACTTTGGATAAAAAATCCGAGGCGTTACAACTTTCGTGTAATCGGGGCAGTGGAGGATGTCAAATATCTTCTCAATCTCCTGCAGCCAGAGGTTAGCTTTGTCAGGGTCATGCTCCCCTTTAAATTTTGGCGGATCTTGTCAACGAAATTCAGATAGTCCCCTCGTTGCAATAGCTGCTTCCTCCCTTAGGTCCCTCTGCACATTACGTTGAGCCTGGACTGCAGCTTGCTGAGCCTGGGTTGCAGCTTGTTGGGCCATTGCAGCGGCCATTGCATTCATGGCTTAGATTGCTTCAGCCATGTCACTTCCTCCTTGGGGGACTGATCGGTTTGCGCGACAAGCCATACTTCCTACAAATTATCTAATTAGCATAACACTATGATCTAATTATAACCTTACGGTCGTAAGGAAATATTTTATTCACGTCTATATAGTAGGTTTAGGTCACACAGTAAGTTGTGGGGTTCCTAGGAAAGAGAGGTGGGTCAATAGACCACTTAATAACCAAGTCTTTCCTTAGCCAGAATCCCGCTAATACAACTTTTTACGATATTACCTTTCCCTTCTATTATGGGGACAAAAGGTTTGGGTCACACAATAAGTTGTGTACTAGAGGCGTTCCCAGGAAAGAGAGGTGGTTCAACAGACCACTTAATAACCAAGTTTTTCCTTAGCCAGAATCCCGCTAATACAACTTTTTACGGTATTACCCTTTCTTTCTATTATGGGATCCTAAACTTTTATACAGGTTACAAGTTTAAAACGTTGTCTTTATTACAAAAATTTAAATTATAACACAAAAGTTACGTAATTAAAAAAATATTCATAATCATTATAACTCAATTGGTCTAATTAATAACGTCATTAAAGCGGAGACCAATTAATTATTGTATGTTTTCAATCAAGTCAAACCAAATCAATAACAATAATTCCCTATTATAGCAAAATAAACTAATCATTTTATGATTCTAAAATTAAGAAAATTTTAATTCGTGACAATTAATTGATAATGTCATAAATGTACAACTAATTATTACATAACGTCAAATTTAATTACGGGTATTAAATTATTAAAAATTAAAATCATGAGTAGTAAATTCATAACGTTATTAATCATAAGTATTAAATTCATAACATACAGACAATTATTTAAAAAAATTCAAATCACAAGTTGTAAATTCATAACGTCAATAAATCAC